>CM053789.1:311199254-311531754 GCA_028749045.1 Cupressus sempervirens | reverse complement strand
CAAAGGTTGGATACATAGATTAAATCTAGAAGGACAAGTTAGAAGAATTGAGTCTACCAAACTTGACTGAGTGCACAATAGGTTCTAAGAAAATTTAATGGAAGCCATGCTAAAAAATTAGTTGGAGCTAAGCAAAGTGAAGATTTGGTGTATGCTAAGTGAACATAGTGTAAGCCAAGTAAAGTTTATTAATGCCAAGCATTAGTAAACTTTAAGTTCTTGCCAATTAAACTAGTTGAATCTCAGTAGAAGAACAATATGGAGGCTGAGTAACAACATATTGATGTCAAGTTCCTGTAATCATGTTGAATCATAGATTTGACAAAATCTGAGCTGACTATTTTCTTTTCTTGAATTGTGTGAAGCATGTGGAAGATAACTATGATGAGCTGGTGGTATAGAATTTAGGGTAATAAGTTTTGAGGTGAATTCAAGGAAGAATTTTCTAGAGGAACCAAATGGAAAAGTGGGTAGATTCATTTTATCCTACCTAATCCTAACTAACCCTAAAATGGACAATTATGGTGAAGAAAGAAAAGATCTTAAATTTCTATTAATAGATAGAGCTAGTTAGAAGAAAACGTTGTCATGTGTGAGCACCTAAGGAAAACAAGGAGTCGAGGGTATTGCTTCATTTAGTGGCTGAATAGAAGAGGCCACTATTAGAAAGAAAAGCAAGAAGGATTAAGAGTATGAATTCTTGAAGGGTGAACAAGCTATCAAAGCTAAAGTGTGCAAAAGCCAAGTAGAATGGAGGACTGAAATAAAGATCTATAATCTATAAGTCAATTGTAATTTTTTATCAGATCAAGCCTTACTTTTAATCTATAATCATTGTATAAGTCTAGACTAAATCATTCAGATGAAGGTTCACCTAATAGTCACTTGTAAATCCTTTAACTGGGTGACATTTCAAGTGAATGATCTTAAGTCGTCTAATAGTGCTAACTCCTAACAAGATGATTGACATCATCTAACAAGGTCACATTTTGTAGTGTGTATTGTAACTTTTAACAGGGTTGGCCTTTCACAGGACATCACTTTAGAAGAGTGAGAATTAGTAGCATGTTATTGGTGGGTTTTTCCAAATTCGTTTTTCACATAAAATTAATGTGTCAAATGTGTTAGTGAACCAATTATTTTTCATATTTACCTTTTCACAAATTTGTTTTGACATAGGATTGTAACCTACAAAGTTTAAGAGTTGTATGATATAATCAATGCATTGAAAAGTATTATTTCTACATTTGGAGCTTGGATAATTGATTCATGCCCCCTCTCAGTTATTCTAAAGAATTCAAACATTCTAAAAATTTATAATAGGTAATAGGAAAAAGAACATGAACCATAGGATAAGTGCAATTCAATTAAATTTATACAACATCCAAGAAACAAATTAACTCATCAAAGTGAATTGAAGACTTTAGTTACCTACCATAAGAAGGTAGGGACTAATAATATTATTAGGGTGCTAAACATATCTAGTTATCTTGCTTTTAATACCAAGTATATGTTTTATTGGAAGATGTCTCCATAGTTTATAAATAGTTGGGAATAGCTATAAAGTGACCAATGGTTGACTTGATTAAATCATATGAAACTATGTTTATATATACTTATTATTCATTAATTAATCTATCTTTATAATTTATTATATTGAACTATATAGTTTATTTATATTATTTATTCACATTACATTTTATCATTGTATTAATCACTTTATAATCATATAATATAGATGATATGATTATATTGATCAATCTATATTATATGTTACTAATCTTCTTATTTTATTTATAATATATATAATAAGAAATTCTATTATTAGTTTAATTTTAATTAAATCTTGTGAATATGGGGACTTGACATGTATTGAGTTGTCTATATTCTTGATTTACTTTGTCTTGATATATTTAATGAAGTGAAGTCTTGATAGTGAATTATGGTGCGTAGCTATGAATGTAGTTTTTTGCGATGCTCCTTTCTATATATCTATAATTATACACATTCATAAAATGTTTAGTACAAGTTACACTCTAATTAGTGATTGATAAGAAAAAAGCTTAGCAATATAGTAATTGACAAAATAATTTGATTTGTGTGGTCTCAAGAATTGGAGCCTATTATTGTGGTTTAAGATGTTTGATATCTATAATATTATTTAGTTTTTTATTCCAACTAACTATTGATTGTTGGTTGAAAAATGAATTACTTAGTATTTATCTTTGAAAGCGAAGAATAATAAAGAACCCTATAGAATAATTTATTAGATTATTGATTGGTAAATCAAAACTTAGTTTTGTAATATGTCAATTATAGAAACATGTATGATTATGTGTACATCAAAATGTGTAGATCTATGTATGACTTGTATTGGTTAAGTTGATCTAAGATTCTTCAAGAATTGCATGAACTATGGGAAGTATAATACATTATGACCATCTTTTCAAATTATTGCATGATTGGATTGTGACATTGGAAAAAAATGTGGAATGATTCAAATTCATTTGGTAAACATATAAGGAGGAGGTTTGCATTTCAAATTTGAGGTGTGCACTATGATAATTGATGTAATATATTAACATCCTCTTGTATTTTAAAAGTGTGAGAGAAAAAGGAAAATACCATGTGTGTAGTGGTGCCAACATGTGAATTAGATTGTAGGATTCATATAGTTATAGCATAAATAAGTTGTATCTGTTAGAATTTACAAATGGGAAATATAGTTCTAAGAGGGGGGTGAATCTAAAGTTCTAAAGTTTAACCATTAAAACTTTTAATATCATTCAATGCATGAATGAAATATATTGAAATAGCATGGAAAGTAAAAGCATGCATGTAAACACTTGATACTAGATATGATCACTTAGAAACCCTCCAAAATAAGAAAGTAAAATTGGGGTGGGGATGACATCCACAACTTTTACTACTACAAAAATAATGTAACTGGTTAAGGTTACAAATTTTGACCATGAGCCATGGTTTTCCTTGTGAAAGGCTTTCCCTATTGAAGGCTTACAAAGGATTATTAAATCCTACCCTATTAAAGGATTTTACACTCTAGTAGAAGTGTACATGTTTAAAGGATTTTTAGAACATTCACTTGGAATGTCACCCTATTAAAGGATTTCTCAATGCATGTTAAACCAACCTAATTCCATAGGATTTCATCCTGATAATACTATAGTTAGAGGGTATAGTAGAATGTTTGATTTGACAAATTATAATCTATTATTTCTAGATTTAGATCCTTGTTCTATCTGATCTAATCCTTACTAATTTGATGTGTAACTATTGTAATGTTGATCCTCTATTCTGCTAACTAATTTTCCAATTTTGTCCTTCTTCTAAGTCACCTTGAATACCTTTAGTTCAATTGACCACTTTTCTCCTTCTTTTCTTCACTCACATGTATCACATCCAATCTTTCTAAATTATGGGGCTTTGACTTTCTTATAAAGATTTCATGACTTAGTGTTAGGTATGAATCTACGACTAAGATTCATCCTTTTTGCTTCTTTAACATTCCATTTTTCTAATCGGTTACATTTTTGTTACATAGGGAATCAAATTGATTTGATCTTATCTGTAAGGATTCATAATCTATACATTATCTAGTATGCAAATGGTTTACATATTTCTTTGTGCCTTCACAAACTTCTATGTCAATCCATTGTTGCTTGACACTTGCTAATACTGGTGCTGAATACTTACTATAATTTTGTCTAACTCAGCACCTAAACTTGCTCAACATCTACTATTCACTTGACACTTAAACTTTCTTAGCACTATCTCTTTGCTCGACACTTGAGTGACTCAACACTTTCTAAATTTGTATTTGGCTCAACACTTATTATAACTTGGCATTTATACATATTATACTCAACATATATTACTAGCTTAGCATAAACATAGTAAATAACTTAAGTGTGTTGACACTCAATTGTCAAAACCATTCTAAGACCAACAATCTCCCCATTTAACATGAGTGTCAAAATACTTAACTATACATGATGAATCTAATCTCCCTTGAGTATAATGTATTTATAGTTAGGCATAAACAAAACTTCAAAAATGTTCAAAATTTTGTAATAGACTATATACCTAAGAAAATTTGTATTTCCCCTTGAGTTGATGTGCCTTTTTTTTGTATCCATAATTTTTTTGAGTATATTTGCCTCATACTGATATTCTTTATCTAATATGCTCTATTTCTATTCTTTGTGTTGTTTTCTCCCCCTTTGTTTTCTCTTTTCTCAGTTTGCGTTATCACCCTTGTCACATGTCTCCCCCTTTCATATTTGTCTCCCTCTAGCTTTTATCTCCCCCTTTTATAATTTCTCTCCCTTTTTGACACTTATGTCAAAGGGTCTATAAACTAATGGTCTATTTTTCCAGAAAAAAACTTATTGACATCCATTACAATTTTTAGAGAAACATCCTAAACTTTTATAGCAACATCTAGGGATTTGATTTGAATTGTTGTCTCAACTTCAAGGTGAACTAAGACATCTAAATTTAAAAGATTGGTATCTTTCTTCAATACTATTTTGGCATAGGCTAGTTTTTTCTATAGTATTTCCATGTTAGGGGTTAGGGAGGCTTGAATTTGAACTAACTTGGCTCTTGTGTTAGCCTCTTCTACCCTTAATACAACTATTTCCTTTTGTGCTTAAATCACTCTATTGAAGTGCTTCTCACTCTGAGCTAGATTTTGTGGCAATTGTATGCCAAATATTTTTAGGTTTCCTTGTAGACTCAGTATACTCTAGCTTGTTTCTTGTCTAAAGATTGTGGGATTACACAATTTATTGTACATTGAGAATATATTCTCTAGTACTTTCTTCAAATTTTCAATTTTATTAGCTAGCTCCACTTGAGATAGTACTATTTCACTAGATATTTTCTCATTTACCTTGGCTTGAAACTTCTTCTCTGACCATTCCATGAGTTTGGCATTGGCATCCTAGTCTTCACTTGTCACTTGGTCTAATTTTTTATATAACTGCTCCAATATGGGCTTGGTTTCATTAGGTGTCTACAAGCTAAAGGCATCTAAAAAGATGTCTTTAATTTCATGAAGTGCTTTCTTTTTCTTATACTCATTTTAGAGTATCTCTTGCTTCTTCTTTCTTTCTAATTCCTCTTGCATTATGTTGATCTATTCAAGTGTTATGGTTGCAAAGCCATATTTTGTTATATCTATTCCTTCATCTAATGTAGGATTTCCATAGTGAAGTACCCTTGCAACCTTTGTTGAGCTTGAGCTTGGTGTAAAAATTTGGAGTGGCATAGCATTAGTGATCAATTTCTGAAGGAATTTTGTAGGAGTTCCAATAGTTGGCCAATTCACCAATGTCTAAATAGCTTCCTCCTTTTCTTTTGGAATCTCCTTATCTTCTTATAACCTTCCTTGATGAATGATAATTATTTGTCCTATTCCTTGAGCTTGTGTTTCAGACATAGATACTTTTTTTTATCTTGCACCTTGATCATTTGTGGGGTCTCTTTCCTTGGTAGTCTAGATTTGTTGTTCAATCATAACAACCTGAACTATGGTGTCAACCTTTGGATATGTCTCAATTTTTGTTTGCACTTGAGGTTGTCCACTTGTAGGTCTAGGGATGATAGAAGGTGGTTCTTATGTATTCACCTTCTCCCTAGTGATATCAAATACTACCTTTTGTAACTCATCGACACTGACCACTATTGAGTTATCATATAATTGGTCTTATAGTGTTGATTGGTCAAGGATCTTCTTGATATCCTTTGCAGCAAGTGGGCTGATGTTTTGAGGTGATTTGTAAGAGACATCCTTCACTGTTATGCTCTTTGTAGGTGTTTTAGTGTTATGTGGAGGGCTTACTGGTGGAAATTGTGTGTCTTGCACACTCTGTTCAATTTGTTGCTCCTCATTTTTTGTTGTTTCATCTTGTTTCTATGCCTCTTCCATAGTTGTATCTACCTTTTCTTTCTTAGTTTCATCTTCCTTGTCACTCTCTTCTTCTTCTCCATTATTTCTTTCCTCAAAGGGGTCTTCTTCTCCTTTCTTGACTATAGTCAAGTAATAAATCAACTTCCACATTTGGTGGATTTATTAACATCTTTAATGTTGTTCTAAAAAATGTTGAATGCCTTGTATTTAGGTGAATTTTTTTTTTTTGTGTTTCTTATTGGCCTTGGTAATCTCTTCCCTTGTCAACTCTAGCATTACTTAAGCTAGGCTAGATTCCCTTATTTCTTTCTCTAATTTTAGGCAATAATGCTATTTATTTTTGACAATTGTATATAAATCGTTAGGCATTGTATTATATAATTCAAGAGGGGTATTCTTGAATTTTTCCATCATGGCATATACTAACTCTTCAAGAATATTTTCTTCTCCTCTACTTAATTTACCAAAATCAATATTTTTTTGTCCAGTTAAGTCTACATTGTCTTTAACATTATCAGAAATGTTTTCTAAATTAGACTTGGGATGTGACATACCACTCTAAATTGGTTGGTGTCCTCTAACTTAGTCATTTCATCATTAGTCTGGGGTTGTGCAATATATTTTCTTCTAGGATCTTGTTGTTCATTAGATTTCTTCATTTCTTTGGCCTACTCCTTAGCCTTTTGTGTGGTGGACCTTGTGCTGGCTCTTGTAGTTAGAGTTGTAGGCTTTGCAGGGCTAGGTTTTGTAGATTTCTTTCCCTTTGGTTGAGCTACAAGCCATGGTTTTAGCCTTCCTATTCTTGGGCTTAGGTTTGGCTAGTGCTTCATTGGCTTGTTCCTCCTTAGCACCTTCTTTCTCTACATCTTTACCCATGCCTTGGGTTAAAGAAAGTGGTTCCTGGCCTTATTTTTGTTCTTCTTCTTCATCTTCTTCATTGTCTTCCTCATCATCATTTCTAGCACCTTCTCCAGATTTTGCCTTTAGTGTCCTTACCAATTTATCTTTACTCTTTAGAGTTGATGTTGTTTCCAATTCTATTTTTACCTTTGATTTAACAACATCATAAGTATTAAAAAAAAAAATCTTCGTTGTTAACTTTTTCTGCAAGTAGTGCAATGATAGCTCTTGATGCTTCATCCATATTTATATCATAACCTAATGGCCTTAGCCATATGACTCTTGGTATTGCAAATTGGATGTATGTATACTCAATGTCAACTAAGAAGAAAATGTCATTGTAATACTATTCTACCAATGAAACAAGAATTCTCAAAATTTGTTTCATGGACTTCTTGAAGTCCTCAAAATAACTAGTGATTACAGATTCAAAATTGTCACCCATTTACTCTATATATTCATTGATCTGCATAGCTATTGACCTATTTGCTTTCCATCCCATCTTTCCAAAAGATGGGAACTAATTTTGAACATAAAAGAATACACATACCAAAATTGAGCCAAATTTGCATTAATAACTCTTTGATCTCCTTATAACTCCTAGGTTTTCCATGATTTACATCTGCTATTCAGCTAGATCATATGTATGATCTTTCTTCACAATTTTATATCCTACATCAACTGCTATACAAGGAACACTATTTAGTTGGCTTGATTGGTAGAACTTGTGGGAAATGACCCTAATTAAAAATTGAAGAAGAGGATTTGAGATTATATCAATATTCATTTCCCTCTTGTTCCATTTTTCTCTAGTATTCTTCTCAATTACCTCTTTAGAATCCCTTCTGAGGGTCTTTGGCTAATCTAGAGTTGGATATCTTCTAACCCTATGTAAAAAAAATTTTTGTGATTTTGATAGGTCCTCCTTCTAGCCATAGGAAACTATCATGAATTCTGCTCAGAACAATTTTTATCCATTTAGTCTGAAAGATGGTGGGGAATTCTAGGGCATAGATCAATCCCTTTCTCTCTATGATCTTTAACTCTTCCTTTAGCACTCTATTTTCACATAGTTTATCATATTCCTAGTGGAGCTCCATATCCCTAATTCCTCTAACCTTGCAATTGTAACATTTTATCACATCCTACACCATTATGACCTTGGGTGGAATCATAGACAAAGCATTTGAAGGGTCATTTTTATACGCTATCTTACCTATGGCCTTGAAGTTGGGTTGTTTAACCTCATTTCTAACCAACTAAACCTCAAAAGTCTCCTTGTCCTTAACATTTTTTGAGCTGCAACGATATTGTGAGCTAGGGTTTTAACAAACTTAAAACAACATAACTTGTCACATGAAGAATACCTTACATCGATGAAATGTCACTAAATTGTTGCTGAAATTTTCACAAATGCTTTGCTCTAGTTCATAGATAGCTTCTTCACTCTTTTTCACTCTTTCTCTAGATTTGAAATGATAAGAAATGGTTGAAAAATACCCTACAAAATATCACATTTAATGTGTAGTGCATATACAGTTGTAAACTCAACTCTTATTCAATTTCTACTTTACTCGACTCCTATAGAAATTTCACCTTTACTCGACATCCACTACTTACTCAGCTCCAACTAACTTTTTTTTGTCAACTTGGCACTAACTAGCATTTACTCAAAATCTAAAGAGGATTTGTCAGACTCGACAGTAGTGTGTAAAACTTGAAGATTTATCATTGAACTTTCCTTATTTCCTTGCATTTTTTTTCATGAAAATTTATCCTTTTTTAGCACTAACCTATCTTGGAACTAATGTATGATAAAGTATTTAAATATTAGTTCCACGTTCCTCTCTTTACTTAGTTCCACATCAAACTAATTTAGGTCTCCATTAGCAAAGAACTAGGTGGTGTTTATATTTTTGTATTGAGTGTCATTTTCTACAATGGCAACGTTTGTCCTTCTCTTTATGGATTTCCTTAATTCTTTCCTGACTTCTTCCAAAGAGTGCAAAATGAGTTGGATCTTAATTCCTTGGTTCTCTATAATCTTTCCTTGTTTGTAGATATCCATCTCTAGATATTTTCTCCAAGCTGTAAGGGTTCTCTTAATGAGAACTTAGCTCTGATACCAATTGTTGGAACTTACAAATGGGAAATATACTTCTGAGGTGGGGGGGAGGCAGGGGGGGATGATGAATCAGAAGTTCTAAACTTTAAACATTAAAACTTTTAATATCCCTCAATACATGCATGGAAAGTAAAAGCATGCATGTAAACACTTGACACCAAATATGATCACCCAGATACTTTCCAAAATAAGAAGGTAAAACTACGGTGAGGATGACAACCACAAGTTTTACTATTGCAAAAATAATGTAACGGGTTAAGGTTACAAAATTTGACCATGAGTCATTGTCTACCCCATGAAAGGCTTGGCTTGTTAAAGGCTTACAAAGGACTCTTAAATTCTACCCTATTAAAGGATTTTACACTCTACTAGAAGTGTACCTGTTCAAGGATTTTTAGAACATTCACTTGGAATGTCACCCTATTAAAGGATTTCTCAATGGTTGTTAAACCAACCTAAGTCCATAGGATTTCTTCCTGCTGATACAATTATTAGAGAGTGTAGCAGAATGTTTGATCTAACAAGTTATAATCTAGTATTGCTGAATTTAAATCCTTGTTTTGTCTGATCTGATCCTCATTAATCTAATGTGTAACTATTGTAATGTTGATCCTCTATTCTGCTAATTGGTTCTACAATTCTATCCTTCTTCTAAGTCACCTTGAATACCCTTTTTTTAATTCACCCCCTTTTCTCCTTCTTTTCATCCCTCACATGTATCAAATCCAAGCTCTCTAAATTATCGAGTTTTTACTTTCTTATAAAGATTTCATGAATTAGGGTTAGGTATGAATCTATGGTTGAGATTCATCCTTTTTGCCTCTTTACCATTCCATTTTTCTAATTGGTTGCATGTTGATTGCATAGAGAATCAAATAGATTATTTATTATCTCTAAGGATTTGAAATCTATCCATTAGATGGCATGCATATAGTTTACATATTTATTTGTGCCTTCAAAAACTTCTATGTCAATTCTATGTTGCTCAACACTTGCTAATATTGGTGCTTGGCACTTACTATAATTCTATCTAACTCGGTACCTAAACTTGCTTGGCATCTATTGTTCACTTGGTGCTTAAACTTGCTCATCACTATCTATGTGCTTGGCACATGAGTGACTAAGAACTTGCTACATTTCTATCTAGCTCAATAGTTATTGCAACTTGGGATCTATACATATTATACTCAACATATATTACTAGCTCAGCATGAACTTAGCAAATAACTTAAGTGTGTTGACACTCAATTGTCAAAACCATTCTAAGACCAATAATATCTTCTTAATTGGGTATATAGTATCTTGAAGTAGTTCTATATACTAGATAATTTAAATTTTTATTCCTTTAATAGATGTGACAAAATGATATCTTAACTAGGACAATCCTAAAAGATCTCATTTGTAAATCATTTTATAGGGTGAAAATTTATCCTATGATTTCTATTCTTTCACAAGGATACTCCTAATAGGAAAAATATCATAATAGTGTTAGAGAGAAATCCCTTGATTCAATGACTCCTAATTGTGTCTTCAATTAATCAGATTTATTTGAAGCTATTAACTAGAGTAATGTCTTCACATGGGTGTATCAAAAGAGTAAATTTCAAATTCGTTGAAATCAATCACTCTATTGGTTTCATGTAGAATTAGTTTCCACAAGAAAAATCTTGATGTTATATATTGTTTTTTTTTGTGGATGATTTTTTTTTTGTTGAATTTTCCTTTACATGTTGAATTTTATTATTACGTTCTTCTGGTGAATACATAGACAAAACATTTTATCATATCTGAGTTTCATTTAGTGTTACTTTACTTGATTCACCACCCCCTCTCCAAGTAATCTTTGGACCTAACAATTTCAACAATATACCTCATATTTCCTTTCGATGAACGGGCCTATGAAGGAAGTCAATTGGAACAAGGACATAATAAATAAATATTATAATACCATATATAACTTTTATTGTATTATGATTAATATACATGACGAAGGTACTTTTAATAATTTCCATGATACTAAAAATAATGTATGTTACTTGTTTTGATGATTTCTAATAGAACATTGATCTTTATCATGATTTATCAATCAATCATTCAAAATATTTACCAATCAATGCACTACTAAGGAATATATTGACCAATATTCACAATATAGTCATTATTTGGAAATGCCTATCATTCCTTCTACTATGCTTTATGTTTCTCCTCTTGGGTTTCCCAACTTCCCTAAAATAAGAGGACCAAGAAAGGGGTCTAGTGAACACTCGATTATCTCTTCTTGTAAATTATAATTTATGTGTTCTTATGTTCTAATTTGTTTCCCCCGTGATGTGCTCCTAGTTATATTTTTTGAGTACATTTATTTAAATGACCCTTTTTCTCCTTTGGTACAAGGTGATAAATAAATTGAATATTTGATTATGATTATTCTATTTGTACATCACATCTTATATAACTTGTTACATTTTTTGCACATGTAGTATTATTTTCAAATTTTCCTTTGCTAAAAGTATTTAAAGCTCTTAGTAAGTGGTCTGGGGTCATGTCAAGTTCCTTGAATGGGACTTTGAATAAATCTAGCTATTTTTCCTTTATTCTACTTCTATCTCTATATTTCCAGCCTATTTTTGACAACTTTCTCTATCAAATTGAGGATTTTGACTTTATATATTAAGGATGACATTTTAGTTCAAGTTTATCCTCAATCCTGACCCATGTCAAGAAAAACCTCGTTCTTGACATAGGATAGGTTTGATGTCATCCCTGACCTTAGGTCGATTTTAAATTTCTGAGACTCTTGGTATATTGGGTTTTAAAAAGTTTCTTTTTTCCACTTCTAGATTGGCTATTTTGGGTTTCTAAATGGTAGACTCTTAAATTTCATTTAATCTAGGTCCATTTCTAGCGGTTAAGGTTAATTAGGATTTAATGCTCCCAAATATTCCTTCTCTAGAAGTTTGTGCCCTAGATCTTTATATAAGGAAGCCTCCTCTCATTTTCTCTAACTCATAAGATGCATTGTGATATTGGATGAACTATTACATCTTGACACCCATTATAATATAAAGTGAAGATATACTAAGCATTCAAGTGTTCAATCATTCAAGATCCAATTAATCAAGGAGGCTCATTGTTAGCTATTGAAGGATTCAATCTCTATGGAGCACTCTTGCTAAAGATTTCTTCATCGATATTCATCCTAGAGCTTTTCTTTGCAAAGAAACATTCAAGATTGGTGTTGAATATCTAATTCCATTGATTTGAGATATCCTATATATATTCCTACATTGATTTGGAGCATTCATACTTGTCGATTCAAGGATTTGAATCCTTGACGAGGATTTCAATATAAGCAAGGTGAATAGTTCTATTTACTTTTCTTATTTATATTGAAATTTAAATTAAATTTCAAGGTTGATTCTAATCTAGGGTTTGACTAAGGAAATCCCCCAATCCAAATAACAAAACTCTATTTCTTATAGATATAGGTACATTAGAGTGAATTAAAGTGCACTTTCTGATACCCTTTTTGTAAAACTTGTGGGATCCACAAACAAAAATTTCATTAGATTGGTTTAGCTCAACTTTTTAGGGTAAAATTGTGCAATGGAGTAAAATTGCACCCCTCTATCTGGGTCAAGGTCAACCAACCTTCAAGAACACACAAATTTTCTAGTTCTTCTTTGTCTTGACATTTTCGGTCCAAAATAGGTTGCAGAGATCTTAGAAACTATAAATGGACATCTAAAATAAAAAATTTCTAAATTCATCCTACTTCAAGGTTAGCATTTGTATTTTATCTATTTAAGATTTAAGAACATACTTCTCAAATAGCAAGACCATAGGATCTATTATTTTCTTTATATTCTCCATTTCTTCATCCATTTGTGCATTGATCACTTCCTTATGGTGAATCAATTGGATCCTTTCTTCATGGAATTTGGGTTGAGGATAGGTATTATTTTCTTCCTATTAATTTTGGTGAACCCAACACTCTTACCCTCTTTTATTTTATGGAATTAGATCCTTTATTGTGTTCTGTGGTGTTATATTTCATTTTCATATTTGTTAGGTGTTTTCTTGGATTAAGATTAGATTTTGTCTATGCTCTTGTATTTTAAAATTCAAAAGTACAAAAAAATTACAAAATTCAAATGTTTCAAAACACAAAAATATTTATGCTTTATGTTTTCTTAGATTAGTTGATTTACATTGCATTGGTTTATGAGCTTTACTACTTCTAGTCCTACTTCTAATCTTAGGGTTAGACACAGTTGTAGATGTATGAATACCTTTGATCATCATTCTTCTTTTCCTTTCCTTAGGATTATATATGAGACTTTGGTTCTTCTTGATTCTAATCCTATGATGGAGAAAAACTCTTCTTACTCATCTCATGATGAGGATTATTCTTTAATATTTCCTCTTGAACAAGTCTGAAGAATTTCATTTGAACTTGATAAAATGGGTAATTGAATTATTCAAGAAAACCATAATCAAGATTTTATTCAATCTATATAGGCCCTTTATAAATTTCTTCATGATAGTAATGAAGGTGTTAATCTCTTGCATGATATTACTCAAATTGTGCATTCCAATGTTAAACCTTTAGCTCAGGAACCTCAAGATTTAGGGTTGATTTCTCCTATCACTAGTGTAGAAACTTCTTTTGTTCCTTTCCCTAGTGTTCATTCCTATAATCCTTCTTTGGTGACTATGATGGTTCCCTCTATCCCTATGAGTGTTCCTCTTGTTTCATTTCCTATATCACAACCTTCTTATCATAATGCTCCTTTTAATTATTCTACTCTTCTTCCAACTATAGTTCCTAGTATTTCTCCAATTGTGTCTTCCATTACTATTAATTCTTAAACTTTACCTAGTGTTCCTAATGTTTTTATTCCTCCTATTTCCTCTCATGATTCCACATTAATCAGATTGGCTCGAACTATGTCATCTTTACAACAACTTGCATCCATAATTCGAAACAATTTTAGTATTCCTATGTATGACATGGGAATTCCTTTGTCCTAGGATATTAGTCATACTCCATTCCTTAGAAAGATAACATGTGTCATCTTGAGAATTATAATGGTAACCCAAACCCTATTCATTATGTTAAAACATTTAAAATTATTTGTAGTAATTATGCTCATGATCATAGGAATTTAGCTAAGTTGTTTTCTCTAACTTTTCTTGACAAGGAATTACAATGGTTTTTATCCTTGACTTCTTATTCTATTAATTTATTTCCTCAACTTGCTAATTCTTTTATTCAACAATTTTAAAACAACATTGGCCTGCAAGTATCTTTGACTGATTCGATGCATTGTTTAACAAAATTCTAATGAAAAAATGACTAAATTTAATAGTAGATTTAATAATTTGCATGCTTACATTTTCTATCATATTCTTGTTATTGATATTCAATGTATGTTATTAAAAATTTGCAAAAGGATATTAGAGATAAGATTCTTCTTACTGAATTTACTTCTTTTGAACAACTTTGTCCAACACTTCATCATTATCAATTACAAGTGAGTCAAATTGAGAGCACCACTCCAATGGCTCACGTTCCTCTTCATAAAGGTGATGCTACTCCTAATCCAAATAAAGTTAAAAAATTTACAAACTATGTCAAGATAAATAAATAGGAAAATGAAGTTGTTGATCAAGATAAATCATACATTTAGTCCTCTTTCTAAATCTTTACATTTTATAATGAATAGATTGTTAACTTCTAATATGATTGCTTTACCTCCTATTTGACCTCTTTTACCTACTACAATGGCATCTAAATCTTTTGAATTTAATTTTGTTTTCAATATCATCATCAAAATGGTCATGATATTGAGAAATGTTATTCTTTAAAACATAAGGTTTAGAACTTAACTTACTCTAATGCTTTATCTATTGACAATTTTGATGGTAGTGGGAATAAATCTATTTCTCCTCCTAATCAAAATAAACAAATCTATATGATTCCTTTACCTACACATGACACTAATACTATTGCAAACCAATATTTTATGGATATTTTGTATGATTCAAAGTTGAATGATCTTAATCATGTTGCTAATCAAGTGGAGCTTGTAGTTCAATCTATATCTCCACCCTAGTCTAAACCTTTGCTTCAATTTTGAATTTCAGGTCTACCTAAACTAAAACCAAAGTCTAAATTAAAGTCTCAATATAAACCTCAACAACAATCTAAGAAAAAAACAATCTTAGTAAGTCTTGATTAGCTTTGATTATTTTGATACTATTAAATCTCATGATGGTCCTTTTTATATTTATGCTAAGATTACATAAATACCCACTCATCATTGTCTTCTTGATCATACCTCCCTAGTCAATGTTATTAGAGAAGAAAATATTTTTTATGAAAGGATTGCAAAAGATTTTTATGATACATTAAATGGGTGAATTAAAACTTGTAATGGTTTTCTTTATTGATCATTTGGTTCTATTGAGTTACTGGTTGAACTTTGTGGAAACTTTGTGAAAACTACCTTTTTAGTTGTTCCTACTTTTGATTAGTTCAAACTTAAGCTTGGTTTGCCATGGTTAAATTCCATGCATGTAGTTACTTCACCTATTCATAAATGTCTTAATGTTTTTTATGATGATTAAGTGAAGATGATTAATCATAGTTTATATCATACTTCTAGACATAGGGATTCTACTACCATTGAGTATTTTTGGACTTCATTACCTAATTCATGTCCTTCACAACCTGATCATCTTTTTCATTCATATGAATCCTATAAGAATCAAAAGATTCTCAAGATAAGTTTACCTCCTATGGATATTAACCATATTCTTTTGTTATGCCTTTTATACCTCCTTTATCTATGATTCTACATCTATTAATCAATATCCTCCTATTTCAAGTTTGTCTCCTAATAATAATATTAATCCTCCTAAAGAACCTATGAAGGATTATATAATTTTTCCTCCTAGTTCTCAAGATATTTCTATTGACATATCAGTCAAGTTTGTTATTAGTGACAACACACTTAGTCAGATTTTGTATGGCTACCGAGCTCATTGAATAGTCTACAGTGCTTTCCATGTAATTTAGTAGGCACCAAGCTCTATAGTTGCTACCAAGTCTTTTTGACTAATCCCAATGGTTAACAAGTAGATTTAGTCAATCTGAGCATTTTAGTATTTACCGAGCTTGTAGTTCATGAAATGAACATAGTGTTTACCAAGTTCAGTCATGGTAAACATGTTACTCAATTTATGCCAAGTTGAATAGTATCTACCGAGTCACTAGTGAAGACCAAGTTTCAAGAGTACTTGAAGGTGATCAGTATGGAACAAGATTCTACATCTATCGAGTGCATGATGATGCTAGGTAATGATAGTGGATTCTATGTATCATAAATTCATTGAGTTAGTCTTCAAAACCTGAGTGTCTTCATGTGGGCTAACTTTGTAATATGTGTGTTAACTTGTATGACTGCCAAATTTTTTATTATGTAATTTTGATTGGTATATATATGTAATGTATTATATAATTTCAAAGAAATAATTAGAGAATGGAATACAATGGAAGAAGAGTGAATTGCAAAGGCCATATCTACATAAGGTGCAACAGAGTTTTATCTATCAAAGAAAGGCGATTAGTACTCAAAGAAATCTCATTCAACAAATTTATTTGCAGATCAGAGATCTATTGTTTCATCCTAATAGGTGAACCAGTCAAAATCCTTTAGCAAGGTAGACTCAATAGTCTCTAATAAAATCTCTTTACTGAGTGCATACTTCATTGTATGTTTTTAAAACCTCTAGTAAGCTGGACCTAGTTGTCTTAGTTTCTCCTAATAGGGTAGATCATTAGAAGTGATCAATGTAAGCCTTAATAGACCAACTTTATGCTGCAATATTGAAGTTTGTGGGTATCATCCCCACCCCAATTTTACTTTCTATTTGGAAGGTTTCTAGGTCACCAGATTTGTGTGTTCAAGTGTTATGGATGCCTTTATGTTTTTAATTTCTCATGCATGCAATTAGATCATATGTGATGAACTAGATGCTAAATTGGATTATTGCAATTAAGATATGAAATTGTTAAAGTTTTATAAGTTACTGATTCACCCCTTCCCTCTCAGTAACTTAGCATAGTCTTGAATATTTCCAATAGTTGGTATCAGAATATTGTGGTTCTTAGAAGAAATTTTTATAGCTTGAGAGAAGATCAAGGATGATAGAGATATTCAGATTTAACAGAGCTATTGACAATGAAAAGTTGGATCTAGAAATGGCCATTGCTTAGCTCAAGAAAGAAAAAGAGAATCTCTCCCAATCTTAGAAAAGAAGGAAGGAACTTGAAAATTAGATGAATGATCATCAGTGCATTGAAGAAAGAATTGAAGAAATTTTACCTTCAAGAAACTCAAATGAATCAAATGATGCAATCAAAGAACTCCTAGAGAAGAATGGTTCCCTACAAGAAGAAGTGAGGAAACTAAGAAGAGAATAAGAAATCTAGTCATTAAGGCTATGTGAGATCATGCAGGAAAATAAGAAAAAAAAAAGAAGAAATGGAAGGTAAAGCCAATGAGATTCAACATCTATCCCTCGAGCAGACTAACTTCATCAATTATGTCACTAATGAAAATAAAGAAATCATGAACCTGAGATTAGAGAATGAAAGATTACAAAATTATCTAAATTCTAAAAAGAAACTCAATGAAAGGATAATGAAATCCCAAGTAGACATGAATCAGTTGAATGAAAAAAATCACTATAGACAAAAGGGTAAAGTGGGAACTAGATAAAAGGAAGAATGTGAATCCTCCAAACATGGTACTCAAAAGAATTGAAGACCTACTTCCAATCACTATGGTAAGATAGGGCATACATCAAACAAATGTTGGAGTAATGGGAAAGAAAAATTCAAAGGAAAGTCCTACAATTGCAATCAACATGGTCATAGGGCTAATGAATGCAAAGAGAAATCAAAATTTGAAGGCAAGTGTCACAAATTTAAGAAACAAGGGCATAAGGCATCAGAATGCAAAACCAAGACATTCAATCTAGTAGAGAAAATTGTGAAAGAAATATTTTGTTGGGACTACACTACCTAGTCTAGATGTTATTACTATGAATAATTTGGATACATTGGCATGAATTATGTTAAACATCATATGAGGAAAAGAGATACCACCAAAAGATGTTTCACTTGTACAGAACTTGGTCATGTTTCCAAGAATTTCATGAATATAGGTAGAATTGAAGATGAAAAGAAAACAAAAGATGACAAAATCCAACAATAGATGAGATAGCAATGGATTCCTAAGTCTACTAAGGAAAATAGTTCAACTAATGATGGTGAAGTCACTCAAGAATTGGGTGACTTCACTACTTCTAATTAAGTTCTCAAAAGAGAACTAGAACTAGGCTATCAAGATCACATCTAAAATAGTTCTAGTTAAAAGGTGACGAAGATCCAAATCTATATTCTAGATATAAAAGGGATCACTGAGAAAAATTGATATCAATTATCACTGAGTTACTTTCTCCACTAAGTAAGGTCAAGTCATAGATTCTACCAAGCAAGGTCAGGAGTAACAAGACACTTATTGTTACCAAGTCGTGAAGTCTTCATCGAGTGATCAAAGAAAAATAGTGGATGATAGTTTGTCAAGCATGATGTCAACTCATCTACCTTCATACCAAGCATTAATGAATTTTTTTTAACAAAAGGCATGAAATTGAACTAATTTCTCATTGCAAATTTTTTGAGTTATTGCAAAGAAGTGATTTCTAGTGTGATCAAGTGACTTGAATGAATTTTGGGTAGAATTTTTTCAAAGTTTTCTCAAGATACTAAGTGAAGATGGAATCAAGTAGCAGAAAGGTCAAGAAAGGGTCTAATATGTTGGTTCAAGGAGTTGAATGGAAAGTGCTAGATTTCAAGTTCATGCCTGCAGTTAAAGAAACACTAGACCTAAGTGGTGCTAAATCCAAATCCCTCCAAGGTACTTCTTGTTAATGACATTCACACTCATTTTAAATGATCTATTCAAGAAATTGGTACTCTAGAGATGGATGATGCCCTAGGTCAATTATTTGTTGATGGAACCCTAAAACCCAAGCATCAACATTTGGAAGCAAAAGGATTAACACATATTCCTCATATTTCCTGAGCATTTCAAACTAAATAGATTAGGTTTATCCTTAGGTAGGTGAATAATAGACAATTGTGGTTAGAGTAGACAATTTTGATTGCCAAGAAGATGATTCATCGAATCATTGACCTTCCCATGCTTACTAAAGGCAAAACAACAAAAACCCTATGTTGGGCAGAATTGGAGAAGAAAACCCTAGCTAAATGGGATGGTAGAGGTATGAAGATAAACAATGTTATAGATGGAGAATTGAAATTTGGAATACATGTCACTGCTCATAAGATATATAGTTCAAGCTGTCTTAACAATGTTTCATGTGAAGCTATGAAATTGGCTTATAAAGTGGTTTAAAATAATTTATTTTAAGACCTTGCTGATCTATTGTTGAAGAAATTCAACAAAAACATGGAAAATACTAGAACATCAACAAAAAACCTGTGCAAATTTGGTTCACTATTAACCTATCCATTCTTTTATGTCCAAAATATTTTCCCATCTAAAGGCATAGTAGTCTAGAGAAAAGATGTGCATGTTCTTTATCAGATAAATGAATATATTGTAGATATAGGTGAGAACTATGCCATCATCATGGAAAATTACTTCAATGCATTCAAAGGGAAAATAAAAAATAGATTCAAAATTCCAAAAAAGTTAGTTGAAGATTACAACAATGTTGTATGCTTCATCATGGATAGTGACAATGTATATATCCAAGCAATTAGGCCTAGAGTTGTGTGGGTCAAACCTCTTGGCTATGAGGTAAATATTGATGAGAGCAAGGATATCATTGAAGCTATTATCAATGAACTAACTGATCCCAAGGCTCCTAATTTTGGAACCTATTGTGAAGCTAAGGCCAAAATAGAGCTAGAAATAAAGCTCCCTAAGGCAATTAACAAAGGAAAGAGAAGAATAGCCAAACTAAAATCAAGTGCACCTCTCCTATTAATTGCAGTTAAAGGTGAGGATGAGCCAAGTAAAGAAGTAGAAGATGAGGAGGAATCTAAGAAAGAAGAAGAACTTGTGAAGAAGAAAGACAAGGTGATCATCACCAAGCTAGCCAAGCCATCCACTATAGTCTTCACAAGAAGGTCAACAAAGAAGGATGGTAAAAAGGAGTATATATCATACTCAACAAGCCTCCACCCACCTTCTACGATAGATTAAAGGAACTACAAGAAGGTACATGAATAAAAAATTATAAGGCATTAAAATATGATACTAGGACTAAGGAAGAGTAGAAGAAGATTGGAAATTTGGTCATTGACAAAATGGGTAAGTGGAAGTATTCACCTGACTAGGTAGGCTCTCAAATTCCTAGTACCTTAATGGAGAAAATCATACCAAGGTGGGAACATACCAAGCAAACTATTAGAGAAATATATGGGAAAATGTTGAGGTAGCTACTATCGAACATAACAGATGCTAAGGTGAATAAGTCATTAAAGGAAAATGAAGATAAGATGACTCTCAAATTCAATACTTGTTTAATTTTGATGAAAGATATTGAATATGTTGTGAAGAATGCCACAAATACCTAGAAAAACATCTATCATCTTCACAAGCCAAGTGAACATCTAGTTGAAATATAGGATGATGATGATGACAAGGATGAAGAAGATGATGAAGAATCAACTCAGTTTGTTAGAGTTGATTATGAGGAATTCAAGGAGCAAGAAGCTACCAAGGAAGATAAGGAACATGATGAGAAGACTAACCCAGTCAAGATAGTTGCAATAGTCATTTCCTCACTTCCTCACACTCTGAGAAGAGCATTAGCTACATCAAGTATAGAGACAACTTCAACAAGTTTGGTTGTGATTACTACAAATACATCAAATGTCCAATCACTCCTTGCCCAAACTCAACTTAGCATATCAATGACAGAAGTAACTTCTACTTCATCTGCTAAGCTATAGATTCCTTCTTCAATTATCAAGTTGAGTTCCTCAGTCTTCACCTCTCAAATTTTGAATTCTATGGTTTTGAGTACTTCAACAATAAGCTCTCCAATTTTATCTACTTTATTTTTGGATTCTATAATTTTGACTGCAACAATTTTGGATTCCTCAAGTGTAATACCCTAACCATCAGAAAAACCATATAACCATAATCAAACATAATAAGAGATTATAAGCCCAAACAATTTTTTTTTTTTTAATAATAAAACTCCATTACAAAATTATCCTTTATACAATAGGTATAGTAAATTACTCATAATCAGCAATGTAACATTTCACAACATTACAACATAGTATATAACATATATATGCTCTTTTATTAGAAGTAAAACAACTTTAAATACATTCGAATTAATACTAATTTCTAAATATAAACAATCATTTCTTCTAGATCCATAACCAACTATTTCTCGATCCTAAAAACCAAAATAGCACAACCACAACACACCAAACAGGGCTTAGTAACACTAATTAAATCGATAAAACCTCCAGCAAACTTACACATTAGATTTTATAAAAAAACTATATTCATTTAAACTAGATAATAGATGTACTAAAAATATAATTTTTCTATCCACATTTAATTATAAAGCAAGTACAAAATTTCTTACACTTAGATATGCAAAAATAAACTCGCACAGAATATGGCAAGGTAATGATCCAGTAGTCCATGGGTGTCAACATAAGAATCTACGTTCAGCCACTCATAGAACTCGATATGTCAGGTGCAACCATAATGTTCTTAAATTTTTATATGATTCCCAACCCATGAAATTTTAAATATTACCACTTGATTAACTAACTGTCATAAACTTTCCCATAAGGATCTAGACTAGTGTCGGAGGGCATCCAACAACATATTTCTATCACCATAAGTTACTCACTTTATGATAGCCACCCAATCTAAAGGATCACACTTATAATCTAACATACACATAATTGGAAGAAAACATAGATTAATTTTCCAATTCCAACTAATACATTTATTTCATTTGCTTCAATTTTAACAATTGAGTTAGCAACAAAAATATCATATGAAACCAAATGAAACCATTTTGTATCCTTTCATATACTTCACAATTCATATTACCAAAACAACCCTTTTAATTTTCACAAGCAACCAAGCCTTTCAAACTACAAATCAACGATATTCTAATTAAATAGTAAAAAAAATTGATTTTTCCAAGATTCACTAAATATACATTTCATTTTAAAATACCAATAATAAAACAATCCACATATACTATTACTAACTAACATCAGAATGTACACATTAATCAATTTCCATTTCCGAAACAAGTAATCACAATAATCTCAAAATTGCATACCTATGATAATTCTAACAATTCAATTTGTAAGGAAATACATATATGTTGATACATATAAATAAATACTTACATATATATATACAAAACATTATTTATATATATACATATACATACTCACTTACATAGACCAAAACATATATAAAACCTTAATAATTTAAAGTCAAAATCAAAATAGATGCATAATCTTTTCCATTAATATTTTTATAATTTGTTGCTACCAAATAATTACAAAATCTAATTTCAATAAAAAAAAAAACACCTTACTATTTAAAACTGCGACCCACACAATGCCCCTAATTCCAATTTAACAACATGCCTCTTCCATCCCAGATATCAGTATATCTAAGGTTTACAAATATCGAATAAAAATTTATGCTATTATTTCTGACCTCAAAACATCAAACAGTTTTGACAAAACATCGACTTTTATAACTATAAGAATAAAAGGCAATCCTCAGATTTTTAACACATCAATAACCTATTCAGAACAAAGACACATCTCTTCCTATTCATTCAAGATTGGTTGTGCACTGCAGAATTCAAAAACCCATAATCATGCTAATGATCGAAACCAATCTTTTGCACATGGTTATACATGTTTTGTTTGACTTAATGACTATGTCTTTGTTCACAAGCATAGCTCAACAAAATTACTATTGAATACATAATGGTTATTAAACATCTTGTCCATAACCCTCGACCATAACCGATGGCCAAGTCGCACAAACTTGTGAACTTGAGAAATGGGTTCTCTCAAAACTTGGCTCTAAGGAAGCCATATTCCCTCAAGGTTTACACATGTACATACATGTTCACTGCTTCAAGTATATGCTTCTCACCAGTTCAACTCGGAGGAGAATGCATGGTTGGGCAAAACCCAAATACTTAAATAAGAAACCCAAATTAATATCTCCCTACTACACATGCAAGTATGGGTGCATGCAAAGTTCAAAAACATACAATGTCGAATGAAACATATATCCATGCTTGGATGTCTATAGACAATAATCAACATTGATAACTATTTGCAAATATGCTAACCGAATTAACAATGCAATAATAAACTGAGAGAGAGAGAGAGAGAGAGAGAGAGAGAGAGTAGGGTGAGAAATTGCCCCTAAATATTTATCCTAAACCCAATTGCAACACACAACATAGATTATTTCATTCACACACCTGATTTTGGGTTTTTCCACATAACAAATTTTGACATTCAATATTCACAAATCTAAATGAAACAAAATAATGGCTATAGAAAAGAGTTAAGGAAAAGCCCCCTGCCTGTGAAAGTGAAGAATGATGCTCAAGAAACATTGCCTAAAGAGTCCTCTAACTCAAACTCACAAAACAAGTTCCCAAACGTTCGATGCCATTTTTATTTTTTTTAGAGATACCACAAAATATTTTCTCAATACAAAAAATTGAGAAATACAGCCATGCAATGATAGAAGAATGAGGAACATGAATTTGTGAGAGTTTATAGAGCTAGAGTGAGTCAAAATCTCCTTCATGGCTAACAATTTCAATAAATTTGCGCCGAGAAACCTGTTCAACAGAGGTTTCATGTTGCCTCTACTAGAATCCAACAATGGCGGGCTGATCAAATTACAAGTATCTCCCAACAAAACTAGTTTAGACATGTGAAGTGATGCTCATTACTACGAGCTTATCCCAAAACCCCACTTCCTAAGCTTCCTTCAACACTTGGCAATAGGAGTACGAGCTCGCTGCTCAATAAACCTGCCAACATTAAAACCCACTAACTCAACCACCAATGCCCAGTCCAACATTACCAAATTCAAACTTTGCATTGATAAACTTAGGCTACATTTCCAATTTAGGTTTAGACATAGTTTAAACCATGTGATAGGTTAGTTTAGGCACTAACTTAGTTAACAATAGATATGTATTAATATTTATATCAATACCAGCTAACATTAATATTAACATTAACATATATATTAATATTGACATTAATACTAGATACTATTAATTCCACTGACATAATAATTGTTTCTAATTGATAAGTGTGTGTGTGTGTGTATATATATATATATACACTTAAATATGGCAATAATAGATACAAGGTGCTGATAAAATTTAATGCCACCTAAATATAAGTCTGAAAGTATGAATCAGACAAAAGTAAGTCTGAAACCATACTAACATTAATTCATTCCTGAATCAAAATTGATACAGATAATAAAATTCTGCATAAAACACAATACTAAAAGTATTAAAAGATCTGTTCTGAGAATCAAATTTTAGTAACGTTTGAATTCTCATTATGATAAAAATAATAATGCCTGAATCAAAATAACCTCAACAAGTACCAAATTATCCAGAAAAGTAAACTATCCTTTGAATCCAAGGTATCTGATGTAGAACTATCAGGGCCATGACACCCTCCCTCTCTAGCTTAGGCTTACTCCTGAAAGCCTAAAAACAAATGAGGATGTCAAGCTTTCACTTCCCTGGCATCTTCCCAAGTTGCAGAGGTATCATCATTAAGATCCCATAATACCTTTACCTGCTCCACCTTGTGACCTCTGAGATTTAATTCTCTTCACTTGACAATCTGCATTGGTTCCAGCATTAATTGGCCATCCATTACCTGTAATGCATTCCAATTCAGAACATGAGTGATATCAGGTATGTATTTCCTTAATACGGACACATGAAAGACATCATGGATTTGAGATAGACTAGGAGGCAAAGAAAGTTTGTAGGAAACTAGACTGACTCATTCTAGGATTTCAAATGGTCCCACAAAACGTGGAGGCAATTTGGAACCTTTACCATATCTAATAGGACTTTTTCTGGGTCTGACTTGCATAAATACTTTGTCCCCAACCACAAACTGATGCTCAATCCTATGCAAATCTGCATACTATTTTTGTCTATCTTATGTTGTAACAAGGTGTTCTCTGATTCATTTCACTTGTTGTTCCATATCTTGGAGCATTTTAGGACCTAGGGGAATTCTATCTTCCAAATTATCCTAGCTCAAGGGTGTTCTACATGGTCGTCCATACAAATCTTAAAATGGAGCCATACCTATAGAGCTATGATAACCATTATTATATGAAAATTCAACTAAATGAAAGAATTCTTCCCATTTGTTCTACCTATCCATGACGTACATCCTGAGCATGTCTTCTAGAATCTGATTTACATGCTCAGTTTGCCCATCAGTCTCAGGATGATATGCAGAACTGAAATTCAGTTGAGCACCAAGCTCACATTGCATAGACCTCCAAAGAGAAGATGGGAAAATTGGGTTCCTATCTGATATGATCTTCTTCAGAATTCCATGCAGTCTTACTATCTGGTCCATATAAATACGTGCTATAGATGCATCATTATATGAAGATCTCATTGGAATAAAATGTACAACTTTGGTTAACTTGTCCACTATAACCATAATTGAATCATGCTGCCTAACTGATAAAGGTAATCCCATGATAAAATCAATGGAGATGGTATCCCATTTCCATCCAAGAACACTGTGAGATTGAAGTAAACCAACAGGATGCTAATGTTCATCTTTCACCCTTTGACATTCTAGACATCTAGCAACAAAATCAGCAATATCCCTCTTCATACCTGGCCAATAGTAATGCTTTTTAAGAACAACATTCATTTTCTTAATACCAGGATGTGCTGAATAGGGCCCTTTATGAACTTTGGACATAACCAAAATTCGTAGCTCTCCAATATCAGGAACATAAATACTACCTATGTAGATAAAAAATCCATCAGTGCTGATAGGGTAAGCTTCAAATCTCCCTTCTAACGTGCTGCCACTATCAATAACAGCCTTGATATCTAAAAACCAAGGATCAGTAATCAAATTATGTAATATTTTCTTCTTCAAATCCACTGAGAGAGTTAAAGAAGAAAGTTCGCGACATCTTCTGCTAAGTGCATCAACCACCTTATTCTCCTTACCTTGTACATATTTTACTTCAAATTTATATTCACAGAAAAATTCCATCCAACTGCATTGTTGTGCATTTAGATTTGGCTATGTGAAAATATATTGAAGACTTCTATGATCAGTACATAACTCAAAATGCTGTCCAAGGAGAAAATGTCACCATTTGGTCAACGCATGCATTACTGCAGCAAGTTCCAAATCGTGAGTAGGATAGTTTATCTCATGATCCTTGAGTTTCCTAGATTCATACGCAATCGCCTTGCCATCTTGCATTAAAACTGCTCCTAATCCATCTACAGAAGCATCTGTGCAAACCACAAATTATTTACAAGGATCAAGTACAGCCAATACAGGTGCACTAGTAAAATATACTTTAAGATGCTGAAAAGCTTCTTCACACTTATCTGACTAGACAAATTTCTTACCTTTTCTCTAAAGAGAAGTGATAGAATGTGCAATTTTTGAGAAATTAGCCACAAACCTTTGGTAGTAACTGGCTAAACCCATAAAAATTCTTACTTCCAACACGTTTGTAGGTGTTGGCCACTCTACAATAGCTCTGGCTAGATCCACAGCTATTCCATCTCCCATAATAATGTGTCCAAGGTAACTCATTTCTGATTTGAACAATTCACACTTATGAGGATTAGCATACAACTTATTCCTTTGGAGACATTCAAAAACTTGTCTCAAATGTTGTTCATGCTCCTCCAAGGAGTTAGAATAAACTAGTATGTCATCCAAAAAAACAACTACAAACCTATCAAGGAAGGTTTTAAAAACCCCTTGCATCAGACTCATGAATATTGATGGCACATTTGTTAAACCAAAAGGTACAACAATAAATTCGTAATGACCATACCTAGTTCAAAATGCTATCTTATGAATATCAGCTTCTTGAATTCTTAGCTGATGGTACCCAGATTTAAGATCAATTTTAGAGAATACTTTCGCACCCTTAACTTGATCAAATAAATCATCAATTCTAGGCAACAAATACCTATTCTTGATAGTAACTTTATTTAACTACCTGTAATCAATAAACAGTCTAAGCGATCCATCTTTTTTCTTAACGAAGATAACAGGTGTACCCCAAGGAGAGACACTTGGTCTAATCAGTCCTTTCCCAAGAAGTTCTTGAAGTTGAACTTTGAGCTCTACCAATTCTTGTGCTATCATACGATAAAGAGTTTTAGAAACGGGTTCAGTTCTAGGCACAAGGTCAATCCTAGAGTCTATTTCTCTCTTGGGTGGAATACTCAAAATCTCTGTTACAAAGACATCTAAAAATTCCTTCAGTTACAGATGGTCTAAACTAGTTTGATTAACCAAAGGTTCAGAAAAATCATTTACATAAATAGCAAACAACTTGCATCCTTTCCGTAAAAACCTTTGAAGTTGTTTAGCAAAAATAGTTCTAATAGAAATAGGTCTCTAAATTCTTGTTATGAATCTATTCCCTCCATTATCATCAATGCATTTAATAATCTTTTTGCTGCAATCAATGATAGCTTGGTGCTGATCCAACCAATCCATTCCTAAAATTATATCATAGGTTCCTAAAGAAATATCTCTAAGGTTTACTATAGTGGTAAATGCCCTAAGATGAATTTCACCATCGACCGCAATCAGCCCAATTTCTACCTTAGATCCAAAAGCTAACTCAACTTGCCATGCCAACTCAGCCTTTCTCACAGGAATATTACAATGTTTAACCAAATTGGAAGAAATGAAAGAAACAGTGGCACCTGAGTCAAATAAAATGGAAATTTTTGTACCTTGATAAGTACCTTTAGCCTCAATCACCATGTTCTGATGTTCTTACTTGATTATGATCCACAGTAGCAAAACTATTGTGGTTCCTTCCAGAATCTCCAATAGTAGCCTTAGAACCCAATGCTCTTGACCCACCTTGATTATTGCCTTTAAGAGGATAATTCCATTGTAAATGACCCAACTACCCATAATGCCAACACTCTGTTTCACACTTTTAGTAGGCTTAATGGATTTAAGTAGTTCAGGGACCTTAAACCCCTTGTCTAATTTGGTAAATTTGTTGAATTTCCACTTTTGAGATTTACTATCATAGCCACTAGGTGTTGCCTTAGAATCATCCCTAAAGGATTTCTGACTTTTACTACTACTTGGAACAGGTGGGTTAACAACACTCTTGGTTGAAAAACCAACTTTCATTTTAGTAAGCTTAGCTTGATCAACAGCTTCTTTAACTATTTTAGGTTTGAAAATTCTTACTTCCTCACCAATCCTAGGATTTAAACCCTTGATAATGTGTTGTACTAAAGGTTTATCACCTTCATTCCAACCAGAATACTTCTTAAGCTGAAAGAATTTTCTTTCATACATTTCCACTGTTAAATTACCTTGAAAAATGTTAAAGAATTCCTTAGATCTGGTTTGCTACCAATACTCAGACATGAATCTTTCCTAGAACCTCTCTAATAACAATTCCCAAGTGACTTGATAAATATGAAGTCCAAGGTGTTCTAATTCCATTTCTCACCAAATAGATGCAAAAGATCTTAACTGCATTGTAGTCCATCGAACCTTCAAATTAGTGTGCTAATCATGCAGAATAAAACATCTTTCGATGTTTAGAAGCCAGGCTTCAACTTCATTACCAGCTTTGGTTCCATTAAAATATGGACCTTTGAGCTTAGATATGTCTTTTAGCTGATTCCTGATAATAGGATCTACTACTACAGCTTGATTGGCATTGGGAATATGTATACCCTAAGCATTTGCTTCCCCACCAGGAATATTACTCCTAGCTTCAATCCCATCCAAACATCTAGGAATCTATTGAAGAATTTCAGCTTGAAATCTCCCTTGCTCCTCAACATGAGTTATTTTTTCATCAAGCATTCCTTGACAATCTTGACCCCTACCTAGGCCACGACCTCTACCTTGGCCTCAACTGTGGCCTCTACATCCACCTCTGCCTCTGCCTGCATTGGCATTAGCATTAGGGATACGTCATCCCCATACTCCTCATGTAACATGAGGTATACTAGAATTCCTATAAAATAAATTTAATTAAAATCTCGTAGGAAGCATAATGAAACCCCTAATTAAACTTATCGAGTCCTGAGTGTTTAAACCTTGGGCTCTGATACCAAATGTAATACCCTAACCATCACAAAAACCATATAACCATAATCCAAACATAATAAGAGATTATACTAGATACTATTAATTCTACTAACATAATAAACATTGCTAATTGATAAGTATACACACACACACACACACACACACACACACACACACACACACACAAATACAAGCACACTAATATACAAACAACTACATATACATATACATATATAAATATAAATTATATATATATATATATACATACATATATATATATATATATATATTATACTAATACACTTATATTTATATATACATAGATATTTATTTATACACTATTATAATTTTATATATATAGACACACACACACACTTAAATTCAACAATAACAGATACAAGGTGCTAATAAAATTTAATGCCACCTCAATATAAGTCTGAAAGTACGAATCAAACAAAAGTAAGTCTAAAACCATAATAACATTAATTCATTATTTAGAATTTCATTCCTGAATCGAAATTGATACAGATAATAAAAATTTGCATAAAACACAATATTGAAAGTATTAAAACATCTGTTCTGAGAATCAAATTTTAGTAACGTCTAAATTCTCATTATGATAAACATAATGATGCCTGAATCAGAATAACTTCAACAAGTACCAAATTATCCAGAAAAGTAAACTATGATCAGAATCCAAGGTATCTGATGTAGAACTATGAGGGCCATGACATCAAGTATTCTTGTAAGTATTCCATTAGTGATTATAGTATCAATTTTTATTGGAAGTCCAAGTATATCTACTATTGTTTCCATTTTGAACACAAAGGAAATAAGTAGAAGGATGGTTGACCCTAAGGTTCAACTGAGTATAAAATTTTTGGGGAAAGGAAAAGAGATAAAGGATGATATTGATTTAGATCAAGATATAAAATTCCCAAATTGGGATATCTATAAGCTTACTCCAAACCAAATGCAGATATTTGGTGAACTCCTTCAGAAAAAGGAAAAACAACAAAGACTTAGAGAAGAAAGAGATAAGGTGTCTACAATTATAGATGATGCCAAGAACATTTTAGCAGAGACAATAGGAGTTGAGATTGATTCTTCTCAACCTATTTTGTTTCAATTAGCACAAGCAGTCCAAAAATTCAATGATGACATAGATGGTCAGGACAAGCTAATTGAAAAGGCTAAAAGGAAATTCAATAATAATGTGTTGGAGGACATTGCTTAGTAAATATTCATTCATCAAGATCTTTCTACAATTTTGGCCAATCTTGATACATCATGTTCCAATGTGTCATCACTTTTTGCAAAACTATGTGATGTCTCTCAATTCACAAAGGAAATAAAGGGAAAATTGTCCAAAATCGATAAGGATCTAAAAGCTAGTGCTCGATAGTTGCAACTTGACCCTAGTTCAAGCTTTACACATCACAAGAAGATCATATTTTTGTTAGATATGCTAGAAAAATTATTGAGAGAAGAAGGAAGGATTTGGTCAACATTGATTGATATTCAGTATATGATCCTTCCAAACATGGATGTACAATGCAAAAACATATTGTATATTCAAAAAACCTTGATCCATGATAATAACTTCTCTATTGTAGACCACATGATTGAACTATTTGTAAAGGTACAAATTGTAATTCATACATGCAATATTTTGCAAGAGAATTGGGATAAAACCTTGTCAATCATTCTCAAGGTACATTCTAGTTTATTATCTCATTTTGGTGTCACTATGTAAATAAGTCAGAATAAATCTTTGGCATTACTATCAAAAAGGGGGAGAGACACATATATTGTTTTGAGAGAGACACGTAGTATGAGAAAAAAAGATGCTATGGGGGAGAATGTATATAGAATAAGTTTTATAGTATACCTTACAAAATTAGTTTTGAAAAATCTCAAAAAATGGTATATTATATCGAGCTAGTATCACGTGGTAATGAATATAAGTTTTAGCTGATAAGTGTTTTTGTCACTAATTCCAAAGGGGTAGATTGTTGAGATATCCAGAAATTTCTTTATTAGTAACAACACACTTAGTCATATTTTGTATGGCTACCAAGCTCATTGAAAAGTCTATAGTGCTTGCCATGTAGTTTAGTAGGCACTAAGCTCTATAGTTGCTACCGAATCTTTTGTACTAATCCTAATGGTTACTAAGAAGATTCAACCAAACTGGGCATTTTAGTATATTTTGAGTTTGCAATTCATGAAATGAAGATAGTGTTTATTGAGTTCAGTCGTGGTAAACATGTGACTCAGTTTATGACGAGTTGCACAATATCTACTGAGTCAGTAGTGAAGACTAAGTTCAAGACTACATGAAGGTGATTAGTATGGACAGAGCTTTTTCATCTACTAAGTACATGATGATTCTAAGTAATGATATTGGATGCTATGTATCGAAACTCCACTGAGTTAATCTTCAAAACCTTAGTGTCTTCATGTAGGAAAACTTTGTAAAATTTGTGTTAACTTGCATGATTGCTAACTTTGTTATTATATAATTTGGATTAGTATATATATGTAATGTGCTATATCATTTCAAAGTAATAATTAGAGCAAGGAATATGATTGAAAAGGTGAATGTGAAAGTAATATAGGAAAAGAAGAGAAAATTGCAAATGTCATATTAGCATAAGGTGCAACAAAGTCTTATCTATCATAGAAAGGTGATTAGTACTCAAAGGAATCTCATTCAAAAAATTCAGTTACAGATTAGAGATCTATTGTTTCATCCTAACAGATGAACTAGTCAAAATCCTTTAAGAAGGTAGACTCAATAGTCTTTCATAAAATCTCTTTACTGAGTGGATACTTCATTGTATGTTTGTAAAACTTCTAACACTTGAGGTCAACCTAGTAGTCCTAGTTACTCCTAATAGGGTAGATCATTAGAAGTGATTGATGTAAGCCTTAACCAGCCAACTTTATGCTATAGTATTAAAGCTTGTGGCTATCATCCCCACCCTAGTTTGACTTTCTATTTCGAAGGTTTCTATGTCACCAAATCTGTGTGTTCAAGTGTTATTGCAATTAAGATATGAAATTGTTAAAGTTTTAGAAGTTACTAATTCAACCCTCCCCTCTCAGTAATTGAGCATAGTCTTGACTATTTCAAAAAAATTCAAGTAAGGAAAAGTGTAAACGATCTACCAATGAACATTGTGAAAGCATCATTGTCAAGCTAAAGCTCATAATTCTACTCTTAAATTTTTTTTTACCTTCTCTCCATATAACTATGCATGATGTATTAGGAGTGATTACTAATAATGATTCGAAGATGCATGATTCTAATGATTCTCTTCATATCTTAAATCCTATTTTGATTAATCTAGATGAAGAAGATACTCTTAATGATATTGATGATGTTAATGATGAATATAAAACTATTGACATTGACATTAATTTACCTAGTATTCTTTCTTCACAATTGATACTTACACCTACTGTCAAACATTTGTTAGAATTCTTTAGAATAATTGAGAGGGGGGGGGGGGGGGGGAATCGGTTCTTCAAGGTCCAAAATGCCCTATTAATACCTTTCTAATACTTTTATACCCTTTTCATCTGTTCAAACTTAAAACAGTCATATAAGCAAATTACTGTAAATCAACATGCAAAGATAAAACATTCAAGATCAACACATAACACAATGATTTACGTGGAAACCCAATTTGGAAAAAACCACCAGTAACATGCTACTTGATTTTCACTCTTCTAAAGTGATGCCCTATTAAAAGCCTGCCCTATTAAAGACTTACAACACACTGTTAAATGTGACCTTGTTAGAGGATTTCACCAAACTGTTAGGAATGGGCTTGGTTAAAGGTCTTCAGAACATCCACCTGGAATGTCACCCTATTAAAGGATTTATCTAATGGTTGTTAAACCAACCTAAGTCCATAGGATTTATCATACTATTACAATTGATAGAAAGTGAAAATAGTGTCCTTTTGATCTAATATAACTTACAACATACTTTGCAGATTTCATATCACTCTTTCAGTTCAATCCTTATGCTTGGCTTCAATCACTTTAGTTCTAACTTGCTTGTATCTCTCTCAAGCTTCATCTGTACATTGTTTGATTGACTTCAGCTAACTCATCATTTTTGGATAGCTTATTCCCTGTGGCCATTGGTGTGCTGACTGGTTTGGATTCCTCCAATCCAAATGTTTTAATAATTTCTTTGATGTATTTTGACTGTGTAATAAATATTCCATGTTTGAGTTGATGAACTTGCAATCCAACAAAAAATTTGATTTCATCAAACATAGACATTTCAAATTCATGTTTCATTTTGTCAGCAAAGTCTTTGGCAAAGTACATCCTTACCACCAAATACTATATCATCCACAAAAATTTCAGATACAATAATGTCTTTACCTTCTTCTGCTTTGATGTACATGTTGTTGTTATCATCAGTTCTTTCAAATCCAATTTGCACTAGATACTTGTGAAGTCTCTCATACCATGCTCTACATGCTTGTTTCAAACCATAGAGTGCTTTATGTAGCTTACACACCATATCCCTACTACTTTCATCAAAAAATCCTTCTGGTTGTTCAATGTAGACTTCTTCTTCTAGTATACCATTTAGGAAGGTGGATTTTACATCCATTTGATAGACTCTAAAATCTTTGTAGGCAGCATATGCAACTAAATTTCTTACTCCTTCCATTCTAGCAATAGGAGCGAATGTTTCTCCATAATCTATTCCTTCTTCTTGAGCATAACCCTTGCATACTTATCTAGCTTTTTTTCTAGTAATCTCACCATTCTCATCTAGTTTGTTTCTAAATACCCATTTGGTGCCAATAACATTCTTGTCAGTTGGTCTGGGAACCAAACTCGAGGTTTTTTTTTTTTCTTATTTGATCAATTTCTTATTCCATAGCTCTATACCAGTCGCCATTTGTAATGCACCGTACACTGTCTTGGGTTCGAATTTTTTGATCAGACATGATTCATGTCTTAGTTGTTCCTTGTCATTGGTCTTACATCTTTGTCACCAATTATTTGTTCAGCAGGGTGATGTCTTTTTACATATTTGGATAATCTTGGCTCTGTCCTTGTTTCCCTACTTGATCTTTCAGATTCAGGATCACTATGCTCTTCATTATCAGGTTGTTCTTCATCATGTATGTTGTCTTTTGAATCAGATTGCATATTTTCTTCATTCTATAACTCGGCTTCTGAATGTAGCTCAACATTCACTGATTATGTTATTGACTTTCAATTTGATTGACATCATCCTTGTCAGTAGTTATTCCTTCATAAGAATATAAAAAGGTACTATATTCTTCCATTTTCTTTGGTTCTTTAGCTTGGACTTCTATGTGATCATCAAAATTTACATTTGCACTTTCCACAATTTTGTTAGTGTTAACATTCAAACACTTATATGCCTTACTTCTTGTGGAGTAACCAAGAAATATAACTTCATCACTTTTTGCATCAAATTTTCCATTTCTAACATCTTTAAAGATAAAAAGTTTGCAACCAAATACTTTGAAATGTTTTACATTTGGTGAGTAACCATACCATAATTCAAAAGGTGTTGTATTTGTACCTTTCTTGACTTGTACTCGGTTCAATGTATGAACCGCTACACTTACAGCTTCTCTCTAGTATTTTAGAGCAACATTGTTTTCAATCAATAATGTTCTGGCACAGTCAATTATAGATCTATTTCTTCTTTCAGCAATTCCATTCTGTGGGGGAGTTCTAGGAGCTAATGTTTGTATTTTGATTCCTTTATCATTACAGAATATCTCGAATTCATTTGATGTAAATTCACCACCTCTATCTGATCTTAGACATTTCAATCTTTTTCCAGTTTCCTTTTCAACTCTGGCCACATACCACTTAAACATTTGAAAAGAATCAAATTTTTGTTTTAAGAACATAACAGTCATCATCCTGGAATAGTCATCAACAAATAAAATTATGTATTTATCTCCTCTATAGCTTTGTATTTCTATTGGACCACATAAGTCAGTGTGAACTAACTCAAGTATCTCTTTAGATGTATAGTTTTTTCTTTTGAAACTTGACTTTGTCATCTTTCCTAGCTGACATTGTTTACACATGATATTGTCAGGCTTCTTCAATTTTGGTAGACCTCTGACTTTCTTCATTTTACTGACATTGACCAGATTGTAAAAGTTGACATGACATAATCTTCTATGCCATAGCCATTCATCATAAAATTTTGTAAATAGACAGGAAGCATCATCAAGGTAAAACAAATTACTCTTTGTTTGATCACCTTTTTCTATTAGTTTACCATCATTGTCATAATTTTTGCAATTTTGTTTTGAAATTCCACTTTGCAACCTATATTGCCTAATTGTGAGACACTCAGTAAATTGTAGTTTAATCCTTCAACATAGTATGCATTGTCACATGAAATTTGGTCTGTGAGCTTAATGGAACCTTTTCCTCTAATTTGACATGGAGAATCATTACTAAATCTAACACTATTTCCATCATACTGAGTAAAGTTAACAAACTTACTTTTGTCTCCTGTCATGTGATGTGAGCATCCACTGTCTATGATTCATCTGTCATTCTTGTTTATACATGTCACCAGTGCTGTGGCTTCTTTTTCATCAGATTGGTCCTTCATGGCTACATAAAAAACTTCATCATCATTGTAATCAGAATTTTCTTCAACAATATAGCACTTCTTACCTTTTTCTTTTTAATCTCTCTTGTCATCATCTCTTCTGTTCTTGTATTTGTTGCCTTCCTTGGAGTCCCTTTTCTGTGGACATCTTGCAGCAATATGACCTACTTCATTGCAATTGAAACAAATGATAGGCATCTTACCTTTGAATTTTCCTTTGCCCCTATGAAATCTTCTAGCGAGCAATTCCAATTGTTCCACATCTTCCTCATTAGTGCTACTGTCACTAGATACATACTTCATTTTTTTTTTCCTTTCCTTTATTTCACCTGTTCGGCATCTTTTAGTGATAACTTGGCCTTAAAAGTAGATTCAACATTTTTAGAGCTATAGTTGTCAAAGTTAGATAACTCAAATGCAGTGAGTCTACCTATTATACCTTCAAAGCTTAGATTATTTCCTGGTATACATCTTAGCTCCTGTATTGCTGATACTCTAATAGCATAAATAGGGAGTAAGGTTCTTAAGAACTTACTATTAATAGTATCTTCATCCAGTTGACCATTCAACCATCTTATTGCACTTACCACTTCCTTTATTCTTGCACCATACTGAGCAACATTCTCATTTTCTTCCATTTTCATGTCATCAAATTTTCCTCTGAGACTTTCTCTTTTTGTTCTTTGTACATTCTGATCTCCTCATAGATTTCTGATAGGGCTTTTCACATTTTCAATGCAGTGTCACATCCTTTAATATCATCAAATTCAGCATAGCTGAGTGCAAAGGCAATCTCCAGTATTGTCTGGTTGTGTTCTTGTTTGTTCTTCATGTCTTTGGCAGTAGGAACACTTGTTGGATCTACATGTTCAGTGACAATTGAATTTTGGTCATAATCGCCTATGGATCCAAGATGTAGCTTCATCAAACTTTTCCATGTAACAAAGTTTTCTTTGTTGAGCTTGGGAACTTCTCTCTTTGGCATTTTGATCTTTTCTGCTAGTAGTCCCTTTAAACTGAATCAGCAGTCAGGCTTTGATACCAATTGTTAGATTTCTTTAGAATAACTGAGAGGGGGGGTGAATTAGTTATTCAAGGTCCAAAATGCCCTATTAATACCTTTCTAATAATTTTATACCCTTTTCATATGTTCAAACTTAAAATAGTCATATAAGCAAATTATTGTAAATCAACTTGCAAAGATAAAACATTCAAGATCAACACATAACACAATGATTTACATGGAAACTCGATTTGGGAAAAACCACCAGTAACAAGGTACTTGATTTTCATTCTTATGAAGTGATGCCTTGTTAAAAGCCTACCCTATTAAAGGCTTACAACACACTGTTAAATATGACCTTGTTAGACGATTTCACCAAACTGTTAGGAATGGGCCTGGTTAAAGGTCTTTAGAACATCCACTTGGAATGTCACCCTGTTAAAGGATTTATCTAACGGTTGTTAAACCAAACTAAGTCCATAGGATTTATCATACTGTTACAATTGCTAGAATGTAAAAATAACAGTCTTTTGATTTGATATAACTTACAACATACTTTGCAGATTTCAAATCACTCTTTCAGTTCAATCCTTATGCTTGGCTTCAATCACTTTAGTTCTGACTTGCTTGTCTCTCTCTCAAGCTTTGTCTCCTTGGGTTTTCCTATTCATTTTGCTAATGCAATCATCCTTGTGGTCATCTATCCAAATAGAGTTCCTCAGCATTTCATGGTTTAATGCTTGACCAGGGCTCTATCTCTCACTATCCCTTCTTTTTCACTCTCTTCCACTCTATTTTCTATTAACTTGTGTCTTCTTATATACAAGTCTGATTTTCCTTTGCCGCTCAATTCTCCCCCTCTAATTTTAGGGTTTCAAAAATGGATTAGGTAGGATACAATTTATCTACCCCATATCTTGTTTTCTTCACCAACTGTACCTTAAAAATGTTCTACATGGTGTTCTGTGCCACCAACTCATCATTCTTATCCTCCTTTTAATTCCTAGATTTCTAGATAACAACTTTGTTGGCTTAGATCTAGCGAATCTTTGATTTTCTAAATAATGCAGCAACTTGGCATTATTTAGTTATTCGTGCTTGACACCTCTGTGTTACTCGGCATCATTGAATTACTGGTGCTCGGCACCTCTGTGTTACTCAAAATCATTGAGTTACTGGTGCTTGGCACCTCTGTGTTACTCGACACCTATACCTACTCGACACTTGAACTTGCTTGGCACTTGACTAGAAATTTTCTTGGCTTTTACTAGCTTTCTCGACACTTGAACTTGCTCGACACTTTCTCTCTAATAAACTTAGTTTGAGCTTTACAAAAACCTTAGATCTTTGATATGTTTCAATGTGCTCATTCTTTGTATCTTTTAGTATGTCATCTAATACACTGTTTTATTAATGACTTGATTGATCCTTGTACTTCATTACAACATCATAACTTCAACCTTTCTCTAGGTGTTCTAGTTACGTCTTATTGATTGCCTCCACCTTGACAATCAACTAATTGATAGTACTTGGATCACTAAAGCAATTTTCATCCTTGCAAGCAGCAAGTTTGAAATCAATGACAAAACAATGATTGAGGACATTCTTTACTAGTTCCATATATTATTCCAATAATTGTTCTTATGATCATTTCAATTATTTCCAATAATCTCCCTCATTTCAATCATTTCCAACAATATTGTGATTCTCAAGAGGATCCTTTTTTGGAATTGGCTATTATTCCTACTATGTTGGATGTAGTCCCTCTTGTAAGTTACCCACATTCCCTAAAAAATATAGAAAGAGATGGGGAGAGTAGGTGGTGTGCTTGATTGGATAATCCTTCATAGTAGCCTTTTCTCTCTTTTTCTATTGTACTGTGTTTCTCCCATGACATGTTTGCTAAATGTTCTTAAATTATTTTATACAATCTTTGTTGCTCTTTTGGTCCAAGGTGATAAAGGAGTCAAACTTGTTGTATTATTACTCTATATGTATGTTTATTCTTCTATATATTTATTTAATGTTATTTTGTACTTGTGCTATTGTTTCTATATGTTTCCTTGTGTCATCTACTTGGATTCACAACTTTGTGGCACTAATTATTTTTTGTCTCTAGGTCATGATTTGAAAAGATTCTACTTTATATCTCTTATGTGATCTGTCCTCCTTTGTGATTGTAGTTTCACTTTCTTTTGTTAATAATGTCAATTCATTTGCAATAATATCATATAAATATATTATCTTATGATCAGACTAACCCCATAGTAGGTAGATGCCTTCTATGTTCTTTATATGTTTATGCACTATTTCCCTTGATTTGTCTTCATCTAGCAGTATCTTGTACTGGACATGAAATCAATGGAGCTTCTTATGTTTCTATTATACTCATTTCTCCTATTAAAGGGTTAGAAATGACATTATTGTGGGTGCATGTTCTTTTCTCAGTTATTATATACATGTAATTTTTAGAACATATATATTATTTTCAGGATAGATTTTCTCCCTTTTTGGATTAATGACTAATCCTTAAAGCATTGATTTATATTTTAGGATCTCTTAATCCCTCTAGATTCAAATATTTTAATCCCTTAATCTTGAAGATGTCCTTAATATTGGATATCTTTTTTTTTTTTTTTTCTAATTTAATATTGTATAATAGAATTTTGTTAGGGTAAATCCTTGATGAGTCAACTAGAGATTAGCTACATTCACTAGGTAGTTCAATTCCATTTTTCCAATTGTGCATTTTTCCTACATGCTTCACAATGTGACATAAGTTCTCATTGGGTGAGATTATCAAACTCTTTTTCCTTTCCTCTTTTCTAGAGATATCTCTCTTATTATGATCTTAGACTTGATGAAGACTTGAGTCTCTAGGGAATTGAGGATATCTTTGTCCCTTTCATTTTAATAAGATTATATTTTCATTATGATCTACTTTTACCAAGAGTTTGCATCAAGTCCATACTCTTGCTAAATTGGGGGCAAAATATATCATCTTTAAATTGAAGCATTTCCATCTTAGGAGTGTTTAGCCCTCCAAGTAAGTGTTATGGGGTGATGTCAAGTACATTGAATGGGCCTTTGCATGGATGTAGTTGTTTTCCCCTACTCTCTCTCTCTCTCTCTCTCTCTCTCTCTCTCTCTCTCTCTCACTACTAGTCTATTTATGATAACTTTCTCTATGAAACTGAGGAGTTTGGCTTTTTGGGTCAAGGATGACCTTTCAGGTCAGGGTCAACCTTGATCCTAATGGAGGTCAAGGATCTTCTTGACCCTAACCTAGGGCAAGGTCAACCTCATCCTTGACACCTAGTCTATTTTCAATTTGCCACTTTTGGGTCAGCTATTTCATGTTTATGAATGGTATGTTGGAAATAATTGAAATGATCACAAGAACAATTATTGGAATAATATATGGAACTGGTTAAGAATTTCCTCAATCATTGTTTTGTCATTGATGTCAAACTTGCTACTTGCAGGGATGACAATTGCTTTAGTGATCCAAATACTATCAATTAGTTGATTGTCAAGGTGGAGGCAATCAATAAGATGTAACTAGAACACCTAGACAAAGGTTGAATTTATGATGTTTTAATGAAGTACAAGCATCAGTCAAGCCATTAATGAAACAATGTATTGGATGACATACTAAAAGATACAAAGAATGAGCACATTGAAACATATCAAAGATCTAAGGTTTTTGTAAAGCTCAAACTAAGTTTATTAGAGAGAAGGTGTCGAGTAAGTTCAAGTGTCGAGCAAGTTCAAGTGCCGAGTAAGTTCAAGTGTCGAGCAAGTTGAAGTGCCGAACAAGTTCAAGTGCCGAGCAAGTTCAAGTGCCGAGAAGGTATAGGTGCCGAGTAACACAGATGTGCTGAGCACCAGTAACTCAATGATGTCGAGCAACACAGAGGTGTTGAGCAACATAGAGGTGCCAAGCACCAGTAACTCAATGATGTCAAGCAACACAGAGGTGCTGAGCACTAGTAACTCAATGATGCTGAGTAACACAAAGATGCTGAGTAACATAGAGGTGTCAAGCACCAGTAACTCAATAATGTCGAGTTGCTACATTATTTAGGAAATCGAAGATTCATCAGATCGAAGCCGACAAAGTTGTTATCTAGAAATTTGTGAATTAAAAGGAAGATAAGAATGGTGAGTTGGTGACACAGAAAACCATGTAGAATATTTTTAAGATACAACTAGCAAAGTTTCAAGAAGAAAACAAGATATGGGGTAGATACATTGTATCCTACCTAATCCATTTTTGAAACCCTAAAATTAGAGAGGGAGAATTGAGTGGCAAAGGCAAATCAGACTTTTATATAAGAAGACATAAGTTAATGAAAAAAAAAAATAGTATGGAAGAGAGTGGAATAGAAGGGATAGTGTGAGAGAGAACCGTAGTCAAGCATAAAAGCATGAAATGCTGAAGAATGTGTTAAGGGAGAAGAAAGGACACGAAATCTATTTAATAAATGACCTCAAGGATGATTGCATTAGCAAAATGAGTAGGAAGACTCAAGGAGACGAAGCTTGAGAGGGAAACAAGCAATCAGAGCTGAAGTGATTGAAGCTAAGCATAAGGATTGAACTAAAAGAGTGATCTGAAATCTGCAAAGTATGTTGTAAGTTATATCAAATCAAAAGACCATTATCCTTACTTTTTAGAAATTGTAACAGTATGATAAATCCTATGGACTTAGGTTGGTTTAATAGCCATTAGATAAGGCCTTTAACAGGGTGACATTCCAAGTGGATGTTCTTAAGACCTTTAACTAGGCCCATTCCTAACAGTTTTGTGAAATCCTCTAACAAGGTCACATTTAATAGTTTGTTGTAAGCCTTTAACAGGGTATCACTTCAGAAGAGTGAGAATCAACTAGCATGTTACTAGTGGTTTTTCCCAAATTGGGTTTCCACATAAATCATTGTGTCATGTGTTGATCTTGAATGTTTTATCTTTGCATGTTGATTTATAGTAATTTTTTTATATGATTAATTTAAGTTTGAACATATGAAAAGGGTATTAATAGGGCATTTGGACCTTGAATAACTGATTCACCCCCCCTCTCAGTTATTCTAAAGAATTCTAACAATTGGTATCAGAGCTTTACTGCTGATTTAGTTTAAAGGGACTACTAGCAGAAAAGATTAAAATGCCAAAGAGAGAAGTTCCCAAGCTCAACAAAGACAACTTTGTTGCATGGAAAAGTTTGATGAAGCTACATCTTGGATCCATAGGAGATTATGCCCAAAATTCAATTGTCACTGAACATGTAGATCCAACAGGTGCTCCTACTGTCGAAGACATGAAAAAAAAAAAAAACACAACCAGACAATGCTGGAAATTGCCTCTGCACTCAGCTATGCTGAATTTGATGATATCAAAGGATGTGACATTGCATTCAAAATGTGGAAAGCTCTATCAGACATCTATGGATGAGATCATAATGTACAAAGAGCAAAAAGAGAAAGTCTCAGAGGAAAATTTGATGACATGAAAATGGAAGAAAATGAGAATGCTGCTCAGTATGGTGCAAGAATAAAGGAAGTGGTAAGTGCAATAAGATGCTTGAATGGTCAACTAGATGAAGATACTGTTAATAGTAAGTTCTTAAGAACCTTGCTTCCTATCTATGCTATTAGAGTATCAACAATACAGGAGCTAAGATGTATACCAGGAAATAACCTAAGCTTTGAAGGTGTAATAGGTAGACTCACTCCATTTGAGTTATCTAACTTTGACAATTAAAAAACTAAAAATGTTGAATCTTCTTTTAAAGCCAAGTTAACACTAAAAGATGCCGAATAGGTGAAATCATGGAAAGGAAGAAAAATGAAGTATGTATCTAGTGACAGTAGCACTGATGAGGAAGATGTGGAACAATTGGAAGCATTGCTCGTAGAAGATTTCATAGGGGCAAAGGAAAATTCAAAGGTAAGATGCCTATCATTTGTTTCAATTACAATGAAGTAGGTCATATTGCTACAAGGTGTCCACAGAAAAAGGATTTCAAGGAAGGCAACAAATAGAAGAACAGAAGAGAAGATGACAAGAGGGACTACAAAGAAAAAGGTAAGAAGTGTTGTATTGTTGAAGAAAGCTCTGATGACAATGATGATGAAGTTTTTTATGTAGCCATGAAGGACCAATCTGATGAAGAAGAAGCCACAACACTGGTGACATGTATAAACAAGAATGACAGATGGATCATAGACAATGGATACTCACATCACATGACAGGAGACAAAAGTAAGTTTGTTAACTTTACTTAGTATGATGGAAATAGTGTTAGATTTGGTAATGATGCTCCATGTCAAATCAGAGGAAAAGGTTCCATTAAGCTCATAGACCAAATTTCATGTGACAATGCATACTATGTTGAAGGATTAAACTACAATTTATTGAGTGTCTCACAATTAGGCAATATAGGTTGCAAAGTGGAATTTGAAAACAAAACTGCAAAAATCTATGACAATGATGGTAAACTAATAGGAAAAGGAGATCAAACAAAGAGTAATTTGTTTTACCTTGGTATGGACAATGCTTCTTGTCTATTTGCAAAATTTGATGATGAATGGTTATGGAATAGAAGATTATGTCATGTCAACTTTGACAATCTGGTCAAAATCAGTAAAATGAAAAAAGTCAGAGGGCTACCAAAGTTGAAGAAGCCTGATAATGTCATGTGTAAACAATGTCAGCTAGGAAAGATGACAAAATCAAGTTTCAAAAGCAAAAACTATACATCTAAAGAGATACTTGAGTTAGTTCACACTGACTTATGTGGTCCAATGAAAATACAAAGCTATAGAGGAGATAAATACATAATGTTATTTGTTGATGACTATTCCAGGATGATGACTATTATGTTCTTAAAACAAAAATCTGATGCTTTTCAAATTTTTAAGTGGTATGTGGCCAGAGTTGAAAAGGAAACTGGAAAAAGCTTGAAATGTCTAAGATCAGATACAGATGGTGAATTTACATCAAATGAATTTGAGATATTCTGTAATGACAAAGGAATCAAAAGACAAACATCAGCTCCTAGAACTCCCCCAGAGAATGGAATTGCTGAAAGAAGAAACAGATATGTAATTGACTATGCCAGAACATTAATGGTGGAAAAGAATGTTGCTCTAAAATATTGGAGAGAAGCTGTAAGTGTAGCGGTTCATACATTGAACCAAGTACAAGTCAAGAAAGTTACAAATACAACACCTTTTGAATTATTGTATGGTTACTCACCGAATGAAAAACATTTCAAAATATTTAGTTGCAAATGTTTTATTCTTAAAGATGTTAGAAATGGAAAATTTGATGCAAAAATGATGAAGGTATATTTTTGGGTTACTCCACAAGAAGTGAGGCATATAAGTGTTTAAATGTTAATACTAACAAAATTGTGGAAAGTGCAAATGTAAATTTTGATGAGCACACAGAATTCCAAGCTGAAGAACCAAAGAAAATGGAAGAATACAGAACCTTTGTATACTCTTATGAAGGAATAACTACTGATGAGGATGATGTCAATCAAATTGAATGTCAACAACAAGTGTCAATTTCAGCCAATTCACAACCAGTGAATGCCGAGATGCATTTAGAAGTCGAGTTATAGAATGAAGAAAATGCACAATCCAATTCAGAAGATGACATACATGATGAAGAACAACCTGACAATGAAGTGCATAATGATCCTGAATTTGAAAGATCAAATATGGAAACAAGGACAGAGCCGAGATTATCCAAATATGTAAAAACACATCACCCTGCTGAACAAATAATTGGTGACAAAGATGCAAGACCAATGACAAGGAGCAGACTAAGACATGAATCATGTCTGATCAGTAAATCTAAACCCAAGACAGTATACGATGCATTACAAGATGGAGACTGGTATAAAGCTATGGAAGAAGAAATTTATCAAATAAGAAAAAATAAAACCTAGAGTTTGGTCCCCAGACCAACTGACAAGAATGTGATTGGCAGCAAGTGGGTATTCAAAAACAAACTAGATGAGAATGGTGAGATTATCATAAATAAAGCCAGATTAGTATGCAAGGGTTATGCTCAAGAAGAAGGAATAGATTATGGAGAAACATTCGCTCCTGTTGCTAGAATGGAAGGAGTAAGAACTTTACTTGCATATGCTGCCTACAAAGATTTCAGAGTTTATTAGATGGATGTCAAATCCGCCTTCTTAAATGGTATCCTAGAAGAAGAAGTCTACATTGAACAACCAGAAGGATTTGTTGATGAAAACAGTAGGGATATGGTGTGTAAGTTACATAAAGCACTCTATGGTTTGAAAGAAGCACCTAGAGCATGGTATGAGAGACTTCACAAGTATCTAGTGCAAATTGGATTTCAAAGAACTGATGATAACAACAACATGTACATCAAAGCTGAAGAAGGTAAAGACATTATTATATCTAAAATTTTTGTGGATGACATAGTATTTGGTGGTAAGGAAGTACTTTGCAAAGGCTTTGCTGACAAAATGAAACATGAATTTGAAATGTCTATGTTTGGAGAAATCAAATTTTTTGTTGGATTTCAAATTCATCAACTCAAACGTGGAATATTTATTACACAATCAAAATACATCAAAGAAATTCTTAAAACATTTGGATTGGAGGAATCCAAACCAGTCAGCACACCAATGACCATAGGGAATAAGCTATCCAAAAATGATGAGTCAACTAAAGTCAATCAAGCAATGTATAGATCCATGATTGGAAAACTACAATATGTTGTACATAGTAGACTAGACATAGCATTAGCAGTTGGAATAGTGGCTAGATTCTCTGCTAATCCTAAAGAAAATCATCTCATAGTAGTAAAAAGAATAATGAGATATCTCAAAGGGACTGATGATTTTGGTATACACTACAAAAAGAATGGAAAGTTTGAACTCAATGCATATATAGATGCAGACTAGGGAGGAGACATTGATGATAGAAAAAGCACAAGTGGAGGTGCATTATTTCTAGGAAAAAGGCTGGTTACTTGGACTAGCAAGAAGCAAACATGTATATCCCAGTCCACTACAGAATCAGAATATGTGGCAGCTGCAGTCAATTGTACAAACATTATATGGCTCACACATCTATTAAATGGAATGAAAGAAGAAGTAACAAAAATGGTGATATTGTATTGTGATAATACAAGTGCTATAAACATATCCAAAAATCCAGTGATGCATGCAAAAACCAAGCATATTGCAATCAAGTATCATTATGTCAGAGAATTGGTAGAAGAAAAACAAGTGAAGTTGGAATACATTCACACAAAGGAACAAACTACAGATATCTTCACCAAACCATTTCCCAAGGATGCCTATGAATATCTTAGAAGCAAGCTGGGGGTTATACCCCTAAGTCAAGCAGTTTAAGGAAACAAAGAAGCTTCCTTGCATCAACAGGAATAAATCATTGAAATATCAATAGGTTGATGCAAAGGATGATAACAGGAACAAAAACACCAAATCAGTCACAAGCATGGTGACAGAGGGAGAAAGACAACAAGAAGCCAAAGCTTATATTTTGTATGATAAAGATGCTGCATCTTTGGCATTTATGTCAAAGAGAGAAAAATATGTAGGAAACTGATCAATGCAAAGAAAGAGGGAGATATATATGAAAGAGGAAGACATATGTGATGACTAGTGAAAATGCAACAAATCAATACAATCTTGGTGGTAACTAAATTGATTACTTGATAAGTTTGGTTTTCCATCAATGCCAAAGAGGGAGATTGTTGGAAATAATTGAAATGATCATAAGAACAATTATTGGAATAATATATGGAACTAGTAAAGAATGTCCTTAATCATTGTTTTGTCATTGATGTCAAACTTGCTACTTGCAGGGATGACAATTGCTTTAGTGATCCAAATACTATCAATTAGTTGATTTTCAAGGTGGAGGCAATCAATAAGATGTAACCAGAACACCTAGAGAAAGGTTGAAGTTATGATTTTGTAATGAAGTACAAGGATCAGTCAAGCCATTAATGAAATAGTGTATTGGATGACATACTAAAAGATACAAAGAATGAGCACATTGAAACATATCAAAGATCTAAGGTTTTTGTAAAGCTCAAACTAAGTTTATTAGAGACAAGGTGCCAAGTAAGTTCAAGTGCTGAGCAAGTTCAAGTGTCGAGCAAGTTCAAGTACTAAGCAAGTTTAAGTGTCGAGCAAGTTCAAGTGTTGAGCAGGTATAGGTGTCGAGCAACAAAAAGGTGCCGAGCAACACAGAGGTGCCGAGCAACATAGAGGTGCGGAGCACCAGTAACTCAATGATGCCAAGCAACACAGAGGTGCCGAGCACCAGTATCTCAATGATGCCGAGTAACACAGAGATGTCAAGTAACATAGAGGTGTCGAGCACCAGTAACTCAATAATGTCGAGTTGCTGCATTATTTAGAAAATCAAAGATTCGTCAGATTGAAGCCGAAAAAGTTGTTATCTAGAAATCTGTGAATTAAAAGGAAGATAAGAATGATGAGTTGGTGTCATAGAACACCATGTAGAACATTTTTCAGATACAACTGGTGAAGATTGAAGAAGAAAACAAGATATGGGGTAGATACATTGTATCCTACCTAATCCATTTTTGAAACCCTAAAATTAGAGACGGAGAATTGAGCGACAAAGGAAAATCAGACTTGTATATAAGAAGACATAAGTTAATGAAAAAAAAATAGTGTGGAAGAGAGTGGAATAGAGGGGATAGTGTGAGAGAGAGCCGTAGTCAAGCATAAAAGCATGAAATGCTGAAGAATGTGCTAAGGGAGAAGAAAGCACAGAAACTCTGTTTAATAAATGACCTCAAGGATGATTGCATTGGAAAAATGAGTTGGAAGACTCAAGGAGACAAAGCTTGAGAGGGAAACACGCAGTCAGAGCTAAAGTGATTGAAGCTAAGCATAAGGATTGAACTAAAAGAGTGATCTGAAATCTGCAGAGTATGGTGTAAGTTATATCAGATCAAAAGACCATTATCATTACTTTCTAGCAATTGTAACAGTATGATAAATCCTATGGACTTAGGTTGCTTTAATAGCCACTAGATAAATCTTTTAACAGGGTGACATTCCAAGTGGATGTTCTTAAGACCTTTAACTAGGCCCATTCCTAACAGTTTGGTGAAATCCTCTAACAAGGTCACATTTAACAGTGTATTGTAAGACTTTAATAGGGAAGGCTTTTAATAGGGCATCACTTCAGAAGAGTGAGAATCAAGTAACATGTTATTGGTGGTTTTTCCCGAATTGGGCTTCCACGTAAATCATTGTGTCATGTGTTGATCTTGAATGTTTTATCTTTGCATGTTGATTTACAGTAATTTGCTTATATGACTAATTTAAGTTTGAATATATGGAAAGGGTATTAATAGGGCATTTGGACCTTGAATAACTGATTCACCCCTCCTCTCAGTTATTCTAAAGAATTCTAACATGGTAGACTCCTAAATTACATTTAATCTAGGTCCATTTCTAGGGGTTAACATTATTTCGGATTTAATTCTCCCACGTTAGCCTTCTCTAGGAGTTTGGGACCTAGATCTCCATATAAGGAAGCCTGCTCCTCTCATTTTCTCTAATGCATAAGACATATTGTGATATTAGCTAGACTATTACCTGAATACATCCATTATTCTATGATGTGAAAATCTACTAAGCATTCAAGTATTGAAGCATTCAAGATGCAATTCATCAAGGAGGTTCATTGTTAGCTATTGAAGGATTCAATCTCTATGGGGCCCTCTTGTTGAATATTTCTCCATCTAGATTCATCCAAGCCCTTTCATATGGAAAGAGACATTCAAGGTTGGCATTGAAGATCTAATGCTGTTGATTTGAGACATCCTACATACATTCCTACATTCATTTGGACCATTCATACTTGTGGGATCAAGGATCTGAACATAAGCAAATTGAATAGTTCCATTTACTTTATTTATATATATTGAAATTTCAATTACATTTCAAGGTTGATTCCAAACAAGGATTTGACCAAGGAAAACTCCCTATCCAAACAACAAAAACCTTTTTCTTGCAGATAAACATACATGGTAGAAAATTAAAGTACAGATTCAGATATGCTTTTCATTAATCTTATGGGATCCACAAACAAAAATTACATCATAGAAATGAAGGTCAAGGTCACATTTTTGGTGTACAATTGTGCCCTAGGGTAGGATTGTGCCCCTCTATTTGGGTCAAGGTCGATCTCCCTTCATGAAGACAAATTTTTTCTAGGTTTTCTCTGCCTTGACATTTCTAGTCCAAAATAGGTTGCAGAGATCCTTAAAACTATACATAAACATTAGAAATCAACATTTTCCAAATTGATGCTACTTCAAGGTTAGTATTTGTCTTTGATCTATTTAAGATTTAAGCACATACTTTTCAAATAGAAAGACCATAGGATCTATTCTTTTCTTCACATTCTCAATTGCTTGATCCATTTGTGCATTGATCACTTCCTTGTGGTTAATCAAATTGGATGATGCCTTTTGGGAATTTGGGTTGAGGATGGGTCCTATTTTCTTCTTATTCAGTACTCTACTTGGGATGATGTAAGATGTCAAAACCTAATACTTTCTATTTTATATGATTTCATCCCAAAAATAGTCTACTTTAAATCTTATACATCTTCCTTCCATTGTGTAAGAGTTATACTTTATTTAAGGAATTATTATATTTCATTTGAACATATTATTACATGAATTGTCACATGATCATATTGACTCTAGACTTGGTAGATCCCTCTTGTGCTCTCTTTTCATCATGTTGTCATTGTTGTAAAAAAATGATTAATTGTGAATTGCCTTTGATTTTACACAAACTTTCATATCATTTTTAGTTAGTGTATGTTGAGATCACTAAGGAATTGAAGATAGTTTTCTGTGTCTACCAAGCATTCCAGACTTTTCCTAGTTTAGAACATAGTATCTATAGAGTTCACTATGGTGATAAAGAAAAGTTTGAAGAAGTTGAGCATTAACCAAGCTCACTCAGCTAATGATGGAAATTTTGGATGGAACCAGTGTTAATTGAGCTCACTTGGTTAACACATGAAAATTGGTTTGAGTTAGTATCTACCGTGCAAGTTCATCTAACAAAGGATTATCTTGTTTTGGCATATTGAGTTCAATTGATTTGTTTTCTGGTTATATTCAACTACTGAGATGCATATTAATTATTCTAAGTTGTATTCAAGATCGCTTGACAAATGTGTATGATACATATAAGGTCAAATTGAGGATTGAATGTGTGGAACACAATTGAAAATTTGATTGTATACTTGAAGGATCAAGTATACAAGCTAGAATTGAGATCTATAATTAACAATTCAATTGCATCAAAAATCAAGTCCTCCAATTGTTACTCTTTAACCATTGTAGCAATGATCTAAATCTCTAAACAGAGTTATTTTAATAACTATTTGTAAATCCTTTCAACAAGGTGGCATTTCTATTGAAGTATCTAAAGATCTCTAACAAGGCCAATTCTAAAAGGGTAATTAAATCCTCTAAGATGGTGAAACCTAGAAAATGTGTTTTGTAACCTTTAGTAGCATTGGATCCTACCATGACTCACTTCATAAGAGTTAAAATTAGTAACTAGTTGCAATTGGTGGTTTTTCCCAAATTGGATTTTCACGTTAAATCTTTGTGTCAATTATGTTCATGCTATTTATTTTATATGTACGAAACTAAGTTAAATTAAGATTAACCACATATAATATATTAAGATTTCCATGTTAAGAATTTGCCAATTTATTTCAGTGTCGATGAAGTCACAACATTTTGCCTGTGTGTTTGTCAAGTTTCGATAGAGTTCAATTTTCATAGAGTTTGATTTATATTGACATGTAAGGGATCTGGGACTTATTTTTATGGTAATTGATTCACCCCTTACATCTTAGTTACTCCTCTTATATTTCCAACAATTGGTTTTAAATCTTTTGGTGCTTTTAGAGAAGGTTTCAAAGACCTAAGATAAAGATTAGGATGTTTTATCGAAGAGAGACTCCCAAGTTGAACAAAGAAACTTTGCAGCATGGAAAGGCCTTATGAGGTTACATTTGGCCACTATTAGTGATTTAGGTTGTAATTATCTTGATATTGAATACAAGACTCTTGTTGGAAAATTATCAGTTGAAGAAATTGCTGAAAAGAAAAACCACAATTGTGATGATTGACATTGCTTATGCTCTTAATTATATTGAATTTGATGAAATCAAAAGTTGCAGTTTAGCTTATGATATATGGATCAAACTAAAAGCCATCTTTGGAGGAGATAATAATATAATAAGGGCTAAAGCCAAAAGTTTTAGAGTACAATTTCAAAAATTACAACATATGTTGAGCAGATTAAAGCACATGTGGGTGCAATCAAATCATTCAGAGAAGACATTGATGAAAAAATAGTTGTAAGCAAGGTACTCAAAACCCTTCTTCCTATTTATCAAATTATAGTATGTTCTATTCAAGAGATGAAATGTGATACAAATAGAAATAAAACTTTGGATGTTCTAGTCAGAAGATTGACAACTTTTGAGTTGGATAACTATGATAACTATGTCCTTAGTTTGAAAGGTATTGAGTTTTCATTTGAGGCCAAGATTTCACTCAAGAAAAATGGTAAGAAATCAAAAGCCAATCAATCAGAAAGTGAAGAAGAGGAAGAAAGTTCAAACAAGGATCTTGAAGTTGTTGAAGCCCTACCTACAAGGAAATATTCCAAAGGCAAAGGAAAGTACAAAGGTAAGATTTCTCTAATCTATTTTTCTTGGGAAGAAGTTGGTCACATTGCTCAATAACATCCCAAAAAAGAATGTAGAAAAGAAAAGAAAAATAATAAATTCAAATGCCAGAAGAAATTCTAGAACTAAAAGAATATGAGGACAAAGGTAAGAAATCTTGTTTTATGGCTAAAGATTCTGATAATAGTGAAGATGAAATGGTATATATCGCTATAAAATATTAATTTGATGATGAAGGAAAAAATATGGCACTTATCACTCATGTTAAGAAAAATGATACATGGATTATTGATAGTGGTCTCTCACATCATAAGAATGGAGACAAAACAAAGTTTTAACATGTGGAACGTTATGGTGGTGGTAGTGTGAGATTTCAAAATAATGAACCTTGTTACATAAAGGGAAAAGGTTATATCTCATTAACCAATGAACTTAGATGTGATAGTGTTTATTGGGTTGAAGGACTAAAGCATAATCTACTGAGTATGGCATAGTTGAATAACATTGGATTCAAGGTAGAATTCATGAATGGTAAAGCCAAATTGTAGGATGGAAAAGGAATTCCAGTTGGGTCATGCAAACAAACAAATGGTAATAAATTCTATCTAGATCTCAGTGAAAGTTCATGTTTTATTTCTCAAGTAGAAGAAAGCTAGTTATGGCACAAAAGATTATGTCATGTGAAATTTGATATTCTAGTCAAAATAAGAAAAAACAAAAGAGTAAAAGGTATTCCTAGCTTGAGGAAACCTGATATGGGTCTATGCAAAAAATTTCAAATTGGTAAGATGGGAAAAACTAGATTCAAAAGCAAGAACTATCATTCTAAAGAAGTCTTAGAGCTTGTAAATACATAATTATTGTGAACTATTGGAATAGAGAGTTACACTAGAGATAAATTCTTCATTTTTATTTTTTTTAATGATTATTCTAGAATGATGAATGTAATGTATCTAAAAATAAAAGTCTGAAGCATTTCAAAAATTTAAGTGGTATCTTAAAAGAGTACAAAAGGTAACTAGAAAGAAACTAAAATGTTTGAGATTAGACAGAGGTGGTAAATACATTTCAAATGACTTTAATGGATTTTGTATTAAAAAAGGAATTAAAAGATAGGTATGAACTCTTAGTATACCATAATAGAATGCTATAGCTAAAAAAAGGAACAAATCCATCATGGATTGTGCAAGAACATTGATGATATAAAAGAATGTTGTAATCAAATACTAAAAGGAAGCAATTAGTACCATAGTGCATACCCTGAATAGAGTACAATTGAAGAAAGACTCAAATCAAACTCCTTATGAACTATGTTATGCTACAAACCCAATGTAAATTACTTGAAAGAATTGTAGCAAATGTTATATCTTTAAGGATTCTAGGAAAGGTAAAATTGATGTTAAAGGTGATGAAGGAATATTCATAGGATACTCCTCCAAAAGTGAGGCATACAAATGTTTGATTTTGTCTACTCATAAAATCATAGAAACTCTGATGTGAAAATTGATGAGTTTGCAGAAAAGAGAGAAGAAGAGAGCAAAAAAGAACCTAAGGATTACAAAGGATTTGTTTAATTTGAACTTGATATAGTGCAAAATCTATTTGGAAGTCAGGAGGCCTCACCTCCTTAGTCCCCAAGATCTCCAAAGTCTATGGAGTATTAATCATTGCAACTTGAGCCATATTCTAAGGACTCAAGTCATAGTCTAAAGGACACAAGTCATAGTCAAAACCTATTGAGTTGGTGCTAGAAAAATCTAAGTTTGATGGATACAAGTCATGGATAGTAGGACTTGAGCTTAATATAGAAGATCATGAAGAGGTCAATGGAAGAAACTCCAAATCTAAAGTAACTATATTAGAAATATATGTTAGAAGGCATCATGCACTTGAACAGATCATTGGAGACAAGTCAAATGGAACAATGACAAGAAACAAATTTAAAGGTACATGGTTGCTTGTTAAATTTTAACCTAGAAATGTTAAAGATGCTTTGGATAATGAAAGTTGGATTAAATCTATTAATAAATAAATAAAATAGATAGATAAGAATAAGACTTGGACTCTTGTTCCAAGTCTCAAGGATAATAATGTAATTGGCACAAAGTGGGTATTTGGAAGTAAGTAAAATGAAGATGAAGAAGTTTCTAGAAACAAAGAAAGGTTAGCATGTAAAGGTTATTCTCAAGAAAAAGGTATTGATTATGATGAAGCTTTTTCTCTTGTTGCAAGATTAGAAGGTGTTAGAACCTTACTAGCATATGCAACTCACAAATTGTTTAAAGTTTATAAAATGGATGTAAAATCAACATTCTTAAATGGAATTTTTGGTGAGGAAGTCTACATAGAGAAATTTGAAGGTTTAGTAGATCCAAGAAAAAGAGATATGGTTTGCAAATTACATAAAGCATTTTATAATCTCAAGCAAGCTCCCAAAGCTTGGTATGAAAGACTTCATAACTACTTGATAAAGATTGGTTTTCAAAGAACAAATGATAATGATAGTCTATATGTCAGAGAAGGACCAGATAAGAAGATTGTGTTGGCATAAATATTTGTGGATGACACTTTATTTGCAGGAAATAATGACTTATGAAAAGTATTTTTAGAAGAAATGAGTAAAGAATTTGAGATGTCTATATTTGGTGAGATAAAATTCTTTTTTGTATTGAAAATCTAGTAGAATAAATATGGTATCTACACTCAATCTAAATATATCAAGGAGATACTAAAGAAGTTTGGAATGGAAGATTCAAGACTAGTTTGAACACCTATCTCTATTGGACATAGGCTTTCAAAAAATGATGATTCCAAGGAAGTGGATCAAACTAAATACTAATCAATGATTGGAAAATTATTGTATGTAGTGCATACAAGGTCTAATATTTTATTAGTAGTTGGAATGTTGGTAAGATTTTTGGAAAATCCCATAGAAATTCACATGATAGCAATCAAAAGAATCATGAGATACCTAAAAGGTACTGAAGAATATGGTTTATGGTATAAGAAAGAAGGCAATTTGAATTTGAAATTATTTACAAATGTTGGTTGAATAGGAAGTGTTGATGAAAAAAAGAACTCAAATTTTAGATAATTCTTTCTTGGTAAAAGACTAGTTTCTTGGACAAGCAAGAAGCATAATTACATTTCTAAATCCACAACAGATGCAAAATATGTGGCATTAGTAGTTGACTATTATAATATTGTTTGGTTCAAGAAATTGTTGGCAGGTATGAAGATAGAGATCAATGATTTAGTGCTTATATACTATGATAACACTAGTGTAATCAATATATCAATGAATCCTATGATGCATACCAAAACAAAACACATTGCTATATAATATCATTTTTTAAGAGAATTGATACAAGATAAAGAGGTAAAATAGGAATATGTGAATATTAAAGAAAAAATTACAAATATATTCACTAAGGCATTACTTAAGGATGAATTTCTATATCTGAGAGGTAAGTTATGGATCATTCCCCTATTTGATGCTCACTAAATGAATTTTAGTGATGCATCAACCAGAGCATGTTGAAGATTAGTTAGTTGATGGAGTATTTCCAATGACACATTGCAAATGAATTATTACATAAAGTACATTGATATTTATTAAATGTTGTCTTTGACATGAGATGTCAAAGAGGGATAAGTTTACTATCATATCTCATAGAGAATTTATAAAGATAAGAGAAAGAGATGTTAATGAGGGAAAATGAACTTGATATAATACCAAAGATAGATTTTTCTATCAAAAGAAGATGTTGAAGATAGATTTTTGTTAACAAAGGGAGAAATTCAAGGAAAAGGGAGTTCACACTAGTAGATGGAGTCCTCATCGATGAGAATTATAATGAAACTTGTTTGATTCTTCATCTAAAATTTCATTACATTATGACATATTATGTTCCCATCAATGCCAAAGAGGGAGAGCATTGGAAACAATTGATTAACTGTGTATTATCTTTGACATTACACAAAATGTCATATCATTTCCATTTAGTGTATGCCAAGCTCACTTAGGAATTGAAGATAGTTTTCTATATTTATGAACAATTCCAAAGTTTGTCTAGTTCAGAAGATAGTGTCTATTGAGTTCACTCGGGTGACAAAGAAAAGTTTGTAGAAGTTGAGTGTTAACTGAGATCACTCAATTAATGAAGGAAATTTTGAATGGAGGCAATGTTAACTAAGATCACTTGGTTACCAAAGGAACCTTGTGAATATGTAGTGTTAACCAAGTGCACTTAGTTAAAATAGAAAAATTTCTTTGATTTATTATCTACCGAGTAGAGTCATCCAATGAAGAATTTTCTTGTTTTGGTAAATTGAGTTTAATTGATTAGTTCAAGTTGGTTCCATCCAATTGAGAAGATGAATATTAATTATTCTAAGTTATATTCAGCCTGACGTGAAAAATGTGTAAAACAAAAATATAAGATCAAGTAGAGGATTGAATATGTGGAACATTATTGAAGATTTGATGATGCTTCAAGGAAGAAAATTAGAAGGATAAGTAGAATGTCTTTGTTGAGCTGTAAAGATACATTTGATTAGGAAGGATCAAGTATACAAGCCAGAATTGAGATCTTTAATCAACAATTCAATTATATTAGAAATAAGGTCATCCCATTGTTACTCTCTAACCATTGTATCAATGATCTAAAACTCTTAACAAAGTTGTCTTAACAATTATTTCTAAATCCTCTAAATAATGTGGCATTTTTATTGAAGTGTCCAAAGACCTCTAATAAGGCCACTCCTAATAGGGTGATTAAATACTCTAATAGTGTGTTTTGTAACTTTTAACAAGGTTGGCTCCTAACAAGGCTCACTTTAGAAGAGTGAAAATTGATATCCAGTTGCAATTGGTGATTTTTCCCAAATTGGGTTTCCACATGAAATCTTGGTCTCAATTGTGTTAATGCTATTTATTTTATGTGTATGTAACTAAGTTAAAGTACAATTAATAATAGATAATATCTTAATATTTTCATGTTAAGCATTTGTGGATTTATTTCAATGTTTACCAAGTTACAACATTTTGCCTGTGTGTTTGTTGAGTTTTATTAGAGTTTAATTTTCACAAAGTTTGATTTATATTGGCATCTAAGGCATCTAGGATTTATTTTTTGTTGTAGCTGATTCACCCCTCCCCTCTTAGTTACTCCTCTTATATTTTCAATAGTCATATCCCTTGATGTTTCCTTTATTGGGATCATTTGATAGAGGAAACACCTTTACTGGATGAATGTATGCTCTATGAATGAAATTTCTCCTATTAACAAATTTAGAATTTATTTAATGTGGGGGCATATGTTCCACTCATATTCTACATGGATGTACTATATTTGATGATATTATACATTTTTGGTAACTAATAGTCTATTTAGTCTCAATACCCACATTTTGTATCCCTTTCTGGATTAATAATAATTTGTTAATGACTAATTCCAAGATCTACATATTTTGATTTCCTAAGCAAAAATATATCCTTATTGATGGATTTCCTTTTGTTAAATTCCTCTTTTGGAAAAATAAATTGTTAAGGATGAATCCTTGATGGTTTAACTAGCATGTGAAGAAGACCTTCTAGACTATTAATTCCATATATTTTTGTAGCATGTCATTATATATCATTCATGATAAGAAACATATTTTTTCTAGGATGAGGTAATAAAACACCCCTCCTTTTTTCTAAGCTATGCTTCTCTTGTCATAGATTTGGATTTGACATTGAATCAAGTCTTTTGAGGGCTTGATGGTTTTTTCATCTCCTTCATTTTGGTAAGATCATCTTAGGCATTTGAACTACTTTATCATGAATGTGATTTTTTATCTGATAATACCTCCTAAGAAAAGGCTAAATATATTGTCTTAAAATGTTAGCAAAATTGATTTTGAAGCTTAGATACTTCTAAGGATCTATTTTAGTGATTTCCAAGAACATGGATGTATTTATGCTTGAATTGATATTTTATCATCAAATTTATATTCCTTTCAAACTATTTCTTGATGCAAGATAGCTCTTGGTTTGACATTAGGTTGACCTCAACCTTAGGTGGTTTTCCTCAAGACCATGGGCCCCTTTTAGAGTTTTTTAATCATTTCCCATCTAGTGCTAGTAAACCCTTTCAATTTTGATGCCCAAAATCAATATAGAAAGAGATCTTAAGACTTTATCAGATTCCCACACATTCATTATTCATCTATTCTTTAATTAGAAAGCTTACTTACATCCATGACTCTATGATTTAGAACTTGTAGATCTATTGCACTTATGTAGAAATGATACATTATACATAAATTATAAGTACAAGAATTCATATGTATATTTGAATAAAGGGTTGAAAGCCATGCATAGAGGCTCAACAAGTAAGATGAATATTTAAGTTTCTCTTAGTTCCATAGGATTTCTCATGTATGCCTATTTCTTGAATGGGGCCTTGAAAAAGGAAAGATCCTACTAACCTAAAATTTTATGTCTTGTTTGTGTATAAGAAATTTCATGCACTTTGTAATTGACAAATTTGGAACTTCAAATATTGTTATTTATATTTCCATGCAACTTCACATTTTCTATACTCTGTAGAAATTGGGTATGAATTGTCATAAACTTCAACAAAGATGGCCTCAACTAGGAGTAAATTTTAACCTCATAGGTCAATCTTTACCTATGCCTTCCATATTTCTAGGCTTCATAGATTCCAACATCAACAACCAATTAGAAGACATCCTTTAGTATACACATTTAAAAGGACCTTGGTTTATTTCTGGTACCACTACATAGATTTTAGTTTGCACTAATCTAATTTGAGTACTCTTGAAGTTTATCCTCAAAGGCCCTTGTTTTTCTTGCCACAATATTAGGAAAAGATTGAATAACACAACACTCATTTATGTACTCATTCATTCATGATACATCTTGTTACATTTTGTTCTTGATACAAGATAAAATTAAATTCTTGATAATTTCCTTGCAGAAGTTGCTTTTATCTTATTGTTTGATCATTAGGTGGTTATGTTTAGAATTCCAACATAGATATAAAGTCCATGAGTAGAATAGGGTATTTGAGTTAAATAATATCAACATAGAATTATATCTCAAGATTTCACTCTTACATTGTATCAATATCTATTTTTTTTAGTTCCTATCCATCTTTATTGAAATCACGCCATCAAAATGAATTTTTGTACAATTTTTTTAAATCTAAGTTCATGATCGTCTTGAGTTATCTATCTTTCGACTAATTTTGGGATCTTGACGAATTATATATTTTGAGGGTACTAAGGTTCTTGCCTTAGTATCATTATACTTTCCTCAATTTTTTGATATACCTACAATTACAACCACTTTCTATGGTGTAGTTAAATCAAACATTTTCCTCAAAAAAGAGGAAAAAAAGTATTTTATTGAAAAAATAGTTACGTTAAAACTATAAAGTTTAAAACTCTTAAAAATTATATCAAACGATGTATTTTTTAATATTATTTCCTAGCATACATGATTTTAACATAGCATCTTATACATGCTTCTCCAAAACTAAAAACTAAAAAATAAAAATGAAAATAAAATATTCAAAGAAAGTCAAAATTATGTAGAGGACATATTTTATTGATTTGATCAAAAAATAAAAAATACAACCACTAATATGGGAAAGACCACTTACCTGTGCACCTTGTTTCACAAGACATTGGCACAATAGGAATTAAAAAAAATGTGGAATCCATTCCTTTTGTATCTCACCCCATGTATATCCTCCAATAAATTAAATAAATTGCAATGGTGTAAATAAAATGTTGAAGTAAATTTAGTGTCTATGTTTGGGGGAAAAATTACAGTGATTTAATAGGACATAGGCCTTCATTTTTCATGGCAAAAATTTTAAATTTATGTGTAGGGCTTGAGAATCTATACTTATGATTTCTTCTTGAACATAAGGTAGATTAGTAAGGAATAAATTAAGGAAGGGACACAATACTAAATTTGAGTCATTGAAAGGAATGCAATACATGGAGTAATTTTTGTCTTGTGTGTGACAATATGTTGTCAAATTAAACTAATTGAATAAGTAATTTAAATCTAGATGTAAAATCTATATAATCAGCCTAATTAAGATATAAAATTATGATATTAAAATTATGAGTTGAAATAAAATAAAGAAGAATAGCCCTTTAAAATGAAGATGAAAGGGTGTTTTTCTTTGATAATGGTGGATGTAATATTGTGACTAAAAATTTGATTATAGATATCTGAACATAATACAAAACCCCCCAAAAGCTCAAAACATCTTTTTTGACCAAGGCTTAGAGAATTGGTGGAAGGGCACCTTGAAACATAGGGCCCTCACCTTTCATTTTTGTTGTGTTACGCTCCAAGAGAGATTTTTTAAGTAGTAATAAGGATCATTGGACCTAGGTGTCATAGCTAGGGTGTAGGAAGTAAAAATGTCTTTAGAAGAGTAAGAAATGGCCTAAAAAGAAAGATATACCTTACGAAAGGGTTATGAGTAATCTAAGGGATGAATCATTATATTAGGGAAGGGTCCCTAGCATGGAACTACTAAGGGATAGCTGAAATTACAAGTTCAAGGTCTTACAAAGAGCAAGCAAGACAAATTTCAAAAGTTGCTATATTGCAATTTTGCAATTTTTGCAAGAATGCTGATTTAGCAAGGAAAATGGCAATTTATCTTAAAACATAAGGAGAAGGTTGATAAAAGCCATAATAGTAACGAGAAGGACCTATTAACAAATGTATATACCTTCCAAACCCTAAAAGAGAGATAAGGAATTGTGATTTGTATGGACAAGTGTTGTAGCATCATATTTTGAAGGGAAAAATACAAATTTTTTGAGTTTTACGATGTTTTTGACATTGTTCTTCATTTTTGTGCCTAATGGAATCATAGATATGGTTAATTAGAATTTTTTATTCTTCAGGAATTTTTCTTTGAAAGTCTTTTTGTTGATACTATTAAAAATATTTTTGCTTCAGATAGTTTGTTGTCCTATTTTTAGCAGTTTCTAGGAATAATATTGTAATTCAATATCCCACAGTTGGAATTGTATAACCTATTTTTGATACTGAGTACACTCAATGTACTATATTGTGTAAAAATAAGGGCCCTTCAAAATTCTATCAATAATTTATATGCTCTTGAGCTAGGCAACCTAAAGCATGCTCGATTTGAGAATAGTGTTGTTGTAGAGCTTGTTTCTTGTAGGGAGATGGAGCACCTTAAAAAGTTGAATCTGGATATTAAAAAGGACTATTAAGAGACAACTTGGGTGGAAGTATAAGGTTCCAACAATCCATCTTGGCACTTAATAAGACCAAATAGTATGTTGGCCTACTAAACCCTTAAAAACCCTCAATTTCAGTATTGGCACTGTACGACCATTCTAGGGCCTAAAAACTAGAAAATCTTAAAGCCCTCACAAAATTAAATGAGGTCCATGAAGACACCTAGAAATGTTTAGTTCAAGAAAATTGAGAAAATCCCTATTTTGTAGGTGAAATAAGGCTAATTGGGGCTCTTCCTTGTAGCCCTGTTTTGGGGCAAAAGGGTGAAATTGGGTAGAAACTTAACCATAGTAAGATATTTTAAGATGTGAAAGGATCAAATTAAAAGGTGTTGGGACTCCTTATATGAACCTAAAGTGGTTGAGAATAATGGTAAAAAATACCCAGTTTTGTTAAAAACTTTGAATGCTCTTCATCTAGTATGAGAGCCTGACAGATAGCAAGAAGTGGAAATTGGCACAACTTTAATAGTTGTTGAGTGAGGTCAAAGACACAAAAGATAAAGTAAAGGATAGGATAGAGTAGAAAGAAGAGAAGGAAGCCAAAGAGAAAGAGGTTGTGTTGGAAGAAGAAACTCCAACACTAGACCCTATTCTACAAGAAGAACTTTTCTTGAATGCAATAAAGGAAACAAATAGAAAATCCTTGGAAGGCATTCTTTTATTGAGTAGAAAGATGGATCGAGACCTCATCAAAAAATGGATTGAAGGAATGGAGAACTATTTTGAATGTGATGGTGTCTATAATGCTCAAAATGTCAAGGTGGAAAGTTCAAAGTTAAGAGGTATTTCTCTAACATAGTGGAAGTTTGTTCAAATAGAGAATAAAAAAGATGGAAAAATTCCCATTTTAACTTGGAAAGGAATGGTGACCAAGATTAGACAAGCATACATTCTTGAAGATTATGAAATACAACTACATAGGAGTAGACAAAATCAGAGGCAAAAATACATAGATATGCAATCTTATAATGAAGAGTGACAAAAGTTATGCTTGAGGTCCAAGGTGGTAGAAGATGAAAACATCAGAATTGCAAGATATTTGAATGGACTCAAGTGGTCTATCTAAGAAAACATGAGCCTTGCAACTCCTAAAATAGTCCACAAATGCTATCAAATGATTTTATAGGTCAAAGAGAAAGGAAAAAGAAAGCAACATCATACCTCAAAGAATAGAGGGAAAGGTAGAGATGGTAGAGGACAAAGATGAAGCTATAGAGGTACAAGCAATGAAGGAAGATCCCAAGGTAAGTCCAAGCTGACTAGAAAAAGTGGAGAAACTAGTCAAAGAGGTGGTTCAAACATAGGTATAGGCTGAGTAAATCACCAAGAAGAAGGGGACCATACTACTATACTACAATGAAATGTTACGATTGTCAGCAACTTGGGCATCCTGCCTATAGGTGTCCTGAAAAGGGATTAGCATCACAAGGAGAAAATAAGATAGCCTACATCCATGATGATGCTTCAAGTGTAAAGTCAGTTGATATCTTGTTAGATTCTGAAAGTTGGGAGAACTTGGTGATAAAGAGGATCTTCATTAATGAACCAATCAATGGAGAGCCAAAGAAAAGAAGATCACTCTTTAGAGTGAGATGCAATATTATGAGAAAGGTATGAAAAGTTATCATACAATTAGAGTCTGAAATGTCCCCTTTTCTGATTTGATATGGTATTTCACACCTCTAATCAGATTTTCAAAATCAAACAACTGCTATCACAAAGATCCTCCAAATTTCTCAAGAAACCCCAAATCGGGTATGCCAGAAATGGTGCCAAAAGCTTCACAGCTTCACCTATTATTAATAAATCTGAAAATGGACATTTTTACAGAAATTTAAGCAGAATAAAAGCCTAAAAAATGACATTTATAGATCTATATATCCTTTACACAACAGCTCACAAATGTAGGACAAAAACTATGCTCATCAGGCTCCCGAAATTAACACAAAAATGCTCGAAAACACCACAAAAACACCACAAAAACACTAATAAACTATCTCATAAGTTTAAGCACATCCCAATACATATATTCATCTCTATTTTAACAGCTTAAAGTCTGAAATACAGCAGCAACCAAAACTGATATGAAATGCTCAACTGAAAACACCAAACTCATGCAAAAAACACACCCAAAAACCCACAAATCTACACTGTTCAACACAAAGGCAAACTCAGTATGAGCATGCACATGGAATGTCTTCAAACTCCTATCCTTAGCCTTCTTGGAAACCTGCAAACTCCCATTCTTGGGTCTCCCTCTCCATAGGTTTGGCAGCCTCTGAAGAATAACAAAGAATGAGCAAAAATCAAGTTCTGGAATGTGCCCAAAATGCCTCCAAATCCCCTTAAAAGAGGGCATAAATGTAACTCACGTCCAAGAGAGGTTAATGAAACATATTTTAATAATAATTTTCATTTATTAGTCCAATAGTTTCCAAAGATTAACCCCCTTTTTTTGAAACTTCACTTTCTTGGGCCTGGCCTGCCTTAGCAAAGATTATTATTTTTTAATTATTTGAAAAGGGGACATGACAAGTCCTCCCCTCCCAAACATTGCTTGTCCTCAAGCAATGGCTGAAAAATAAACCAATCAATCCACCTAGATCCCAAATGTATTCATGAACTATACTACTACCAATTAACACAGGCTCCTGCAATATCCTCTACAATATGACCAAGAGGAATCCATAATCAAACTGACAATTATAGCTCAACCAAACTCCAAAATCACAACTTCCACAGTTAGAAACCCACGAGACACAAACTCTTAGAACATCAAAACCAAAGTAAAGTGGACTACCAGCACAGTAAATACCATCAACGCATTCCACTGGCCTATACAGAATGTACAATCCAACTCTGCAACAATGGTGAATGCTCTCAAATGAAACTATACCAAGTATGGAGAATCCACACACTGTACAACTCTTGCAGTCAACACAACTCTGTAGATCATCAGCCACTGTCTCATAACCATAACTCCCATGCACCCCTGATGGTGAAAAGCCATCACAAGATAAACAACAAGAAATGGAACCCAAACCAAATTTTCCCACCATCAACTCCTCAACATAAGGATCAATTGCTAACTGATGTACATACCCTACAATATAATGTTGATTAAAAAAACCAACCTCATTCAACAGCTCACCATGAACAAGTGATATAACCCACTGTGACTGATCACTAGCTAAGTTAGGAGATGTCATAGCCAAAGGAGTAGAATCAATAACAACACCCGCTGAAGCATCACTCCAAAACTCTTGCTCTAAGTCATGTATTATCAAGCTATCAACTGCAGGACCTATTGCCATGTCGTGACAATCGCAACTCTCATCCCGAGGCATCAAACTATTCCATGACTAATGATAAGCACTAGGAACCAAAGTACATCTCTGTATCATAATCTCATCAACATGGTCATCAAAGGTAAATTGATGAGCGTACCTCATAGTGTAATGCCGATAGAATGCGCCAATCTTAGTCAGTGGCTCAGACTGTAATCCAGATGAAACTAGCTACAATTGATCATTAACCATGTTGGAATTGACTACTACCTCCAAAGATATCACCAAGGGAGTAGTATTACTAGCAGGAACCATGCCAACTGTCAACTCACCAACATCACACATGATCTTTGATACATCTCTAGTCTCTGTGCCATCAGTACTAGAGGCCACCACTATGTCAGGCATACAACAATCTGCTACAACACCCAACTCAATTGAACCTGACTCTAGTGGGAATGAACCTGATATGCCAATGTTAGTATCAAGGATGGATGCATCCCCATCTCCACTATCTCTGACAATCTCGGCCATGGTCATCCTCGGATCACCAAACACCATAGCTTGTGACTGTATAGAATTAGGTAAAGACTGTAGTCGCTCTAACTCCATGGTCACCTTAGCCAAATGAAATTGTGACTCCTTGAAAGCCAACCGTGTACTCTCAAGAATCTCAAAAGTCACCTCAAGCTGCTCAGTAAGCTCACTCACCTCATCTTCCTTGGCCAACAATGCATCATATGTTGTACTACCCCACTCCATAAGATAATCTCTATCGGCTACCAACTGCATATAATTCTGTCTCAAAATTTGAATAGCCTCCCATAAAGAGTGGATCTCTGTCAAGGCAAGATAACTACCTTCCTGCTCATCACTAGTAGAAGAACCCCATCCATAAACTGCTAACAACTGACGAGCAGCATCGAAATGCTGGCAAGTGATAGCAATGTCTCGGTCACTAACTCTCAACTGATTAGACACATGATGGCACTGGCTTGACTGTCTCCTAGAAATCTCCTCTGATGCACTGTCTAAAGGAGTATCCTCAAAGTTACTAGTCTCTAGAGTATTACCATCCATATCTTGTGAATCAAATCTAAAGCTCATATCAACATACGGATTATCAAAAACATTAGCATTGCTGTCCAAATCCTCTATACCCAAGGAAACTAAGTCTTCAAAACTGCCCACTGCATCCTCCTGTATGTCATCAATGCCAATATGATCCTGGGACTTATCTGTACATACTGCCAAATATGAAATATCATCAACACATTCCAGCAAGTATGGTCGACTGGATATATGAAAAAAGCCCAACACCGGTGTATAAAAACTAATACCAACATCGGATAAGCTCTTGGCACAAGAAAAGACAACACTGTGCAATTTGTTAATCAAATCCATTGTAGCACCCAAACCACTGCTACCAAAAAGTGTTAATGATTTACAGTCAACTGAACCCCAAATGCCAATATAACAATCTCGAGTCCATATCTGTAAACTAGAATTAGCTGGTAACTCAAGCAAAATCCTGACTTGAGTAATATGACCAATACCAACTAACTCCACATACCTATCATGATGAGATAATGTAGTGACAATACTATCTTCACTCACCTTCAGTTGGAGGGATAAATCATGTGAAGTACTACTAGCCTCAACCTCATGTGATGAAGCATCTAACTATGCCTGGTACTCTCTCTCATAAAAGTCATGAATGCTCAATGTCTATTCATCTACACCAAGTATCTCACCATCATGCAGAACAACATCCTCATAATCCTCATCTAAACCCACGACACTATAGTTACTGCCTGTTGTAACTATATCATCTTGAATACCTGTGGCATCACCCTTCGACAACCTATAAACAATTATCTCAATTTGAGTATCAAGTTGACCATTACTATCAATCTGTGTAATATCCTTTCCCACCACCTCCTATGGCAGAGTAGAATCTGAGACCTCTACCTAGCTATCAGCTAGTTTCTCAAACTCCTCATGCAAGTTCTTGGGAATTGTGTCATCTGTCCTATGAGAAAAACTGCCAAATAGAAATCTAGTCAACTTAGCCACCTTAGCTGGGTCAGATAACATGTCATTCATTATACGGTGGTGCTCAACCAACTGTTCAGACATGTCATGGCTTATTTTCATAAGTTTATCTCGAATGTCTAAATAACCATCCTTTCTACTATTTTGACTCTGGTTATCAATTGTCCAAGATTGTGTCCTCTGAGACTCTGTACTATACCTGTCCATTCTGGATAAAGTAGAGTGTAACCCCAATAGGATATAACTTCTTCAAACACCAAAAAATAACATGCAAATGATTAGAAGTAGCATGAAACCATAGATTTGGACATGCAACTGATTAGAAGCAACATGCAACCACCAAATTATGACATGCAAGATCAGGGTAGTTGTCAAAACTAACATGCAAGATCTAGGTAGTTGTCAAAACTGACATGCAAGATCTGGGTAGTTGTCAAAACTGACATGCAAACTTTTACAACCACCAAATTCACCAAGAACTAACATGAAAATGATTAGAAGTAGCATGCAACCATAGATTTTTACATGCAACTGATTAGAAGTAACATGCAACCACCAAATTATGACATGCAAGATCTGGGTAGTTGACAAAACTGACATGCAAGATCTGGGTAGTTGTCAAAACTGAAATGAAAACTTCTACAACCACCAAATTCACCAAGAACTAACATGAAAATTATTATAAGTAGCGTGCAACCATAAATTTTGACATGTAGCTGATTAGAAACAACATGCAACCATAAATTACGACATGGAAGATTTGGGCAGTTCTCAAAACTGAAATGCAAGATCTGGGTAGTTGTCAAAACTGACCTGCAAACTTCTACAAACCCTCAGGTTGGAAAGATCATGGCTCTAATACCACTGAAATTTCCCATTTTATAATTTGATATGGTATTTCACACCTCTAATAAGATTTTCAAAATCAAACAACTGCTATCACAAAGATCCTCCAAATTTCTCAAGAAACCCCAAATCGGGTATGCCAGAAATGGTGCCAAAAGCTTCACAGCTTCACCTATTATTAATAAATCTGAAAATAGAAATTTTTACAGAAATTTAAACAGCATAACAGCCTACAAAATGACATTTTCAGATCTATATAGCCTTTACACAACAGCTCACAAATGTAGGACAAAAACTATGCTCATCGGGCTCCCGAAATTAACACAAAAATGCCCGAAAGCAACACAAAAACACTAATAAACTATCTCAGAAGTTTAATCACGTCCCAATACATATATTCAGCTCTATTTTAATAGCTTAAAGTCTTAAATACAGCAGAAACCAAAACTGATATGAAATGCTCAACTGAAAACACCAAACTCATGCAAAAAACACACCCAAAAACCCACAAATCTACACTGTTCAACACAAAGGCAAACTCTGTATGAGCATGCACATGGAATGTCTTCAAACTCCCATCCTTATCCTTCCTAGAAACTTGAAAACTCCCATTCTTGGGTCTCCGTCTCCACAGGTTTGGCAGCCTCTAAAGAATAACAAAGAATGAGCGAAAATCAAGTTCTGGAATGTGCCCAAAATGCCTCCAAACCCCCTTAAAAGAGGGCATAAATGTAACTCACATCCAAGAGAGGTTAATGAAACATATTTTAATAATAATTTTCATTTATTAGACCAACGGTTTCCAAAGATTAACCCCCTTTTTCCAAAACTTCACTTTCTTGGGCCTGGCCTACCTTAGCAAAGATTATTATTTTTTAATTATTTGAAAAGGGGACATGAAAGAGTCTATTGATAGCATCATTTTAAAGGAAGCCATAGCTAAATGAAATACTCCAAAAATACCTCATAGCACTCCCTACAAGGTCACCTAGACAAACAAGGAGCAACATGTTTTGGTAAATGTGCAAGCATGGATTGAATTCACCATAGGAGGATGTAAAGACAAGATTCAATGTGATTATTTTACCATGGATTCCTGTTACATATTACTAGGTAGACCATGGTAGCTTGATAAGAATGCCATACATAATGGTGAGCTCAACTCATACACCTTCAAGAAGGATGAGGTAAGTTATAAATTTTAGACATTACTAGAATCTAAAAAACAAGTAAGTGGACCTAATGTGCTACTATTGAAGGGGAAAGAGTTCATGTAGACTCTTGATAAAGAAGAGGGAGTGGGTTATGCCATTATGGTGAAACCCAAGGAAGAAAAAGAAGATAAGAAGGAGGCAATACTCATGAGGTGCAGTAGATTCTTGATGACTTTAAGGACATTGTATCATATGTTACACCAGTAGTACTACTAGTTAAAAGAGAAATCATCCATCAAATAGATTTGGTTCTAGAAGCATCTCTTTCAAAAAAAACACCTTAGAGGCTAACTCCTAAACAGAGTAGAGAAGTTGCAAAGTAAGTACAAGAGTTGATGGATGAAGGGTTGATATGGAAAAGTATAAGTCCATGTTTTGTACCTACTATTTTCTCACCTAAGAAAGGATGAACATGGAGTTTATGCAAAGATTCTAGAGCCATAAACAAGATCACAATCTCATCTAGGTTTCCCATACCTAGGATAGAAGACTTAATGGATTTCTTAGGAGGGGATAATTACTACACCAAGATAGATCTTAACAGTGGTTATCATTATATTAGAATAAAATAGGGAGATGAATGGAATACAACTTTGAAAATCACTGAAGGACTCTATGAATGGCTAGTTATGGCATTTGGCCTTTCCAATTCTCCAAGTACATTCATGAGGCTCATGAATGAAGTGTTGAAAGACTTCATAAGTAAGTTTAATGTAGTCTATTTAGATGATATATTGATTTTTAGCATGAGTAAGGAGGAACACTTAAAGAAAATTAGGATTTTTTTGTCTAAATTGAAAGAAGAACAGTTCACAAGTAAGTTTCCATAGCATGGAATTGCTAAGGGATAACTTAAATGACAAGTTAGAGGTGTTACAAAGAGCAAGCAAGACAAATTTCAAAAGTTGCTATATTGCAAAATTGTAATTTTTTGCAAGAATGCTAATTTAGCAAGGAAAATCTTGATTTCTCTTAAAACATAAGGAGAAGGCCAATACAAGCCATAATAGGAAAGAAAAATACCTATTAATGCATATATACTTTCCAAACACTAAAAGAGACATAAGGAATTGTCATTTGTATAGACAAGTGTTGTAGCATGACACTTTGAAGGCAAAAATACTAATTTAATGAGCTTTAAGATGTTTTTGACATTGTTCTTGGATTTTTTACCTAATGGAATCATATATATGGTTTACTAGAACATTTTTTCTTTAGGAATTTTTCTTTGAAAGTCTTTTGGTTGATAGTTTTAAAAATCTTTCTATTTGAAATAGTTTGATGTCATATTTTCAACAACTTGTAGGAATAATAGTGTAACTCACTATCCAAAAATTCAAATTTTATTGCCTTGGAATAGTGAGTGCACTCAATTTACTATATTGTGCCAAAATTAGGGCCCTAAAAAATGCAAGCAAGCATTTTTAAGCTCTTTGCCTAAGCGAGATAAAGCATGTTTGGTTAGGGAATAGTGTTGTTGCAAAGCTTGTTTCTTGTAGGGTAAAGGAGAAATTTTGAAAGTTGAATATGGAGATTGAAAAGAAGTGTTATGAGACCCCTTTGGTGTAAGGAGAAGGTACCAAAAATCCATCTTGGCACCTAATAACACCAAACAACAAGTTGGTGCAATAAACCCTCAAAAACCCTCCATTTCAGTACTGACAATGTATGACCACTTTAGGGACTAAAACGTAGAAAATGTTAAAAACCCTCACAAAATTATTTTAGGTCCATAAAGACACCTTGGAAGGTTTAGTAGAAGAAAAGTGATCATATCCCTATTTCTTAGGTGAAATAGGGCTAATTGCAGCTCTTCCTTGTAGCCCTACTTTGTGGAAAGTGGGTAAAATTGGGTAGAAACTTAACCATAGTAAGATGTTTTAAGATGATAAAGGAGTAAATTGTAAGGTGTTGAATCATTCAATGATTCTAAAAGTGGTTGATAATAATGGTAAAAATGAACTAGTTTTGTTTAAAACTTTGAATTCTCTCCATCCAAAATGAGAGCTTGACAGACAACAAGATGTGGAAATTGTTCAATATAGTGGAGTAGAGTTTTGGATTGGGGAATCTTAGCTTGGAAAAGCTCCTATAGGTCCATGTGGTGGTCTATCAAGAAATTCTAAGTCATAAAGGTAGACAAGAATCATGAATCAATGATTGGTTCATTCCTAATTCTCCCTATCAAGAATAGGTCAACTTGGTGGTAATCCTTTAGAAAACTTTTCCAAAAATTCAGCATATTCTTGGGACACTATAACTAGGCTGACATAGAATTCTTTAAAGTATTTCAGCTTGCTATTCCTAGATCTGCAACCATAAATTTTTTATCATGCTCTTGTGTATAATAAGTTTGGGATTTTTTTCCATTGGTTGAGCATTTTCCTTGGTATATTGAGTAATCAATGTTGAATTGAAAATATAAATATATGTAAAAGAGACAATATAAATTTAAAAATCCTTGCCAATAAAGATTTTTCCTTTTGGTATGTTTTATATATTGAATTTGGTGTCTTAGATGTATGATATCTCCATAAATTACAATGGATCTACATTAACCACATATAGATCCATGCGTTGAAATGTGCATTAATAAAGAAGGTGATGAATGACTAAATGTAGATCTCTTTCCTTGATGCCCAGATATTCTAGATATTGAAGAAATGCTCACAAGGATGCTTCAATGCTTTGAAGAAACTTGTTTTCTTGAATGCTTGGATGCCTTGAGCTCTAGAAAGCCTTGAATTCTTGTCTTCTCATAGAGTGTGAATGTTTTTTTGTAAATGTGTTGGTTCAAAAATTAAGCTCCCAAGCCTCCTTATATAATAGTTATTGGGTAGGAAAACAATAAAAGCCAAATGGGAAGCATAAAATTATTATTTGGAATCTCAATACATATTGGGTCCCATGCCTCACAATTACTAGGAAAGAAGTTGATCTGGACAACCTCCTTTGGAATAGGTCAAGCTAATTAACCTCATTTGGATTTGATCAAACTAAGGTTGGCCTATTCTAGAGTAGTTGAAACTAGCTCAACATATTCTTGAGGAACATAAGAGGCAAGGCCTACAAAAATTTAGGAGTGAGTGCCGAAAGATTCATAAAATGTTGAAGACTATACAAGAGAGACCACATCAATTATTGTCATGTTGAGCCTAATTAAACTCGAAGGCCAAATTTTTTCCACATTATTCATTATGGTTTCCCTCTAGATTTTACTATAGGGATTTCAAGAAAGTTCCTCTAGGACCTAGTCAATGGGTTGTTCCTCTTGTGGGGTTCTTGCTTAGAGACCTAGGTGTGCTCCTTGTTGTAGTAAAAGGTGGGGTCAATGGTAAATGACACCATAAGGTATTTTCTATGATTACATCCATAAAAGATCAACCAACTTTATTAAAAAAGTGCCAGCTACTATTTTTATATTGGACAACTTATTCTAGCCCTAATATTGTAAGCAAAAAAAGCTTTTAGAAAATCACTTAGGCTTAGGGATTTCATTATATATGATTATATTGTATTTTATTTTGGTGGTATTGAGATATATAATTAGGTTTCAATAAGTAAACAATAAGAATATTGGACTACTTGTTTTTTGGATGAAGCCTAGAGATTGAGTGAACCTATCGTGCCTCTAGTGTTTTGAGTCACAACCTTGTTATATTTTGATTCAAGAGATACTTGATACTCTTATTATTTTTACATTAATATAACCTAAGGGTAAAATGTTACACTTTGATGTTAGTATCATAGATGTTATGCTGCTATGCTATTATTTTATCATATTTGCATATTTATGCCATTTTGAGATGACAATATATTCTATGATGATGTCTAGTTATCTAGTAATCTAGACATATCTCTTATTTTGTTTGTGATGGATTTTGTGCTATCGTGATTTTCTTTATTCTTTTTTTATTATCCTTTATGTGGATGTGAGTGGTGTAAATTCATTATTTTAGTATAATTGAATAAATGGATAAAATAGTCATTTAATGCATTTATTGCTTTGGCTATGATATAATATGCAATTGCACTTGATCATGTGTTTTAGTGTGCGAGAATTATATCCCAAGCAGTGGCACATGGAGTTAGTGATTTGACTATTCACATTTTACTAATGTTATCCTAGTATCATCGATGTATCCTTAATTAATTATTTAAATTGAAGATTTCAGTGATTAGTAAATTTGAACTCATTTGTATTATGTGACTAGACCAATGAGCATGTTTGTGCATTTAGAGCTTTGCATTGTCACTAAAGTTATAGAGGAAATTTCTATAATTTTGTGTTTTTGGGCTTTAAATTTTATTGAATTTAATTTTTGGCAGATTTTTCATAGATGAATTCTTATTTTTAGGAATAGCCTAATTTTTTTAGAGTGGATTCAAACTCTATCTAGTCTAATTCGCTATTTTCCCTAATTGATTATTCACTCAAAAAGTGAATAACTATGAAGAGGAATTTAATTCCTCACTTTTCACTTTTGAAAAACACAAATTAGAGAGCTTGTTTTAGAATCCTCTTTTGAAGGACCGCATTTATCTTTGTTGTAAGAGCTATGGGCATGTGATCTTCATGAGGTTAGTCTCGTTGGATCCACCTTAAGTAGACCTTACTTTGCCATGATTTTTGGAATTTTTAGTGGGTGAATTTTTTTTTTATTGTGATATTTTTTGTTTTAGCCACTAATACATTTAGTACCAAATTGCAATGGCAGTGCCATAGCAATTTTTCCATCACAAACTTTTGTGCTATCAAGTAGGCTCTCCCATTTTCTAACATTAGCTTAGATTCTATATTATCTTTTAGTAGCCATTTGTTTGGAGGTTGAGAACTAGTGTTCCCCTCCATTTTTGTTTGTTGGTTCTACCTAGTTGGTTAGGTATGATCATTTTCCCTATTTTTGGTATGAAGGTTTGGGATTTTGTGTATGATATCCAAACCCAATTTTTGTTGGATTTTCAAGTTTTTTGTGCCCAAAGACCAAATGGGTTTTAATTTTTAACTTTTCCAATTTTTGGGGTTTTTCCCTCATTTTTGTGCCACCCTATTTTCTTAGGATTTCTTGGCATGATGTTGGTCATGGATATGGATCATTTGTTTGGATGTCAGTTAAACCATTGTTGTAATTTTTATGTCACATAAGGGATGTGTGTCATATCTATCCTCTTGAGATTTTTTGGTTGAGTGATATTTTTTCATATTATTCTCATCTAGTCATTTTATTATGATCTTCACAATGGTGGTGCACCACATATGAGTACATGCACATAGATTGTCAAGTGATTATGAGGCCTGATCTCCCATTTCTACTTTGGTGGAGTTATGATCATTTGAGGTTGGGTTGGGAATATGCATCCCTATGAACACTCATCATTGGATGAGCATTGGTAGGGTAGGGTAGGGTAGCATATGGTGGGGGCTTCTATATCATAGCCTAGTGTTTATGGTGCCATAGGGTTGATAGAAAAATTATTAAGTAAGTGATAACTAAATAAAATACTGGGTGGTAATAAAACATAAGCTAATAAAATGCTTCATTGTGAGAGCCTTCCATTGGGATGTTGACTTTGCATAGTTCCAAGCTTGGGCTTTTTTATGCCAAGAGACTCTCCATGGTGTTCGTCCCTATATAGTAGAACATTGAGTGTTTGACTAGGACCTTTAGTTTATGCATGGTCTTTGATCTTGGCTTCAATCATCATACTATCTAGCATGAGTGTTAGCCATGTATGTTTTCTTTATGTGTATTTGTGGTTTGAATATTATCTCCATCAGCATGACACGAGTAGACCTATGAGTTCCAAGTGTTTGGGAGGTGTAGCTACCTTCACCACTACTGGAGACTGGTGTATAGAGATAGTATATTATCCTAGTGCAACCATTTTTGGATGTATTCACTTGGTACTTCGGGTTTTAGAGTATGTTTTCTTGTGATTTATGGTTTCATTTAAATTATTGTATATCTTTTTCTTGTGATGTTAGTAATTTATGCATTCATGTATTATGATATTTAGCATACGTTGGATGATGAGTTTGATTTGTAGGATTATCTTATGCTTTACTTCTAGCATGTTAGACTTCCTTACTCTTATCTTGTTTCACATTTTAGTAGTAATGTCCTCATAAGATAGCTCTTATCATCTGGTTAGTTTTTTGGGATGTTATGCATGGAGGATAGCTAGGACCCATGAGATCTAATGGTGATATTATAGGTGGAATGAACTGAGTTCTTAGTTTGATTCTTTAGTTCATTGTGATGTTGTTTTAGTACACCATGATGTTTCTTTTAGTTATTTCCCTTCACTAATATGTTATATGGTTAGATGTAGATCCATCTAGTAGTTTTTTGTTTTGAGTGTCTATGCCTTGAAATGTGGATCCAATACTCCCTGGCATGGAGAAACTTCATATCATATCCTTTTACCTTTTTGTTTTCTGACATGGTATTTTGGATTATCACATGAAATTGTACATTCTCACATGAGTATACAAAACCTCACATGGTGTGTTGGGTTTTCTTGTGTGAAACCCCACACAAGTGTTAGAGTACTTTAGTTTCTAGGACAAGTACTTCCTCATGCCATTTGGTGCCCTTCTTCACATGAAAAATAGTTTCTCACATGGCATGTTGTACTTCCTCGCATAGGATCTCTATCTATTTTCAGTCCTCACATGAAAATAGGGGATATCTACTCTAGTTTTTAGGGATCAGATTTTGGTGCTTTAAGTACCCTTTGGGTTTACTTAAATTTCCATGATTTTAATGGTCTTAGATTCTTCCTATTGTTGTCATTTTGGGTTTTCATTCTCTATTTATGTGTGTGTTAGTTTGTGTAGTGGCATTTGGAGATTTCCTGGTTGCCAAGATTATGGTTAAGTTTTCAGTTACAAATTTTGTAATCCCTCTATGAAATTGTTGTATAGACTCATACTTTTAAATTTTTATTTTTGTTTATCTTGGCTTCTATTTCATCCTTTTTCCAAGGATCTCTAAATGAGGGTATTGCATCTTGTATTAGAGCCCATGTGGAAATATTGGTATCTCTTTGTTATGCTTCCACTAAGGTTTTTTCATTATATATATTGTTAGTTATTGGTCATTATTTTGATATCTTCTTGTGACTCCTATGCTAGTGACTCATTTTTTCTGGCCTTACCTTGTTGCTTTCATAGTGAGGAATGTTAGGGTACAGAGGGATAACATGATAATGATTATAATTTTAATGGCATTGGGGTGCTAATGCTAGTGGTATAGGAGATTATGGCTTGGTTGGGCCCTCATGTAGAGGAGTGCCAATAGGATAATAATTGGGAAGATGGATCTCATCATGGAGATTCCCATTAGTTAGAGCATAGAGAGGAGGAGCATGAATGTGAATTTTCTCGAACACCACCTAGTCATAGAAGGCACCAAGGGAGAGGCCATGGTCATAATGAAAATGTTGATTTTACTCAAGTCAAAATAATGTGAGAACTTTAGAGGTCTAGACCATTTCTATTTGATGGGCATGGGATAAGACTCAAGGTTGAGACCTGATTCCTAAATATGGGGTATTATTTGTCCTTACTACCTTATGGGAGCAATGGAAAGGCCCATTGTGTTATCATGCAACTAAGGAAACATGGTTCTATTTGGTGGGATATAGAGAGAGGTAGGCTTCATATCAATATTGTGGATCTCATGTGGGAGATCTTTGACGAGACGTAAAAGGAGAAATTATTGTCACCACCATACTATGAGGCTCACATTAAAGAATCTAATGAGCTTAAGAAAAGTTTTATGATAGTATATCAGTATGAGAAAAAGTTCATTGTGTTAAAGTAGTAGTACAACTATAGTGATGATAAGGCACCCATTTCTCAACATTTTGTTAGGCTCCTTAGGGACTCTATCATTGGGGATTTTTGTGCTAATCAACCAAAGAGACTTGTACTTGCTATGGAAAGGGAATGGATCATTGAGAGAAATTTTAGTAGGGGGCTCAATAGTAAATCTATTTCTTAGAACCAAAGTGCGTGATCTTTGGGGTAGGATTCACAATATTCTCAGCCCTTAGGAAAGGGATAGACTAAATCAACACCCTCTCAAGGGGGGGGAGGGGGGGTAAATGTTGTGGTCATTAGTGGGGATATTGACCAAGGATGAGTAGATTTTAGCTACATCAGGAAAGAAGTGAGGTGACCAAAACAAAGGATAGAAATCTTAGTAAGATTGTCCTACTAAGAGTGTTCTACAAAACTCTAGTAGGGTTACTATGCCTTATCCCAATACTACTCAGGGTGGTCACTGAACTAGTTCTATCTTCATACAAAACTATTATCCTTATGGTCAGCTCATCCATATATCTTTAAGGTGTATTCTTAAATGATCTATAGGACCTAGTAAGAGTGCATTGAGATCTAAACCTATAGTAAGAGATGTTGGAAGGAATCATTGAGTCTTTGTAGTGGTTGATTACCATCAAGATGAGAATCAAGGTATGGTAGTCAAGGCTACAAGTACATTGATTGGAATTTTATCTTTAGTTTTCTTTGACTCTAGTTCTTTAGATTATTTTATTTCACCATCTATTGTTCAACAATGTGGGCTAATGGTAGTACATCAGATCAATAGGTCGCAAGTTTTATTAGCAATAGTTTCCAAAGTAGTTGTAGATTCCTTGGTCAGCTATTATAGTTTGAATTATGGAACCTTCACCACCAAAGTGGATATTCATATCTTACATCTAGGATCATATGACATTCTTTTTGGAATGGAATGGTTAGCCACCCATCAGGTGAGTATAAATTTCAACTATAAGTTGGTACAATGTTTTGATGACATAGGTGGGCAAGTGGAACATTTGGGAGTTTATAAACTAGTCTCACTTTGGATGATCTTAGCTAAACAATTGAAGTAGAGTGTGTGGAAGGGTCATCAATTATTTATTGTTTCTCTTAGTGATCTTGAGGAAGATGAGAGGTGTACAATGAAACTTGATGACTACCCACTCCATGAGTGTGCAGATCTATTTCTTGATGAGATACCTAGTATGCCATCATAGTGTGACATTGATTTTTGCATTGATCTTGTACAAGGAATAGAGTTGATTTCACAAGCTCCTTACCACATGACTACTCTATAATTGAGTGAGCTTAGATTGTAGTTGGATGAATTATTGGCCAAGGGCCACATTCACCCTTTTGTATCTGCATTGGGTGCACCAGTAATCTTCATGAAGAAGAAGGATGGATCTTTGCATTTATGCATCAATTACTAGTAGTTGAATAAGGGGACGGTAAAGATCCAATATCCTTTTTTGAGGATAGATAGCTTATTTGATCTAATGAAGGGAGAACAAGTGTTATCAAAGATTGATCTTAATTTAGGGTAACATTATCTTTGTATCTAGGAGGCTAACATTCATAGAACAAATTTTCATACATGGTATGTGAATTATGAGTTCACAGTTATACCCTTTGGGTTGACCAATGTGCCATCAATATTTATGAGTTTGATGAATGGAGTATTTGACACTTACCTTGATTAGTGTGTCATTTTTTCATTAATGACATATTGATTTATTCAAATATTATGGAGGAGCACAAAGTGCATTTGCGTCAGCTACTACAGTGCTTCAAAAACCATCAGTTGTATGGCAACTTGAGTGAATGTAGGTTCTTCTAGTCAGAGGTGAAGTATTTGGAACGCATCATCATTAGAGTTGGTATTGTAGTGGATCCAAAGAAAATTCATGCTATGATGGATTGACTATTACCCACTAATGTCTAATAAATTTGTAGTTTCATGGGATTGGTGGGTTACTACCATCACTTAGTGAAGGATTTCTCATGAGTAGCTCATCCCATCACTTCTCTTCAATAGAAAGGGAATAAGTAAATTTTGTTGGATTAGTGTAAGGAAACATTTAATGCTTTTAAGGAGTGTTTGACTATTGGGCTAGTCCTTGTAGTGCCTAATTTTTTAGGTGATTTGATGGTTTGCACAGATGCTTAATTGGAAGGAATGGGTGTAGTGTTGATGCAAAATGGTTGAGTGATTACTTATGAGTCTAGGAAGCTCAATGACCATTAGCTCAACTACCTCACTCATGATTTGGAACTTGTGGCCATAATACATGATCTAGTTCATTGGAGGCATTTTATTTTGGGACACAAGTTTGAGTTGGATAGTGAACATAGGAGTTTGCAGTATATATTTGCTCAGCCAAAATTGAATGCATGAGAATATCACTAGAGGGAGTTCTTGTGTGAATAAAACTTTGGTGTGAATTAAATTAAAGGGAAGGACAATGTCAACATAGATGCCTTGTGTAGGAGGTGACCTAAGGTATCAATGATTTCATTGGGAGTGGATTTGTGAGGCCGTATGTTGAAGGCTTTCCCTAATGACACTTGGTATTAGGAGGTGAGGGTGGAGATCAAGTCTAGATGTAACCTTGAGGGGATATTTTTAGGTTTCTTGATTCTGATTTACTACTATGGCACTTGGGGCATGTCTATGTACCCATGTACGGTGACCATTGTCCCTTTGCTTTTTCAAAAGTGCATTGTACACCATAATCCGCACATCCTAGTGTCAACAAGATGCATGCTAATATTAAACAACTCTACTTTTAGGTAGTGATGAGGTACAATGTTTTTTATTTTTTTTCTCACTGTCTTGAGTGTTAGAGGGTGAAGGAAGAACATCAACATTTGAAAGGTCTTTTGTAGTTGCATACCATGCCTGAGTGGAAGTTTGATATGATATCTATTGATTTTAACATAGGGCTTCCTCTATCATCACATGGACATGATTCTATTATGGTGATAGTGGAAAAGTTGTCCAAGGTACCAAATTTCTCACCCATGGGAGCATCCTACACAACATCTTCTATAGAACATTTTTTCTTGGAGGATATCATTCATTTGCATAGGATCCCTTATCAAATTATTTTGGATAGAGATCTACTATTTACTTCTGCAATGTGGACATCTCTCTAGCACGCTTTGTGTGTGTAGCTCAATTTGGGTTCATCTTATCACCTAGAGATTAACAATAGACTAAAAGAGTGAACAAGGTTCTGGAAGATATGATTCACATGTATGTGATGGAGAGGAAGGTAAAGCGGGAGGATTATTTGTAACTTATTGAATTTTCATACAATAATGGGTATCATAGCTCTCTTGGCATGCCACCCTTTCAACCATTTTACCATATATCATGTCGTACCCCTTTGATTTGGGAACATTTAGAGGACTAAATTATTTTTGGTTCTTAGATGCTTCATGATATGGAGTAGGAGGTTGTTTGTATTATGGAGCATTTGGTTGTTGCTAAGGACATGCAAATGAAGTATGTAGATACCCATAGGTAGGATCTATTGACTATTCGATAATGAAAATATTTAATTGTTGTCATTTATGGAAACACATGATGTACATGCTCACAATAAACCTCAAAAATAAAGATACTTAGCTTTTGGTACTCAACAAATTGTCTAAGTACAAAATTTGTAATATAACAATGTATTATTTTGTTTGTAACTTGTTATTAACATCATATTATGACTAGAAAGATTAGATGGAGATAGTATACATGTTGATGATGATGTGTATAACCTAAAAAGTCTGTACATACTATATAGAAAAGAGATATTCATGTTTAAGTGAAATAGGACAACTGAATTAAAGGAAAGGATTATTTTATTTACAAAATAATTACTTGTCTAATTATGGCTGACATCTTAGATTTTTACTCTAAGTTGGAAATTTTTATTGTGATCTAAGACAACCTAGCAGCAATTTGTGTAAAGACATGGTATTTATGCAAAGGACATTTTGTGATGAAAGGTGGAATTTCTATGTTGAGCAATTATATGCAAACTTTTTTTAAAGTGATATATGCAAAGTTTTTGAAGCTATTTTGTAATCCAAGATCAAACTGAAAAAGAATCTATATTCTAAACGTCTAATTACTTTTTTGGGTAGTGAACTCTTCTTGTCATTGGAAATGCATATTTGGGCAGTGAGCTGATCTTGCATCTATTGTACTACAACTCTTAATAGGGTTGGTATAACTCCTAATAGGGTTTGAATCTACTAATATGGATTTGAAGTCTCCTAAAAGGGACTCCTTATACTAAAATTTTTCATTGACTCCTAACAAGGTCCATCTTCTAACAAAGAACTTATATATTAGTATATTATCTAGTATCATCCCCATCAGGGTTTTTCTTTGGCTAGGGTTTCCCTAGTTAATAAAATATGGTGATATGAGTTATCTTTGTGCATGTTTACTATTACTATTCAACATTACTTTATTACTTTTTTATGTATGGTTTAAAGTAAGAAATAATATCCAATTGGTGACTAAATTTTGTAGATTATTAATTCACCCCAACTCTTAGTAATCCCTATATCTAACAATTGGTATCAAAGCATAGTTACTCATAAGAGGCTTAACAACTTGAGTAATATCCCTATGGATATGGAATAGTTGATTAAGAACCTTGAAGAACAACTTCAACAATTTGATCTCCTTATTGAAGAAAGAGTTAAATTGAAGGAAAAATATGAAGACTCCAAAATATATATTGGACAATCGAAGGAAAAGATTGACCATCTCAAATCAATGCCTAAATCTTCTGAATTTGAAACTAATGATGATTATTATTCGAAACTAAAGATGGAGTACAAAATAGTAAAGCATGAATTGAAGATTATGAATCTAAACTTGACTTTGAGGAGTGATCCTAGAAAATTTAAGTCTAATTTGAACATACGAAATGTAGATCTAAGAGCAAGTCTAGAAAAAAAGATATTTGAGCTTTAAACATTGAAAGAAGATCATGAAAAACTTCATAAATACAATACTATTGTGATAGGTAAATTAACTCAGAGAAAGCAACACTTGAGAAGGTTTATTCTAGTAGAGAAAAGCTTGATGATTCAATGTTAATATAGAGAAAATATTGATGATAAGATCAAATCCATTCAATCTTCTGATAAATCTAAAGAAGTTTGACAAGACAAGGAAGTTTAAATATTGGATGAACCAAAGAAATTGGAATCTTCTAAGGAAACTAGGTATGCATTTATCTAGGTAAGAGTTTTTCATGTAATGAAATAGGTCATATTAAAAAATATTGTACAAATAAGTCATTTAATCATGTTAAGGACTTTATTACCATAATTGCCATGGTATGGGTCATAAAGCAATTGATTGTAGGAAACCTAAATATGATCATGATATAAGGAATAGTATAATGTCTAGAAATAATAACCTTATAGATAGAAGAAAATCTAATGAAACAACATCTAGAGAAGGAATACTTTATGAGAAAAAAGATAGAGTGTGTGTTATAAGTGTAACAATTTTGGACATGTAGCTCAAAATTGTCATGCACATGATGATCAATTGAATCCTAGAAGAACACTAGTATGTTAGTTATGAAAAAAAATTGGACATACAACAAAGTATTGCAGAGTAGACAAAAACTTTAGAAACAAAAGGAATGATGGAAGAAACATTGGAAATGAAAGAAGGAAGCATGATAGAAACTCTAGAACTAAGAAAAACAATGAGGAAAAAATAAATATATTTAGTGAACCTAGATAAGAACTCAATGAGACATTTATAAAAGGATTAAACATCTCAAAGGTTAAGTTCGATGATGGTGACTTAGGGATATTGAATTTAGTTATCAATTTTGATTCAATTAAGTTGTATTAGGTTTGTTTACAACACAAAAGTTTGAAAACTTCATTTAGAGGTTGAATTAGAAGTAGAAAAGTTGGGAAAAGGTGTATCGAGATAAGTAGCACATAAGATCATTTGTAATTTAGAGCTTATCTAAACTAGTTGTGAAGAAATTAAGAGTTACTATTATTATAGAGAAAGTTTATTCTATGGGAGAAGATGAAAATTATGTTTTTGTAGAGAATTTAGTGAAGCAAATTCTTGTGCAGCTTTTCATGAGCGAAGAAAGATATGAAAAACCTTGGGTGGCATCTGAAGATTGGATAGATGATACTCAATAGTTATTTTATTTTAGAATGTGATTACCATCTTTTTTGTGTTTGCAAAGTATGCAATAAATGCAAGTTCAAGTTCATGGAAAAAATAGAGTGTAGAATTGATTTCTACTTCATTATGAATATATCAAAAGCAAATAACACTTAGAAGTGACTTGTTAAGGTGATTTAAAAGAAAACCCTACTTTTAGAAAGAGGTATTTTATAGTTTTTCTTGAAATATATTTAGCAAGAGTTCATATTTGATAGATTCATGGATAAGTTAGTAATTCACAATGTTGAGAATGAGGAAAGACCTAAGTTGAAGGTTGTTTCCATGAAATGCATAGAAGGAAACCCTAACTTAGTATTATCCATTACTTTAAAAAATGTAGAATATTTGAAAGATGTAGGAATTTATCTTACCAATATGTTTGAATCTATTGGGAGTGAATATATGAACAAGGATATGGAAATAGTTTTCAATCATGATATGACCATGAAACCTAGATTTGAACACTTGAAGGATCTAAACTTATTCAAATGTCATTTTTGACATGAGTTGGATACAAATGAGTGGACACATATCATACTAAGAAAAATACATGATGGGAAACTATGGATGCAAGATAGTGTAATTGATATCTTAGTTGACCTTTTTCATGGGTTGTCTATTCTTTCTAAATAAGGTAGTGTACCTATATGTGAGAAAATGGTTGAGAAGAATGTTTAGAGTTATACAAAAGAAATGTATAATGGAAAGGCCATGGTGATTAGCACTAGTAAGAAAGATGATATAATTTTCTTAAGTAGAATCATTGCCTAGTCTATATGTACAGGCTCAAAGATTGATGAATTCTTTGTTGGATTCATCTATGCAACATATAAGATGTGTATTGAGAAGGAACAAGTAAATGTTAGTGAAATTTTGAGAATGTAACTACTTGAGAACCTAGAAAGGATCAAGAGGACTAAGTATGTTGTGTTTAGATTTTAGTCACTAATTAATCACATAGTATTTCATGTGCTTAAAAGATTTCCATATTTATCAGTCACAAAGATAATGAGGAGTGATAGATGCATAATGGAAAAGATAAAAAATGTATGTAGAACATTTCTTGTAGATAAGGCATTGGATAGTGGGATCTTGATTATTTTTAGAATGAAATGGGATAGAGATTTAGAATTGCATAGATAATTGTAGATAGATTTAAAGAAGTCATTTGTGTTATGGTTGATACACATTATACTTATATTCAAGTAGTAGAAACTCAGGAAACATTTATTTATCCCTTAGGTTATGAATTAAGTAATGATATAGCAGTTGGATATATTGATTTACTTTTGAAATCTAAGAACGACAAAGCTAAATATAGATTTGGAACTTATGATGAGATTACCAGTCACCTCATCAGGTATCCTTGGAGAAGGCTTCTTAGAGGAATATTAAAACAATAAGGAAGAAAGCTTTAATAGAGGCTGATATGACTGAGAGTGAATCAAAATAAGTCAAGAATACCATCAAGCAAAGTATACTAAATGTGCAACCTTCATCAATATATATTACAGTGACATCTTTAGAACAAAGCATTCCATATGTACTAATATCAAATGTGAAACCAAGTGAACCAAAGAAAAAATATTAGATTAGAGGAAGTTGTGATGACAAAGACTTAAAGGGTTAAGCAAAAAGCCACTAAAGCAATCAAGAGACAAAAGACATTATTGATAATTGTTGAGTCTAGTGAAGAATAAGAAGAAGAAGAAGAAGAAGAGGAAGAAAAAGAAGAAGCCAAATAGACAAAGAAGGTAACAACTTCATAGTAGTTGATATGAAAAGCTTGACAACCCTAGAAGTCGAAGATAGAGAAGATAAACTCAACTATTGCTAATGAGGGAAACTTTGTTTAGATGAACAATCTCTATGATTTGTATAATAACTTTGACAAAGATTATATTGATATCTCCACTATGAGATATATTATAGAAAATAATCTAAAATTGGAGGATATTGAGGGTACAGTGAACAAGAAGATCTATGAAAAACTTAGTGAGAAGAAGGATCCAAAAAGAGATGAAGATTTATAACTTTAGAAGTCTATGCTAAGTTTAATATGAAAGACTAATGATGAAGAAGAAATTAATACATTGTTGAGTAATCTTGCACTATATTTGAGGAATAAAATGAGACCATTTTTGTTTATGGTGGGTGAGAAAGACAAGCTAAGAAGTGAGATTGTGGCAGTAATAAGTTATATGTTGACAAAATCTAAGGAAGAATCTTCACCAACACCCAAAACCTTCAAAGTGTTTGTGAGCACTGATGTAATATAGATAGATCAAATGAATGTTACCATTAAAATTGATGATACAAATCCGTTTGAAGGTTCCAAGAAGAATGAACCTAATACTAAGGATTTTGAAGATATACTAAGGCAAATTTAAGAGGAGAAGAGGTTACTAGAACAAGAGAAAAAGAAAATAGAAGAGTTCGAACAAAAATTTCTTGAGGGAAATGAAAAGAAAAGAGTAGCCAAAGAAGAAATAAGAAGGAAAATAGAGGAAGACAAGAACAAAAGAGTGGAGGAGGAAGAAAAGAGAGAAAATGAAAGGAAGGAAAATGAAAAGAAAGAGTAAGTAGAGAGAATAGTCAAGGAGGCAACTAAGAAGAAGAAAAGGGAGGATGACACTAAATATGCTAGTTCATTTCCTCCACTTTCACTTGCCAGCCTAACAATTCATGATGACGATCAAGCTAATTTGATCTCATCCCTATCAAAACCCATTTAGAAGAATAGAACAATAATGTTCCTACAAGAAAACCTTGATAGAGGTTATTAACAAACTACATAGTACTCTGGGATTAAAACACACAAAAGAAGATCAAGAATAGAGAACATAGGTAGTGCTAAAGTCATTTGATGAAGAACTCACAAATTTTTTGAATGTTGATGAAGATATACAATGGAAAATTGTAAATTAGCTAAAGAAAATATAGTATTTTAATGTATGAGATCATATTGTAAGGGGGATATTATTTAAGTTTAACAAATCCTAATAGATGTAATGTTACTGTATTATTTTTGTTAAGTTTTTGTTACTTAGCCAACTTTAGCTATTTTGTTGCCATCAATGCCAAAAGGGGATATTGTTCACAATTGGCTAATGAATATATATAATTGTTTTCATTTATAGAAACACATGATTTACATGCTCATAGGAAACCTCATAAATAAAAATAACTAGCTTTTGGTACATAGAAAATTATCTAAGTATCAAATTTGGTATACAACGGTGTATTTTTTTGTCTATAACTTGTTTCTGTTGTCATATTATGACTAGAAATGTCAGAAAAAGATAATATACATGTTGATGATGACATGTATAACCTTAGAAGTTAGTATAGACTTTATAAAAAAGAGATATTTGTGTTTAAGTGAAACAGGACAATGGAATTAAAGGAAAGGATTATATTGTTTACAAAATAATTACATGTCCAATTAGGGCCAACATTCTAGATGTTTACTCTAAGTCAAAAAAATTTATTGTGATCTTAGCTGACCAAGAAGCAATTTGTGTAAAGCAATGGTATCTATGCAAAGGACATTTTGTGATGAAAGCTACAATTAGTATGTGAAGTAATTGTATGCAAACATTTTTGAAAGTGATATATGAGAAGTTTGTGAAGCTATTTTGTGACTTGAGATCAAACTAAGGAAGAATCTATATTTCAAAATTCTAATTACTTGTTTGGGAAATGAGTCTTCTTATAATTGGAAATGAATGTTTGGATAGTGGGCTCATCTTACATCTACTATAATACAACTCCTAATAGGGTTGACACAACTCCGACTAGGGGTGGAATCTCCTAATAGAGATTCAAAGTCTCCTAATAGGGATACCTTGTACCAAATTTTTTCATTGAATCCTAACAAGATCCACCTTCTAATAAGGAACTTACATATTAGTATATTATCTAGTGGGTATCATCCCCATTGAGGTTTTCCCTTAGCCAAGGTTTCCCTAGTTAACAAAATATGTTGTTATGATTTATCTCTGTTCATGTTTACTATTACTATTTAACATTACATTATTACTTTGTTACGTATGGTTTAAATTAAGAAATAAGATCTTTTTGGTGACTAAGGTTTGTATATTACTGATTCACTCCCCCTAGTAATCCCTACTTCTAACAAGATCATCACTTTTTTCTTGGTGACAGGGTGTTTTGCATAGTGCTATTTAGGATGAGTCCCATCAATTATCGGAAAGGCTCTAAACTGGTGCCACATTTTGTCAAACCATTTGAGATCCTCAAGAGGATTGGTCTTGTTTCTTATCGACTAGTGTAGCCACCTAGCCTATCATGCATCCATGATATTTTTGATGTATATGTTTTGAGGTAGTATATTTTGGATGTGACCCATGTTCTTGATTGGGATTCTTTATAGGTAGAGGACATCCAACTTAATTTAGAGCCCATTAGTATCCTATAGTAGCAAACACTCACCTTGTGAGTTCAGGACATCAAGAAGTTAAGGGTCCAATAAGACCCAAGTGATGAGACTTCTATGACTTAGGAAGATGCTACATGATTGCATGAATTGTACCCCTTTCTTTTGGTCAGCTTCTAAGAGTAAGCCTATGCTAGTGGGGAAGGATGAAGTCTCTCTCATGTTTGTAGTTTGAACCTTGTTATATTTTGATTCAAGAGATACTTGTTACTCTTATTAATTTTACTTTGAGATGACATGAGGGTTAGATGTTATATTTTGATTTTAGTATCACAGATGTTTTACTATTATGTTGTTCAGTTTATCATATTCACACATTGATGCCATTTTGAGATGATAATATATTCAATGATGATATCTTGTTATCTAGTGTTCTAGACATATCTATAATTATATTTGTGATGGATTTTACACTATGGTTATTTTCTTCATTCTTGTTTCATTATGCTTTCAGTGAATGTGAGTGATGTAAATGGATTATTTTAGTATAATTGAATAAATGGTTAAATTAGTCATTTAATGCATTTATTACTTCAGATATAATATTTTAAGTAATTGCACTTGATTGTGTGTTTTAGTGCATAGGAATTATATCCCTAGTAGTGGCACATAGAGTTAGTGATTCAACTATTCATATTTTACCAATGGCATCCCTATATGGTTGATGTATCCTTATTTAATTATTTAAATTAAACCTTTAGTGATTAGAAAATCCAAACTCATCTACATTATGTGACTAGACCAATAAGAATGTTTGTGCATTTAGAGGTCCACATTGTCATGAAAGTTGTAGAGGAAATTTTTGTGATTTTTGGTTTTTAGGATTTAAATTTTATTGATTTTAATTTATGGTAACTTTTCCATGGATGAATTCCTATTTATAAGAATAATCTATTTTCATTTGTGTAGATTCAAAGTCTAGTTGGTCTGACTGGGTATTTTCCCTAATTGATTATTCACTCAAAAAGTGAATAAGTATGAAGAGGATTTTAATTCGTAACTTCTCACTTTTGAAAATGACAAATTTGATAGCTTTTTTGAGAATCCTTTTATGAAGGATCACATTTTTGTTCATTTTCAGAGCTATGGAAATGGGATCTTTTTGAGGTCAGTCCTATTAGATCTTTCTCTGGTAGACCTTGCTTTGCTAAAAAAATTAAAAGTTTCAGTAGGTGATTTATTTTGTTGTTTTGTTTTCAGTTTTAGCATATTTTGCTATTAGGTAGGGCTCTCCTATTTTCTTACTTTAGCTTAGATTTTGTATCTATTTTTGGTAGTCATTTTTCTAGAGGCTTAGAACTACTGTTCCCCTCCATTTCTATTTGTTGGTTCTACCTAGTTGGTCAGGTATGAATATTTTCCCTATTTTTGGGATGAAGGTTTGGGGTTTCATTCCATTATACTAGCTATTTTTGCATATGGTGTTTGAACCCAATTTTTTTGGATTTCCCATGTTTTTGTTCCCAAAGACCAAATGGGTTTTACTTTTGAAGTTTTCCAATTTTTGGGGTTTTTACCTCATTTTGCATGCTATCCTATTTTCTTGGGTTTTCTTGGTATGATGTTGGTCATGGACATGGGTCATCCATTTGGATATTAGTTAGACAATTATTGGATGTTTTATGTTGTATTGGGATGTATGTTGCATCCATTCTCCTCAACTATTTTTAGTTGAGTGATATTTTCCATTGTGTTCTCATCCATTCCTTGTGTAATGATCCTCATGATAGTAGTGCACCACATACGAGTATGTGCACATATATTGTTAAGTGACTTATAAGGCATGATCTCACATTTGTATTTAAGTGAAGTTATGATCATTTAGGTTTGGGTTGGAAATATGCATGCCTATGGGAACTCCTCATTTGATGTGCATGGGTAGGGTAGGGTAGGGTAGCATATGGAGGGGGTTTCTTTCTCATAGCCTTGTGTTTATGATGTCATAGGACCGGTAGAGGAAGTTTTAAGTAAGTGATAACTAAATAAAATACTTAGTGGTAATAAAAATTAAGATAATTAAATTCTTTAATGTAAGAGCCTTCCATTGGGAAGTTGAGTATGGACAATTCTAATCTTGGAATTTTTGTTGTCAAGTGACTCTGGATGATTTCAATCCTTACATAGTAGCTAATTGAGTGTCTAACTAGGACCTATAGTTTATGCATTATCTTTGATCTTGGTTTTAGTCATCGCACTATCTGGTATGAGTATTAGCCATGGATGTTTTCTTTATATGTGTTTGTGTCTAGATCATTATCTCCATCAACATGACAAGTGTGTACCTATGGGTTCCATGTGGTTGGGAGGCATAGCTACCTTCACCACTACTAGGAACTGGTGTATAGATATGGTCTATTATCTCAAAATGACCATTGCTAGATGTATTGATTTGGTACTTTGGGTTTTAGAGTAATTTTTCTTGTGATTTATGGTTTCATTGGAATGTTTGTGTTTATTTTTAATGTTAGTTATTGTTGTATTCCTATATTATGATATTTAGCATATGTTAGATGATGAGTTTGATTTGTAGGGTTATCTTATAGTTTACTTGTAGAATGTTATATTTCCTTATTCCTATGTTGTAGCATGTTTTATTAGTGATGTCCCCATAAGATATCTCTGATGATATGGGTGGCAGTTTGGGATGTTATATGCAGGGGATGGCTAGGACCCATGAGGTCTCATGATTCTATTATTTTTTAGAGGAATGACATACTTAGTTTGTTTGTTTAGTTCATTGCAATCTTGTTTTAGTACACTATGATGTTGCTCTCAATTATTTCCCTTCACTGCTATGTTAGATTCTTAGATGTAGATTTTTCTAGTAGTTATTATTTTCCAGTGTCTATGCCTCAAAATGTGGATCCGTTACTCTTCAGTGCAGAGGAACTTCATTTTGTTATCATTTTACCTTTTTGTTTTTTGGCATGTTGTTTTGGGTTCTTGTGTGAAATTGTACATTATTGTGCAAGTATGCAAAATCTCATGTGGTGTATTGGGTTTTCTTATACGAGACCCCACACCAATGTTAGGGTAATTTGGATTCTAGGCCAAGTACTTCCTCACACTATTTGGTGCACTTCCTCATGTGAAAGATAGTTTCTTGTGTGGTGTTTTGTACTTCTACACTCAAGATTTTTGTCTGTTATTGGTCCTCACATGAAAAGTAGGGGATATCTCCTATGGTTTTTGGGGATCAAATTTTAGTATTTTAAGTACGCTTTGGGTTTACTTAAATTTCCATGGTTCGACATATCTTATATTCTTAATACATTTTTCATCTTGGGATTTTTTTTTGTGTGTGTGTGAGTTCGGGGAGTGGTATTTGGATATTCATTGATCGTCAAGATTGTGCTTAAGTCTTCCATTGTGATATTTTTAATCCTTGTATGACATTGTTTTGTACAATCATACTTGGAGATTTTTTTTTTTTAATCTTGGCTTGTATTCCATCCTCGTTCCAAGGATCTCTGGGCAATGGCATTACAAAACCACATTAAATCTTTGTACCTTGTGTTCTTTTATATGATTTATTATTTTCTAGTATTGGTTATATTTCCATGTAATTATTATTTATGTCTCTTGAACCCTAAAAATAAGCGCAAATCCATATTTTTTCAAGTAAGTCACTATGGCATGATTTCTAAAAGGCCCTAAAAGAAGGGTTCTTCCATTTTAATACTGTGTATTTATCCCCCTTTTTTAATAGGAGTATTAGTTGTCTTAGACTGACAATAAATGAGATCGAATGGAAAGAGCTAATGTTAGCATGTCTTAGGAGATGATGAACCATTGATGCCTTGAGAGAATTGAGTCTTTATCATATCCCAAAATCATAATAAAAGAGAGTACTATGAAATGGGAGAAATTGCATGCCCATTAATATTTGTGTCCCTTATTATGAACCACACAAGGAAAAGAAAAAGAATAGTGTGCTTCTATAGAAGATGGCATTGAATGGTCATAAAGTTTGTGTGGCATCTGTTAATATTATAATTGTTTTGACAAGGAAGTAAAAAAACACTTAGTCATTATTTAGTAGAATTATAGTGGAAGCCATGTGATTAGAGCAAGCTGAGAAATTACTGTGAGTTGAGTAATCAGAGCATTCCAAACATAGGTTAGTAGACAATACATGCTGAGTAATATACATAGTCAATACTAAGCACCAATATGTTCCAAGTAGATAGTTATCGTGGAGTCACTCTTAAGATGAGTAAATTGAGTAGGTTGAGTCAATCAAAAAATGAGTAATAACATTGAAGATATAGTGAATGCGGAGCATCAGAGACTTTAATTTCCAGGTGAATAGTTTTGGAAATAGTTGTTTGTAATGGCCCAAACTTCTATGTACACCATTTTTGGGTTCCCAACTGAATGATTATTTTACAATTCTAGAAGATGCATATAGATGTATATTATGAATCCCTAATTAATACATGTAACAAATAAAATAGAGGGATTTTCTAAGAGGAAAAATGGATCAACATAAGTTGTTGATTTTAAATTAACCCTAGCCAACTTCTGTTTACTTAAGGAGACAAACCCTAAAAAAATTATATTGTGTGAAGGAAAAGAAGAAGATACAAGAGAATCAAATTCTTAGTTCAAAGAGTAGTCATGATGGTGATGGAGTTTTTGATAATTTTTTGAATTACTAACTTAGATAGAGAGAATAGAGGAAAATTAGAGAGAGGATAAAGGAGACATATCTTGTCAAAATGATCATGTACAACCTAAGAAAGAGAGGATCAAGCATCCAGAAACAAAGTACTAACGAAAGGATCATGGTGCTAAATCATTCTAACAATTGATGCAAATCAAATATCCTAACAAACTAGTCTTAATAGGATTTTGTAATCACTTAATTGAGTGCTTGTTTTATTTCAAATTTGAGTCCTCTAACAAGGCACACTTTTGGTAGGGTGTTCAAATCCTTTAACAAGGTAAGAATTAATAGTCTTTGTAAGAATTTAATAGGGTAGACCTTCCATAGGGTAGATCATAGTTTATGATCAAAATTCTTGTAACCTTAATTTGTTACACTTTACAATTGCAATAGTGAAAAGTTATGGGTGTTATCCCAACCCCGATTTTACGTTCTCATTGGAGGATTTTTGAGTAAAAAAAATGTTGTATTATGTTTTATTTATTTCATGCTATGGATAGACACGTGTAGTTATCTATTTAAATTTACATGCTAAATTTTGAGATGGATGTATGGTGAATGTTTTATGATTAATGTTTTGAAGTACTAATTCACTCTCCCCCTCAAAGTTTATGTAAGGAAACTTGGCGATGAAGAATATAACCATTTCCACATAACCCATAATAGATCTAAAATAAAAATGGAATTAAAATCCACATGCAAGAGAATAGACAACATACCCACAAAATTGTGACACAAGATATACCCTGGGAAACTCTCATTGAGTAAAAAACCCAGCCTCCAAAAGCATCCGTCATCATGTATTATTTAGCAAAAAAAATACCATTGCCATACAACCATGGAAGCCTTCATGGCCATAGCCACAACCGAGCAAACTATGTGAACAAGCATGAATCCACACATCCCATGCCATGCTTTCAACCTTCACAAATGCTCTCTTGGCTAACCTTTCAAGCCTTGTCCCTCTTGACTCTTGGCTTTTGTCTTCTCCTTGTCACTCTTTTACTCTCTCTATACAACAACTACCCTTGTGGCTGCTTATATAGTAGCAAGTCCCACAAAACCACTAAGTGGTATTACATAAACTATGTGCTAAAACCATGTGCTACCTAACCCACTGACCCCACATTTAATATTGGGCATTTAATTCTTTTCCCCAATATTAAATAATTACATAAAATATTTTTACAATGTTACAATACAACTCATCAAGAATATTCCATGGGAATCTTTACATGTTGCACGTCCATCTAGGTACAACATTACATAATAAAATAAAATAATAAAATAACAATATTATGCAATGTGTGCAACACCCATTATCTCAACAATCTCCCACTTGTTGTATACATTGCATAGGGTCAACCTGTAGCCACATAAATGAACAAGCGAACAATCCCTCTCAGCACATCCACCATCATGGATCAAAATACACCAAGTGCTCCATCTTGGTACCTGCAACAAAATCAAAGTATCCAGCATCTCAAACATGAATGATCTCACCTCCTATTATGCCACTGCCACTGGACATACATAGAAGCCATCCAAAGAGAAAGCCACCCAACTTGTTGCATTAGAAGATCATAAAATCCTATACCAACTAAAATTCCAAGCACAAAAACATGATCCAAAGGTAATCACATGTATCTGTAGTTGTCAAAATATCCATAGCTGAAATAGCACCCACAGCAAAGTGCCAAACCCATCCAACTATCCATACCTTAAAGGTATAACAAGTGAATCTTATATCACCGACATATCCAATCTACAACCTGCAAACACAAGCCTCAAGAGCAATACCTACCACATATACACCAAGAAGCTCCCACTGCAAAAGATAATGTCAAATCTATAACCAATCCACTCAACACATCTCAAAGAAGTGAATCCATGTAGTATCAAGGACATCCACAATACATAATCCAATATCTTGCAAGAATAACTCTCATAACAAGTCTCCAATGCTCTCCCAAGTTCACCACAACCAACAGAGGAAAGAGAAAGAAATAACCATGTCATCTCTCACATGACATACATGAGCACAAACCAGTGATCACAATCTCTAACCAATCTCAAATCCAATGTAGTCAAAACTGAATATCTAGGAAGATAACCAAGACCAGAGAAACCATTCAAATCATAACCTGTATCATGTCCTTCTACACACACACTTCTAGATGTAAACTGTGCAAGTATGATCTCCTCCATAAAACCCCAACAAGAAGCCTCAACAACACCCAAACCATACCATATAACTCATCATGGATGTAAGCCTCTCACAAGAAGATCAAACTCAATAAACCCATTCCTAAACAAAGGAATATGCCCAATATAAAACCATCTCCCAAACTCAACCAGCATAATAACATATGCACATGGAGATAACCAATGCTAAACCATCTCTCAAATGAACCCTCCAGAACTAACTCATGTACCATAGCTCAAGATCCATATCCATGAAAGATAAGCATAAATATAATGCAACTGAGAGAAACAATGGGCTATACCTCTCAAGTAGCAAACCGTCGAGTAGACCAAGAGTGGGGAATGAGAATGCTCATCAAGATAACCAAGTCTCCAACCAAGACTCATCTAAGAACAATCTCCTCTCAAGTCCATATCAGGTGACTGCCCCTCAGACTTCCTGCTGAAACCATCAACCGTCTCAACAAATACTTCTCTAATCCAAGAGAAATCAGAGTCACCACCATCTCTAAGTATACATGAGCACCTGTAACCAATCAATCCATGCCAACTCCAAATGCAACATAGCAATATCATGAAGTATCCAGCTTATGATTAGTGTACTCAATACCAAGAAACTAAACCAAGATCAATGTCAAAGTTCCAACCATGGCCTCGGGAACATAAACATGACAACATGATCTTACCATCTCAACTAAAGAGATAACATGCTCCATATGAACACACCATAACATGTCGCAACTCTAAACGTGTATCAAGAGTATACCATGACATAATAATTAAACCATCCTCACACCAAGGATAACATGCCAAATAAAAACATAAACCACACCTTTGCCAAGAACCCTGTGAGTCCTCAAGATGCAACCATCTCCACACACCATGAAGAAAACCATCTCCACACACCATGAAGAAAACCATCTCCACATACCATGAAGATAACCAAGAACTCCATGAGTCCTCAAGATCTAACCATCTTCAAACACCATGAAGATAACAAGTGCACCATGCAAATGTCAAAGACGCATCTGTAGCAATAGGATCTAAGACAAACCTCCAACATCTGCAAACACTCAATAAATATATCAATGCCAACAAAACTCCCACTCAACCGTGGTACCAAGTCACCTATGACATCATAAAATCCATCTCCTATATGAAGATCCAAACCAAACCAGGAACTAATCCTGCACTGTCACCTCATCACTGTCACAAGCTCCCACTAAACCATGTATCGAAGCTATCCATGACATCATGATGAAAAATAACCATCCTCTAACCATGAGAATCAACCAAGGCATCAAACCATCAAAGAACTCAAAGTGCACATCATGAGCTCCTCAAAAGAAACCAAATAACCATGACCCTCAACCAAGAATATATACCACCATAACTGAATCAAAAAATCCAAGCTAACGAACATAAAGGATGTACCTGTATAACCAATCATGTCATGCCAAAATCTATGACACCATGATCACATCCATGAACCAAGCATCTGACTCTCAATATGTCCAACCTGTCAGCATAAAATAGTCAACCACAATCCTCCACCATGACTGTACCTGGTAACAACATCTCATCCCTTCTACATGAAGAAAATAGTAAATCATGTGACTTAGGGCATAGACAACCCAAATCCAGGCCACCAATTTGAATATGCATCAATAATGAAATATCAATGGGCAAAGACAACCCATAACCAAGCCATAAATGCAACCTGTAAGTATAGACCGCTTACAACACTGCACAGCTTGTAGATCCAACAAGTCATCATGCATATCCAAACCAAACACTGATAACCATATCATCATGAGACCAATCTAAAATATGAACTGAGTATACAATGACATCAAATCTTAAATCTCCAATGCCATAAACTCACAATGTTACCATAGTCAAAATATTTTTATAAACTGTTCAGATCAATATATCAACAAATAAATAATGCCAAACCTACACCAAATCTAAACCAATTTTTAGAGCTCTCCAAGAGCTTTTCGTTGACTACTCGAAGTCCAAAATCCGACTCCGTATGCCCAAGTTATGCCCTAATTCGTGCTCAAAATAAACAACATTTGACTTTAGAGCTCTGAAAACCTGACAAAATTTCAAAATCATAGAACCAAACCTATACCATCTTGTAGTTCTTTGAATTAGCTTTCCAACGCCTATAAGAACTCTGAAATCCGATATTCTGAGAGAAAGTTATGGCCGTTTTACTAAGACAGTCTTTTTACCATTTTCAGTACAATTTTTCATTTTTTATTTTTTCAGTGACAAAAAATTTCGACAGGATTAAATTTGACGGCCATCATGGGCTGAAACCAAAAAACTCTTTCATTTCTTCTGAACATGGCAAAAATAGGGCATATTATATATCAAATTTTATGGAAATGTCGACCCGGATCCAATGGTGAGGTCTTTTTTTACCCAGGAGGTCATTTCTACATGCTACCCCCCAAAACCCTCATTTTAAATGAGACATCCGAAAAAACTCTTTTGTCCAACAATTTTCCATGCGTAAATCTTTTAACATCCCATCATAACACCAAACCCAAAACCCTCGGATCTGCAATAAATTATTCATATATCTTGCCCTTTTCTTTTATCCTCTCATTCATTCCCATGGATTCAATCTAGGGTTACAATAATAAAACCATAGCTCTGATACCAGTTGTAAGGAAACTTGGCGATAAAGAATATAACCATTTCCACATAACCCATAATAGATCTAAAATAAAAATGGAATTAAAATCCACATGCAAGAGAATAGACAACACACCCACAAAATTGTGACACAAGATATACCCTGAGAAACCCTCATTGAGGAAAAAACCCAGCCTCCAAAAGCATCCATCATCATGTATTATTTAGCAAAAAAATTACCATTGCCATACAACCATGGAAGCCTTCATGGCCATAGCCACAACCGAGCAAACTATGTGAACAAGCATGAATCCACACATCCCATGCCATGCTTTCAACCTTCACAAATGCTCCCTTGGCTAACCTGTCAAGCCTTGTCCCGCTCGACTCTTGGCTTTTGTCTTCTCCTTGTCACTCTTTTACTCTCTCTATACAACAACTACCCTTGTGGCTGCTTATATAGTAGCAAGTCCCACAAAACCACTAAGTGGTATTACATAAACCATGTGCTAAAACCATGTGCTACCTAACCCACTGACCCCACATTTAATATTGGGCATTTAATTATTTTCCCCAATATTAAATAATTACATTAAATATTTTTACAATGTTACAATACAACTCATCAAGAATATTCCATGGGAATCTTTACATGTTGCACGTCCATCTAGGTACAACATTACATAATAAAATAAAATAATAAAATAACAATATTATGCAATGTGTGCAACACCCATTATCTCAACAGTTTACTTTCCCATTTTTGTTTCCAAAAATTGGTATTAGAGCCTTGTTCTAATAAAAGGAAAGCTTTACAGCTTTGAGGAAAGATCTTAAACATGAAATTCTACAAGTTTGAAAAGACTATTAATAGCTAGAAGATTGAAATCTAGATTTCCCTACACTAACTCACAGAAGCAAGAGATGAACTACAACATTCATTGAGGAGAAGGAAAGAGATAACTATTGAGGAAAATGACACATTACTAGACTATTTGAGAATGGAAACTCAACTGAGTTTGATTCAGTAGTTGTAAATACGATGGAACATAATGGTTCCCTAACTGAAGAGGTAAAAAATCTTAAGATAGAACAAGAAGTCCAATTAGTATTGCTATGTGAGGTGATCAAGTAGAAAAAGAAAGATGGGAAAGAAAATTCATGACTGAAGATGATAAGAGAACACTAATGAATAGACTAGAATAGAAGACATCATATGTGCAAAATATTTATAACATGCAATTGGATACAATGAATTAATTGATGATTGCAAATCATGATTTGAATGGAAAGGACATTGAAATCAAAAACCCTAAAGTCATAGAATGAACAATTGAGGAATGAATTGAGAAAACAAAAGCAATTTGCTAAAATATTCAACAAACCTAGTGAAGTGAACAAATACTTTGAGAAATTAATGACATCTACTAGATCTAATAATGATACTACTAGATTAGAACACACTAGTACCAATGAAGGAAAATCATATAAAAGTGGTGAACAAAGAAAAAAAGGGTAATAACTACAAACCCAACCATCATAATTGTGTAAAGGTAGGTTATACAACAAATGTTTGTAGGAGAAAAAATGCAAATGAAACCCTAAGAAGAAATTCAAGTGTTACTATCATAAATAAAAGAAAGGACATTAGGCACATGAATGCAAGACCAAGACCTTAAGATAATAGAGATTTGAAGGATATTAACATAATTGTCAAAAAGTGTGGACATAAAGCATATGAATGTAGTTATAATGTCAATTGGACTTCAAACAAGTTGAAGATAAAACAAAATGGAAAATCCTATCTATAACTTGGATTATAACAGAAGGTTTTGCTGTCACTATTGCCAAGAGTATGGACATGTTCTTGAGAATTGCATTAGAACATATTTCAAAGCTAACTAAAATATATGGTTGAGTGAGACTATCAGTAGACTTATTCCTATTTATGTTTGATACAAAAAATAGACTTATAGATCACAAGATGCAATTAAGCCATGTCACAAATCTCGAAGGGGAAGATTGGCAGTTATTCCAACAATTCCCCCCTTAGCATTATTCGAGGGGATTCAAAACTATGACCAAGCTCTAATACCACTTGTTACAACCTAGAGTTGTCATTGCACTAATAGATTGACCGGTTAATGCCCAATACAACCACTAGACTTATAGAACATAGGAAGTGGTTAAGCCATGTCACGAATCCCAAAGGGGAAGGATGGCAGTTAGTCAAACAATTTCAAAGTTAGATAATACATCCATTCTAAGAATCTATATTCTACAAAGATTATATATGCATAAATTAAGATGCAATGCATTGGTTAGAACCTAGAAGAAATCTATAGTTTTATTAGTTTTCATGTTGTTTTTGGGGATGGAAATTTTCATAGTTACTACCAAACATAAATGGAATTTCAATTGTTATTGAATTACAAAGGTATGGTAGTATTGGACAATTTTTTTATGTGAAATGAGTGTAGTGTAAATCTTGTATAAGCCAAGTGAGTGGAAAATCCTATGATAACTAAGATTACAACTATGTAAGCATTAATAATTTGTTGTAAAATTTTAAGGGTTATATAGTCTTTTCTCGATGCATTTGCATTCACCAGCGATCAAAGAGAGCATAAAGAGGATAAGGGAAAATTGCAATAGGAGATTCTTGAATTTGCAAACTAAATTCAACTATAACTTGGCATATGCATCAGATTAGAAAGGCATTTTACTTGTACCAAGTTTTTTTGTTTGAATTTTTATGAACCCTAAGTATCAAATATGGGATCAAGATCTTTTGTAAGTGTTAGGAAGGAAGGAAAGGAAGTTTTTAATGTGAAATTAATTACTAATGATGTAATATAGCCACCTTTCCTAGAAATACCCAAAATTTCTTATAAAGGAGACCCATCTAGTGCGTAATCAATGATACCACCAAAAGTCTTAATGAATCAATATGTAAGGTGCTTTTATAGATACAAAGTTGAAAGTATAGGTAACATGGAGATAAGGGAAATTTTTAGCCAACTTTTTGTATTTGGAGTCTTAAGGGAAGAGAATAAAAATGTAGAAATGAAAAGATTTTTCCATGCCCTATATTTTGCTAATTTATTCAATATTGAATGGATCAAGATTGTGCTTAGAAGAATACATGATGACTTCATATGGTTGGGAAATGGACCAATTATGACCACTAATAGGATAGTCAATTAAGTGACAAGGTATCCTACCCTAGATAGACCTATAAGCATGTGAAGTGGTTCAAAAGTGGTAATTGAATAAACATAGCTGTAGTATGGAATAAGAGAGGAATATCTATAGATTCTAACTAAGACCCCTAAATTTCTTTTGTAGTGAGAGTGATAGCTAATAATCTCTTTCAATATAGCATACCAAATAGTGTATCTTGCATGGCAGTAGATTTGGGATACAAGATAGTGAAGAGAGACCACACCTATGACCTTGTTGAGTTGCAACTTTAGAAACTATCTAAAAACATGGAGGCCATAAGGAAAAAAAAGGGTGCATCTTGTAAATTTGGCTCTTTAGTAGTTTGTATATTCTTTTAAGCACTAAATCCATTTCCTACATTTAGAAAAATTCCTTGGAAGACCAATAGATCTATTATAGTTCATATTGTAGAATTCATGGACCAACTTGGAGATAACTTGTAAAACTTGGAAAAAAATAGATCAGCAGTCCAAGGTGAAACCAGATGTTGGGTCTCTGGATGGACATGGAAGGAAATCTTCTAAGAAAACTAGGGAGTTAGAAAGCTTGCAGAATATTGCTGATGGTTGTCAATCAACTATTCTGGATTATACCCCTATAATATGGAAATGAAAATTATTACCTGGAATATTAGGGGATTGAATAGTTACCATAAACTAGATGTTGTTAGGAATTTTGTTAGAGAACAAAAACCTAATTTTCTTCTGCTACAGGAAACTAAGATGAACAAAGAGAAAGAAAAGTAGATAAAATCTTTTAAAAATTACTCTGTAAATGCTAGTAGTTTAGAAGGTGCTTCAGGGGGAACCTTGATGCTATGAAAAGAAAATTGCTTTGCTGGGACTATTTTGAGTGCTAGTAAATACTTTATGATTGCTAAATTTACTAGTGCTGATAAAAAAGAGGACTGGTACATTGTGAATATATATGCACCCAACATGAAAAGCCAAAGGAAGAAGGTTTGGGACTCTATATCCAATTTTAAAAGTATGGATTACTCTGGGTGGTGGATAATCATGGGAGACTTCAATGTCCCTCTTTATGACCATGAAAAAATGGGAGGTAATGCTACCTAGCTTGAAGGAAGAATGGACCTAAGGGAGTTTATAAATAAAGAGGGCTTAATGGATATGGATCTTCATAGCATTCAGTTTACTTGGATTAATAAGAGAGTTGGCAATGATTGTATTTAGGAAAGGCTTGACTATGCTCTTATCTCTCCTGATTGGACAAAAGATTTCATCTGCAAGTTGGAAGCCCACCAAAAAATTGGTTCTGATCATTTCCCTCTTATTTTCACAGCTAATAAGCTTAGTCCTAAGATGAATTTTCCTTTTAGATTTGAGAAGATGTGCATTCAGCACCCCCAGTTTGAAAGAAAAATGGAAGAATGGTGGAACATCAAAATTGACGGTACTGCTCTCTTCAGAGTGACTTCTAAACTTAAAAATGTGAAAAAGAAAGTCAAAATTTGGAACAAAAATTTCTTTGGGAATATTTTTTAGGATAAATTTATATTGAAAGAGGATACCCAAAAAATCTAGAATAAAATTGAGAAGGAGGGATATAACCTAGACCTTCTTTTAGAAGAAAATGAAAATCTGACACAATACCATGACATCATTACTAAAGAAGAGATCTACTGGAGGCAAAGATCAAGATTGATATGGCTAACTGAAGGAGATAAAAATACCAAATTTTTCCATCTATCCACTTTGAAGCATAGAGCCAAATCTCACATTTCACATCTTATGAAGGGAGATTTGAAGATTGAGGAGGATAAGGACATCATCGATGAAATGGTCACTTTTTTCTTTGGTCTTATGACAGTTGACCCCAACATCAATATGGAACACCAGGATGAGTTCCACAGAGTGATCCCCACTCTAGTTTCAAAGGATCAGAACAAATTGTTAAGCTCAATTCCTAAGAATGAGGAAATTTTCAAAGCCATATGTTCTCTAGGAGGAGATAAAGCTCTTGGTCCTGATGGCTTTCCCATGTTTTTCTTTCAGAAAATTCAGAAACTTGTTGGAAAAGATATTTGCAATGCGGTGAAGGAGTTCTTTGGGGCAAAACAAATGCTAAAGGAAGTTAATTCCACCTTCCTATGCCTAATTCCTAATAAAATTGGAGCTAATTCACCTGATCAAATTAGGTTGATCATTCTTTTTAATTCTTTCTATAAAATTATCTCTAAAGTTCTTACTTCTAGATTACTTCTGGTGACCCCTTTGATCATTGTTGACCAACAAAATGGTTTCACTCTAGGTAGACAAATCCTCGACTCTGTTATTTTTGCTCATGAGAATATTAATTCCTTATCTTGTTCTAACAATCAAGGATTTTTAATGAAAATGGATGTTGCTAAGGCTTATGACAAAGTTGATTGGTCTTTTCTCTCAACCATTTTGATTTCCTTTGGCTTTCACAACAAGGTTGTTGGACTGATTCATTAGTTGATCTCTACTTCTTCTATTGCTGTCCTGGTTAATGGTAGCTCTTCTCATTTTTTTAATCCCTCTCGAGGATTGAGACAAGGGGACCCTTTATCCCCCATCCTCTTTGTTATTATGGTTGATTGTTTGGGGAGGTACATTGGGGATCTGGTGCGTAAAGGAGTTATTAAGGGATTGCAACCCTCTTCCCATCCTCTTATATGTTATCATGGCCAATTTGTTGATGATACCATCTTTATGGGGAAATTTGAAGTCAGGGAAGCCATAAATTTGAAGCAAGCAATAAATCTTTATTCTTCTGCCTCAGGCCAACTGGTTAATTGGAATAAAAGTGCTATGTTTTTTCTCAATACCCCTGCACTTAGACAACATAAAATTTACAAAATTCTTGGATGTTCTATAGGTTCTTTCCCTGCTTCCTATTTGGCTCTTCCTTTAGGCTTGAAGGCTCTGAATTCCTTCTAGGAAGACCTTATTAACAAATTCAGCAAAAATTTGGCTAGTTGGAAAGGGAACCTTTTAAGCCAGGCTAGTAAATTAATTCTTCTTAAAGCTTCTCTCCAAAGTATACCAACTTATTCTTTAAGTCTTTTTAAAATCCCCACTAAATTTGTTGAGGCTATTGACAAAATTCAAGGGAATTTTTTATGGATTGGTTTAGAGGAAAAAAAGAGAACACCTTTAATTTCTTGTGACCAAGTTTGTAAAATGGTTAGGGAAGGTGGACTGGGCATCCGATAAATCAGAAACATGAATAAAGCTCTTCTAGCTAAACAAGGATGGCGTGTTTTCCATAAAAACAAAGAGTGGAGTACCATTTGGAAACACAAGTAACTTCTTAATTCTATTTCTCTTTCTAATTTCTTCTCTTCTTCTAATGTTATTCATCCTTCTTCCATATGGGGAGCTATGCAGGGAACTAAGAAAATTCTTGGATAAGGGTGCTCTTGGAAAATTTGTAATGGGATTAGGGTGAGATTTTGGGAAGATGTCTGGCTTAAGGATCACCCCCTGATTGAAGATGTTCAAGATATGACACAAGTTGACTTATGCAAGCAGAGATATGGCATTCTTGTTAGTCATTACTGGCAGAACGACTCTTGGGTGAATTTGAAGGACATTGATCAAAGCTCCAATCACATCCAATTATCTCTCAATGCTGTTTCTCTCCACCCTTCTTTTGAGGATGAGATTATTTGGTATGCTAAGCCTAGTGGGCAATTCAAAGTTTCTTCTTTATTTGTTTCTAAGGAGAAGGAAAATCTTCCCTTTTGGTCTCAAGCTTGGACTAATGGTCTCATTCCTAAAATTAATATCTTCTTTTGGGTCCTGCTTCAAAATAAAAGTTTGACCCTTGATAACTTGAAAAAAAGAGGTATAAATTTGGTGAATAGGTGTATTTTATGCAAGAATGGATTTGAAGATAGAGACCACCTATTTTTGAATTTCTCGTATACCGAACAAGTCTGGACTGAGATCCTAATGTATTGGAACTTGACCTGGGTTCATCAAAACAATGGGGAATCTTCTTTTAAAAGCTAGAAATGGCCTTCTATGAACTATGATGTTCAATTCCTATGCAAAATTACTCTTTTTAATCTCTGGCGGGGTATTTGGAAAGAAAAAAATAATAGAATGTTTAGAAACAGAGAGGTTCCAAGATGGGTGCTTGGTCAAAATATTATTAGAGCTTTTAAGGAGAATTTTAGATCTCTAAAGAACCCTGATCAAGCCTTTCCTATTGATAATCCAATTCTTTATGAAACTCCTACACTTCAAACTGATAACCCAAGATTGACCATCACTTGGAGTTCCCCCCTAATGGTTGGATTAAAGGAAACTTTGATGGTATTGCTAAGGGCAACCCGGGAAGTGCGGGTTGTGGAAGTGTGTTGAGAGATCATATCGGAAATGTTAAAGATGCAATAGAAATCCCTATAGGCCAAACTAATAGTCACATTATTGAAGCAATGGCTGCCCTTTATACTATGAAAATTGCTGTGGATTTGCGATGTCTAAATTTATGGTTGGAAGGTGACTCTTTAAATATTGTTAATATCCTAAATAATAAAAGTTCTATCTCATGGTCAATAGAGGACACAATCAAGGAGATCAAATACCTTATTCAAAAATTTGAAAAAGTTGTCATATCCCATACCTTTTGGGAGGCCAACAGTGTTGCTGATTGGATAGCCAACTATGCTGTCCTAACATGGAAAATGGTGAGGTGGATCGATGAATTAACTAACCAAGTTGATCTCAAAGAAATTATTCATTATTAAGCCATCCATGCACAAGTGGGAAAGATTTGTAAATATTAGAAAGTTAATGATTTCGTGGAGTGATCATATTATTGCCAGATTTTCTTCCCCAAGGAAGTACACTCAAATGAATGCGATGTGGTTTTCACACGTATCTCTGAAAAAGGGAGTCTCTTTTGATGGGATGAAAAATAGTTTTCATTTTAACCCTTTCATTCTCTATGTTTGGTTACTCTGGTTTGAGTGCGTTCTCTATTTTCTACAAATTGGGGGCGAACCGCACAAGCAGGAACCAAAAAATTGTGATGCCTGGAAGGCTCGTGAGGATGTATGGAAAATTTTGTAGAAAGGAAATGTGACTTGTTATCTGGAGTGACTCAATGGTTTTAAGCCACACATCACTATGGCTTTCTTTAAGAACTAGTCCAATGAAAAAGTCACTCTCCATGGTGTTACTGTGAAACTTACAGAGGATTTTATTTTGGAGATCATGGGGCTCTCCATGGCGAGCATAAAATTCACTAAGAAAACCAGTATTTCAAATGTAGCCTACAAAAAGTTTTTGAAAACGGAAGATGAGGAGAAGCAACTGGAAAAGAGTGGTGATTTATTTGATGTGATTAGATAAAGGAGATCTAGAGGGATGTTCTTTGCTGTATCTGTGAGTATTTCATACTTGATGGAAGAAGTAAAAGAGTTCATAAATGCCACATTGTTTTTTTTAAATCACTTTGGACACAAAGATAGAATATATTTCCCCTTCTTTTTATGGTTTTCTTTACTTCATAGTTTAGAAGCCCATAAGAAAAAGGAGTCTAGACCCATTTTACATGAAGGGCTGATTCTTCTTATTGAGGGGTATTGTAAAAATAAACACATTTCTTCTATTCCCTCTAATGATAAGAAGAAGGACTCCATTAAGAGTAAGAAAGGTGACTCTGTTAAAGGTCAAGATAAAGCCCTGAATTCGAAACCCTTGGCTTCTCAAAAACATGAGGATGAGGAGTTTGAGACCGAGAAATCGAAAAGACATGAGAATATTAACCCTGAGGATGAGGATGATACTGACGCCAGAGATTTAAGCTCTAATTTGGACGGGTACCCAGAGACTGAAGGTAATAATGAAAAAGGGAAAGAGGAAGCCAATAGTGAAGGTAATTCTAAATAGAGTAAATCTGTTAATGATGGTAACCAAGCTATATCTAGTGGGGGTGATAAAGTAGAAGATAACACTATCAAGAACCTTGTTGAGAAGAGTAAGGAGGACCATACAGCTAAGACTGCTTCTCCTATCAAGGGGATAGACGAAGAAAAAAAGAATGACTCTACTCAAATAGAGGACTCTATCGGGGCTCTAAAGGAGGATCAAACAAAAATAGAAGATAACAATTACAATGTTTGCTCCCTCCAACACGAGACTACTAAAGATGATAGCGATTCAATGCAAAGGGATACCATGCTCACCTTCCTACATTCTGCAAAGGTTAAAGCTGACACCACACTCAAAGTAGATTCTTGAATCTACAATGAAATGATGGGTTTGAAGAAAAAGGTGGAAATTCTACAACAAAACTAGGATACTATCAATGCCAAACTTAGCCAACTGGAAGGGAAAATTGGAGACATCCCTAACAAACTTAACAACTATGAGCAGAACCTCAGAATTTTAGTCAAGGAGAGTGGCACAAAGATGGAGCAGGTCACCTTGAGTATATGTGTGGCCACTACAAGCCTGGGCAAAAGGGCTAATGAAGAAATCACTTCGGCTGATGGTCCAAGCAAAAGAACAAGGTAGAGCTCAAGGAAGAGTGCAATGAAAGTTGTTTCCACTTTGGTTGTGATCTCTGGTCCTAGTTTTTGGTTTTTCTCATTTAGACTGTTAGTGGTTCTAGGTCCTTCTAAAACCTGGATTAGTTTGTTTTTGGACTTTTCTAGTGGTTTCAGGTCCCTGTAAAACCTAATTTTGATATTGTTCTAAAGTTTGTTGCAAGTTTCTTTTTCCTGTTGGGCTGTAATACTTTATCTTTTTGCTTTTTGTTAAAGGGTTTCAAGGTCCCTTCAAAACTTTCATTTATTGTAATCTAAAACTTTGAATCAGTAATGACTAGTTATTTTCAGATTTTAAGAAACCCACAAAAAAGAGACTAATGATTCCTATGTCACTAGTGAAGAAACAAACATTTTTTATTATACATATGTTTAGGAAACTATTCCTAGGGTTAGATGGCTTAATCCCTTGCCATATGAGATCAATGTAAATGGGGCATCAATAGCTATCACAACTCTACTGGCAAAAGAAATAGATAAAAGTGTCATCTCATTTGGGAACTATGAGGAAGCCATGTCTTGGATTACAATTTACATGAACACAACTTTTATTGTAAGAAACAAGATTAAACTTGTGAAGAAGCTAACGGAGAAATTTGGTAAAGGGGGAGAAGAAGAAGATGACGAGGAAGATGAAGAGGAAGAAAAAATCCAAGCCCGTTCGGCACTCACTCAAGGATAAGGAGAAGATGACGAAGTTCATGAAGAAGGTGATAAAGAAGAAGAAGCTAAGGAAGCACCCAAACTTTCTCAAGAGAGAAGAAAGGATAAATATCCTAAAGTGGAGAAACTAGGTAAGAAGAAGCTTGTGAAGCATTCACAAAAGAAGCTAGTAGTACTTGCAACTAGGTGCACACAGGCAGACACTAAGAAAGTCAAGGTTGGTGAGAAACCAAAATGAAAAAGGACTATCACCTTAGTAGGGCTGAGCTAGCTAGCAAAGAAGACATATGCAAGGAGAAAATACACTCTTATGGTTGAGTCAGATGAGGAGAAAACAAAATTTGATGACATGATTCAATTCAAGGTAGTAATCCATAGTCCCTCCCCTGACATAGATAATTTGTATGACAATATAGAATCAAATGTAGATTTATCTAGTTTTGCACACATAGATTTTGAAAAGTTAGGAATGGTTGAACAAAAAACTATTAAGGAAGCCACATATGTGATGATGGCTACATTCAAATAAACTACTATTGAGATTGTAAACTCACTACCTAAGAGACTATATGACTGAGTTGGGAAAAAATGACAATATATTTTACAAATAGAAAGATAGATTAGGGAATCCACTCTAGCCCAGGTAATGCTAGAATTGGATAATAGGATGATTTCCAAGGCTATGGAAAAATAGATGTCCAAATTTTCCTAGAAATATAGATATTTTGATAAATTGAATAAATAGATTAAAGCTATGGTAACTAAGAGAAAAGATATTTGGAGAAAGGTGAGCAAGAATTACAAGAACCTAAGCAAGGTGATCAAGAGGCAACAACAACAACAACACATGAGGTATCAGTAAGGATGGTAGAGTGGGAGGCACTAAGGAAGAAGCACCAAAAGAGGCTATAATTAAAGAAGAGCATCAAGATGAGTAGAATGTACAAGATGTACAAGTTTCAAATGAGAATCCCCCACATGTAGATCAAGTGATTCAACATACTCAATACAAGTCAAAGATACTTCTAACAATTCTATTGAGAACATCAATCCTTTTATTGATAATGATTTAAAGAACATATTGAAGGATTCCATTATGGAAAAATAGTTATGCACAAATCTTATATTGGTGAGAAGATATGAAATTGAAAAGGAAGACATGACAGAAGCAAGGGAGAAACAAATTGACACATCCAATGTGCCCCCACATCTACATAGACAGAAGATAAAAGTGAAAGCACTAAACAGCTAAGTGTTATTATTTAAAAACTAGTAGCATTGTTTCTAGTGCCACTCATTTCAACTAAACAAGCCTTAGTTATAGTTGAGAAACATGGAACTAAAAATAAACTAGGATAGGAATCCATTCATATACCTACTCCACAAATTCAAGTTGACACTAAATAGGAAGTAATACAAGATGATAGGTTTGAAGAATTCAATGTAACTATTGCTCCAGAGGAACAAATTTCCATCTAGACTCTAGTTACCTTACCAACTTTTTTGACTCCTACCAGTAGTCAAGTTCTTTAGAGGCTGAGTACTCATGCTACACCATTGTAGATATCACGCCCTAGTACAGAAACATCAAAGGATCTCAAAAAAAATATCTTATGGATATGTGAGCCTAGATGAGATTATTAAGCTACCCAAGTTTTATCTTAACACAATGAAAATTGATCAAATGAGCCTTTTATAGGAATATCTACATAGGAAGAAACAACAAGAGTTGATAAGAAGGGACCATAAGTAGAAGCAAGTGATTTATGACACCAAAGATATATTTCTTGATGCTTTTAGTCTTCTGGCTATAAATGAAGAAAAACCAATTATTAAGAAACTAGTACATATTATTGGTAGAATTAGTGATAAAGAAAAAGATACAAATAGTAAACTATGACATGTTGATTTAGCAACCAAGATGGAGAATGAGAAGAAGGTGTTGGAGAATATTTTCTCTCTTTACACCAAGTTGTTGTTGGATACAATTGATTAATTGTGTGTTGTATTTGATGTTGTAAGAATAGCATATCATTATTAATCCATATATTTTGAGATCACTTGGGCATTGAAGACTATTTTCTATGACTATTGACCAATCTAGAGTTTGCCTAGTTCAGAAGGAAGTATCTACAAAGTTCACTCAAGTGGCAAAGGAAAGTCTATGAATGATGAATGTTGATAGAGATCACTTAGTTAACGAAGGAAATGTTGGATGGAACTAGCTCTAATTGAGATCACTTGGTTACCAAAGGAATTTAAGAGTAAGCATTGTTGATAGAGCTTCACTTGGTTAACATATGAAAATTACTTCTAAGTTTGTGTCTACCGAGCAGGGTCGACTATCGAAGGATTTTCTTATATTGGTATATTAAGTTTAATTAATTTATCTATTACTTTGAGTTTAATTGAGTTATCCTAATTTGTATTCTAGTTGACTTGACAGTGTGAAAGATATAAGTAGAAGGTCAAGTTGTGGGCTAGAATGTATGAAGTGATATGTGAATACATTGAAGATATGGTAATACTAAAAGAAAGAGAGTTAGAAGGATAAGAAAAATATTATTTTAAAGATGAAAGCATACATTTGATCAAGAAGGATCAAGTACAAGCCAAAATAGAGATCTATAATCAAGAATTCAGTTTCATCCAAATCAGGTCAATCCATTGTTACTCTCTAACCATTGTACTAGCGATCTAAATATCTTAACAGAGATAGTTTAGCAGTCATTTGTAAATCCTCTAACAAGGTGCTAATTCTATTGAATTGTCTAAAGACCTTTCAAAAGGCCACTCCTAATAGGGTGATTAAATCCTCTAACAAGGTCACACCTAATAGTATGTTTTGTAACCTTTAACAAGGTTGGCTCCTAATAGGGCTTACCTCAAAAGAGTGAAAACAATAACTAGTTCCAATTGATGGTTTTTCCAAAATTAGGTTTCCAAATTAAATCTTGGTATCAATTTTTTTTATTGCTGTTCATTTTCTATGTTTTCAACTAAGTTAAAGTAATGATAATTATGGATAACATCTTAAGATAATTATGCTAATTAATTACAAAGCATTCTTAGTGTTTACTAAGTTACACTATTTCTTTGTTTGTCGAGCATCAATAGAATTATTTTATTGACATCTAAGGGATTTTAGATTTATTTTTGTAGTAATTTATTCATCTGTCCCCTTTTAGTTACTTCTCTTATATTTCCAACAATTTCTATTAGATTTTTTGGTGCTCGCAGACAAGGTTTTAAGGATTCAAGCTAAAGATTAGGATGTCTTACAAAAGAAAGATTCCCACATTGAACAAAGACAATTTTGTAGCATGGAAAGCACCTATGAGGTTACATATAGCTACTACCCATGATTTAGGTTGTAAATATCTTGATACTGAATACAAGACTCCTATTGGAACATTACCTATTGATGATATTGCATAAAAGAAGAATCATAATATCATGATTATTGATATTGCATTTGCTTTTAGTTATGCTGAATTTAATGATGTAAAAGACGATAAAAGTACTCATGAATTATGGACCAAACTAAAAGACATCTATGGAGGAGATGACAATGTAAGAAGAGCTAAAGAAAAAATTCTCAAAGGACAATTTGATCAAATGAAAATGAGAGATGATGAAAACATTGCAAAACATGTAGAAAGAATCAAAGTTAGTGGAAGCGCAATCAAAAAATCTAGAGGAGACATTGATGAAACAACTATTGTAAGCAAGGCACTCAAAACTCTTCTTCCTATTTATGCAATTAGAGTATCTATTATTCAATAAATGAGATGTGATCCAAATAAAAAAATAACCTTGGATGCTCTAGTTGGAAGATGTCATGCTTGACCACTACTTTGGTTAATTTCTTATTAAGACTTTAATTTTATAAGTATTTATTTGATGTTATGTTCTACTTTTTGATGAATTTGGTTGAGGATGTCCAAGGGACGTGTATTGTGGTTGAACTTTTATTAGAAGTTAGCATGATAAATGTTTAACAAAACAATATAGATACGTTTAAATAAAACATGTTGCGTGCCTTTGGATTTTAGCAAATTTGAGTGATGTATGATTAAAGGATTGACTTAATATATATTAATGAGGATAACATATTCATTTGTTATTTTATGTTCGTAGTTGTATATCCTTGTAACAGAGAGGTTATTTATTTCATTAGGTAAATACATTATTTTAACTAGTTTTGAATTTTATAACATTAAATCTTTTGAATATATATTTATAAAATTATTTACCTTAAGTATGATTGCTTGTGTTATTGAGGATTTGGATACCCTAACAATATTAAATATACACTATGGTGTATTGAGAAGGAATAAGAAGCCCACAACTTTTATAATACTTTCATGCTAATTATGGTATAAGAAAAACTTTGGCAAATATGTGTTAAGGATTTATATCCCTAATTTCAATGGTTTTGAATGTTCTAGTAATAAAGGGTTTTGCATTGTTTTGATCATGCCATATAATGTGGCAGAAGAAGAGGAAGCCATATGCATGACTCTGTGTTTTTGTAGTAGCATTCATTACTTTTCTTGTTGAACTTTTATGGCACATAAGGTTTTAGTCGGTCAGTACAGCTGGTTTGGGGTTTTGGTTGTTGTTATGGCAAGGAAATTTATCCATTTTTTCTCTATTCTATTGCTCATTTGTAAGTTGATGCCAAGATATCAGCATCATGAAGGGGTTTTGTTTGAAGGAGTTGCAAGCATACGAGACTGAGCAAGATAGGGTTTCTCACTAGAATTTTTGGTTGAAATTGTTTGAATCATCTGTGTTACTCCATTCTGAGGACTTATTTGAATTGGTTGTGTTGGCAGTGAGGTATTTGTTTTTGATTCGTAGCCTTGATATCGAACTTGTAGCAGAGTTTTGTCAGCCTACTGTGATTTGGTAGGGGGCTTTTCTTTTCCCTAATCTATTCTATCTTGCATGGGTTAATTTGAAATTCATTAATAATGTTGTTGTTTGAAAAAAAGAGAGGATAAAAGATGATACCCAAGCGTGGGTATATGCAAGGTTCAGCATGATAATGCTAAGTTTTGCATATATCCATACTTGAGTGTGGGTATAATGTTTTCACTTTGATAACCTTGAACGCATTTGGGGTTTTGTTTTATAATGTGGAATTTGTATCAATGTATTAGGATCCATATTTATCTTTCTGATTTCTGTGAGAATCATGCCTCTATGATTAATAATACTAATGTGTTATCAAAGTATTGTATTTGGATTTGGGCATAGATGAAAGAGAGTAATTAAGCTTGGGTTTGAACGTACTATTATTCGGGTTGTAAAAAGTTATGTTTAGAGTTAATTACCCTGAAGAATATACGAACCAAGGTAGGGTATGTTAATAAACAAGTTTTGGGAAAACTCTGGCTTGAATGGTAAGTAAAAACAAAATTAAATAGTCTTCTCACATTCACCAGTAGAATCATTTTATTGTATAAAGGAAAATATATTTGGTTTTCATCCAACAAGTCACGGGTAATCTTTGTGTAGTAGCTTTGTTGCGAAATTAAGCTTACATTGTAACAAAAAGTTATGCATGGATGTTAAACAAGGTTGAATCAACATTGTGTGAGTATACATTGACACGCTTATTGAACTGTTGAAAAATTTCTTATGGAACAGCCGACACCCTGTTTGAAATATAATTTGGTTTGAATTTCTTAACAGTTGCACAGGGTAAGTTATATGCTAATCTTGAGATTAGAAATTATATTTGACAATTTAGAAATAAGTTTACTTGAATATATGGTATCATTGATTATGTTCTTTTTGTTTAAATGTATTGATAGAGCTTATACCAAAGAGTAAACTAAATGTTGTAGAAATCTATTAAGATGTATAAATTTAATTTTTAATGAAGTTCTTTTTGACATACCAATGATATATATATTATGCTTTTTGAGATGAAAAATTTATAAATTAGAAGATATTATTCTAATGATGTTATTCTACCCATTACTAAAATGAAAAAAAAAAAATTTCAAATAAAGGAAGGATTATGACGTATGATGATATAATTTTATTTTAAACAGAAGTATCATATTTATTTTGGTTCTGATATCCTAGTCTATTCAACAATGAGTTAAGATGATTATTTCAGTAGGAAGATGTGTTATAGTACTAGGATTTCATAAATACTGTTAAGTTGAGCTAGCAGTTTAATGGTAATTACGCCATCTTGTTATTATAAGATTTGTTCCTATTATTGTAATAATCTAAATTTACCTTTGAAAGATGTCAAAATAAGATAGGTTGCAAATAAATGAAAAATGTAGTATCATGTGGTGTACTAATTTGATACCTGATGCATGAGAATTCTTAGTAAATCTATTTGATGTGTGTTTTAATAAAATTCGTAATGAGCATATATCAGGGTGGCTGAATCTGGTTAATCCTTTTTAGTTATATAATTCAGTGATAACATTAAAATGAATTGGGCGGGTTAATTTCAAATAATAAGATAATTGGCCTACCTATGACTTAAACCTATACAGTTAAGTATGGAGAATAAGGCAAGTCTCTATTACGTTGTATGATGAGTATAATAGAGAGTACCACTATGAGAAAACTAAGGGGTAAAAGCACAAACCTGTGTCACCTTTTTATAAAGAAAAGTGATATCAGAATGTGACAGTTCAACATTAATGACAAAAAAAATGGTATTTGCATTTAAAATATGAAGATGATGTAAACTAATGAAATGTGTAGAATTGTATGAATTTTATGACTATAATTTTTATTATTTTTTTGACTAAGAAGTTATTCATTTTATTTTATTTTGAAGTCCCTTTTTTAACTGTAAAAAATATAGGATGTAGTTCCCGTCAAACAAGTATGTGCAAATCATATTTTTTTGTTATGATTTGAAAATATTTTATAGATGACATGTATAGCTAGTGCACAAAAAAAGAAATAATTATTTTTGATGTATATTTTCTTTGTTATAAGTACTCAAGTTCGACTTTGTCAGAATCCATCAGTTTTTTCCTCTCATCAAAACTTCCCTATCAAATCTATACCTTCTTGAAAAAAAATTACATATTCATGAAGAGGATTCTCTCTTCTAGTGATAAATATTTTTTTTTATTTTTTTGATATGATTTACTATTTTTTTTCATTTTTTGAGAGAGCATCTTCTGAAATGTTGAAATATTGACTTATAATATTTTTAAATTATAGCATATTATAACTAATCAAAACACTCAAAAATTTATATAATGATGATATTGAATCTGAAATCTATAAAAGGGAATTTTTAGTTTTTTTCTTTTTAAATTGAGTTTTGATAGAGAAATGAGATTTGACCAAAACAGGTTTTTGTATCACAAACGGTGACACAGATCCATGCTTTTACCCTAAGGGCATTCCAAATCTGGATGTAGAATCTTGGTACCATAGTGATGACACCTCAGTATATATATGAATCATTTACAAGATTTTCTTAGTGCGAGTTTAATTTTTGCAATGATAAGTAAATGTTACTTCTTGCATAGTAATTTTTGGAACTACATTATGTTAAGTAGTTCTAATAACTGTAGTATGTTTATGTATATGTAAATCTTAACATTTATGTAGGTGGTTGACACTTTTCACTTAGTGTGTACTAAGCCCCCCATCTTTTGTTGTGTTACATTTATGTATGTTTTACATGTACTTTGAGTCGATTAACAAGTAGCTAAAGCTGACTATTGAAGTTTCCTTGAATCAATATGCAATCTCCAGTAGGGTCCATATGTTGGACATTAGTGATTACATTTACATTCATTATTCTTGGTCTTTGTTTTCTTATCTTTTGGTTTTGTTTTAGTGTAGCATTACAGAAGATTGACAACTTTTGAATTAGACAACTATGATAACTATGTTCTTGATTCAAAAAATATTGAGTCTATATTTAAAACCAAACTCTCATTCAAGGAAAAGGATAAGAAACCCTACTTGCAAAGAAATTCTCCAAACATAGAGGAAAGTACAAAGGTAAAATTTGTCTAATCTTCTTTTCTTGTGAAGTTGTTCATATTACTTCTAGGTGTTCAAACAGAGAAAGAAAGGATGAGAAGAAATCTAATAAGTACAAAGGAAAGAAGGAATTCAAAAATTACAAGAATTACAAGGACAAAGGTAAGAAATCTTGTTTTATGGCTAAAGATTCTGACAATAGTGAAGATGAAATGATGTATATTGTTGTAAAAGATGAAGCTGATGATGAAGGAGATAAGATGGAAGTTTTTCTCTCATGTTATAAAAATGATACATGGATTATTGACTATGGATGTTCACATCACATGACTAGAGATAAAACAAAATTTGAACAATTGGAACATTATGATGGAGGCAGTGTAAGATTTGGAAACAATGAACCTTGTTGTATAAAAAGAAAAGGTTATATTTCATTAACTAATGAACATATATGTGATAATGCTTATTGGGTTGAAGGAGTGAAGCATAATCTACGAAGTGTGGCATAGTTGAATAACACTGGATTCATGGTAGAATTCATGGATAGAAAGGCCATATTGCTGGATGAAAAAGGAAATTTGGTTGGATCCGGAAAGCAAAGAAAAGGTAACATATTTTATCTTGATCTAGAGTAAAAGTTCATGTTTTATTTTTCATATAGAAGAATGCTAGCTATGGCACAAAAGGTTATGTCATGTAAACTTTGATAATCTTGTTAATATAAGAAAACAAAAAATGCTAAGTGGTATACCTAGTTTGAAGAAACTTGATATGGGCCTATGCAATAATTACCAAATTGGTAAGATGGGAAAGAAAAGTTTCAAAAGAAAAAGCTATTATTCTAAAAAAATCTTAGAGCTGTACATACAAACTTATGTGGACCTATTGGAATATAGAGTTATAGTGGAGGAAATTTTTGCAATATTTTTTATGATTATTATCCTAGAATGATAACTATAATGTATCTAAAAGAAAAATGTAATGCTTTTCAAAAATTCAAGTGGTACTTGGCAAGACTAGAGAAAGAAACTGAAAAGAAGTTAAAATTATTAAGATCAACTAGAGGTGGTGAATTCATCTCAAACGAATTCAATAAATTTTGCACTGAAAAAGAATCAAAAGACAAGTATTAGCCCCTGGTATGCCAGAGCAAAATGGTATAGCTGAAGGAGGAAATAGATCCATCATGGATTGTGCAAGAACATTCATGATACAAAAGAATATTGCAATCAAATACTAGAAGGAAGCTATCATCATTGTGAGTCATACCTTGAAGAGAATATAGCTAAAGAAAAACTCTAATCAAACTCCTTATGAATTATGGTATGGCTACAAAGCTAATGTAAGTTACTTGATAGTATTTGGTAGAAAATATTATATATTGAAATAATCTAGAAAAGGAAAATTCAATGTCAAAGGTGATGAAGGAATATTTCTAGGATACTCTTGTAGAAGTAAAGCATACAAATGTTTGAGTTTGTCTACTCATAAAATCATAGAAAGTGCACATGTGAGAATTGATGATTTTGCAGAAAAGAGTGAAGAAGTAAGAAACAAGGAGCCAAAGGATTAAAAAATATTTGTTTACTATGAACCTATTACCCTTCCAAATATATCTAAAATAAAGGAGGCTTCACCTCCTAGGTCCCTAAAATCTCCAATAGTTACCGAGTTACAGATAGTGCAACCTAATTCACATTTTGAAGGAACTAAGTTACAATTAGAGGCTATGAAGCTACCTTAAGAGAAAAATGAGTTTGATGGACCTAAGTCACAAACAATGGGACTTGAGCTTGATGAAATTAATGAAACTCATTCCAAATCTAAAGAACCTATGTTAGCAAGATATGTCAGATGGCATCATGTACCTGATTAGATCATTGGAGAGAAATCTGATGGAACAATGACAAGAAGCAAATTGAAAGGTACATGTTTACTTGTTGAATTTGAACCTAGAAATATTAAAGATGCATTCGATAATGAAAGTTGGGTTGAACCAATGAATGAAAAAATAGAACAAATACAAAAGAACAAAACTTGGACTCTTATTCCTAGACCCAAGGATAAAAATGCAATTGTCACAAAATGGGTGTTCAAAAACAAGCTAAATAAAAATTAGAAATATCTAGAAACAAAGCAAGGTTGGTATGTAAATGTTACTCTCAAGAAGGAGGTATTGATTATGGTGAAACTTTTGCCCCTTTTGTATGATTAGAAGGTGTTACGACTTTATTTGCATAGACAACTCACAAAGGATTTAATGTTCATCAAATGGATGTTAAATCTACATTATTGAATGGAATTATTGATGAGGTAGTCTACGTTGAACATCCATAAGTTTTTATAGACCCTACCAAAAGAGACTTGGTCTACAAATTACACAAGGAATTATATAGTCTCAAGCAAAATCCCAGAGTTTGGTATGAATGACTTCATAATTACTTGGTACAAATAGGGTTTCAAAGAAAAATTGATAATAGTAGTCTGTATATCAAAGAAGTGTTTTTGGATGAAAAAAAATTGAAGACATTATTTATAGGGAATGATGACTTGTGCAAGGCAATTTCAAAAGAAACGAGTAAGGAATTTGAGATGTCTATGTTTGGAGAGATAAAATTCTTTGTTGGATTATTGATTTAGTAGAAGAAAGATGGTATTTACATTACTCAATCAAAATATATCAAGGAGATACTAAAGAAATTTGGAATGGAAGACTCAAAACTAGTCGTAACCCCTATGTCTATTGGACATAAAAATTTAAAAAATGATGATTCCCAAGAGGTAAATCAGACCACATATAGATCAATGATTAGAAAACTACAATATGTTGTACATAAAAGGCCTGATAGTGCATTACTAGTGGGTATGGTGGAACAATTTTCAAAGAAACTCAAAGAAAATCATTTGATGGCAGTCAGGAATCATGAGATATCTAAAAGGTATTGAAGAATATGACTTATGGTACAAAATAGGAGGCAATTTGGACCTAAAAGCATTTACTAATGTTGATTGGGCATGAGGTATTGATGACTGGAAGTGTACTAATGGTGGAGTATTCTTTCTTGGTAAAAGACTAGTTTATTGGAGAAGCAAGAAACAAAACTACATTTATCAATCCATAGTAGAGGCAAAAAATGTGGCAGCAACACTCAATTTTTCAAACATTTTTTGGTTCAAACAACTGTTGTCAAGAATGAAGATATAAATTAAGGATCTAGTAGTTATGTACTATGATCACACCAGTGTAATCAATATATCAAAGAATCCAGAAATGCATACGAAAAAAAAGTACATTGCTATAAAATATCACTTTTGAAGAGAATCAGTGCAAGATAAAGAAATTAAATTGGAATATGTGAATACAAAAGAACAAATTTCTGACATATTCACTAAGCCATTACCTAGAGATGCAAGTCTATATCTAAGAGGTAAGCTAGGGGTCATTCCCCTATCTGAAGCTCACTCAATGAAGATTAGTGATGCATCAACCATAGCATTTTGAAGATCAATTAGTTGGTGGAGTATTGATAAGGGCATATTACAAATTAATTAGTACTTAAGGTACATTGTGTTCACTAATCTTTGTCTTTTGCATGTATTCTCAAAGAGGGAGAAGTTTACTATCATATCTCATAGAAATTTTTTTCTTTTCAAAAGTTTTCTATAAGAGAAAGAAGTTTGCTATCAAAAGAACTTGCTAACAGACGAAAAAATTGAAGGTAGAAAGAGTTTCAAATAACAAAGGGAGTTCTCATAGATATGAATTAGAATGAAACTAAGGATATGTTCATTACTTTGTTCTTGTTATTAAAAAATAATTCATTGTGTTATGACATGTTTTCCATCAATGCCAAAGAGTGAGATTGTTGGATACAATTGATTAATTGTGTATTGTCTTTGATGTTAGACAAATTTCATATCATTATCAGTTAGTGTATGTTGGGCCCACTCAGGCATTGAAGACTATTTTCTATGACTACCAAGCAATCTAGAATTTTCCTAGTTTAGAAGGAAGTATCTATCGAGCTCACTGAAGCAAGAAAGGAAAGTTTGTGAATAATGAGTGTTAACTAAGCTCACTTAGTTGATGAACAAAATATTTGATAGAACAAGTGCTAACTAAGCCTAGTTTTTTACCAAAAAAAATTTCTAGTATGTAGTCTTGACCAAGCTTCACTTGGTTAATAGAGCAAAATCACTTCTAGTTCTGAGTTAGTGTCTACCAAGAAGGGTTGGCTATTGAAGGATTTTCTTGTCTTGGCATATTAAGTTTAATTTATTTATCTACTAGTTATAGCCAACTAAGGAGATGAATATTAGTTACTCTAAGTTGTATTCTTGTTGACTTGACAATGTGAAAGATATAAGTAGAAGGTCAAGTTGTGGGCTAGAATGTGTGAAGTGATATGTGAATACACTGAAGATCTAACAATGTTAAGAGGAAGAATATCAGAAGGATAAGAAGAATATTATTTTGAAGCTAAAAGTATACATTCAATAAGGAAGAATCAATTACAAGCTAGAATAGAGATCTGTAATCAACAATTCAATTACATCCAAATTAGGTCAATTCATTTTTACTCTCTAACCATTGTAGCGGTGATCTAAATCTCTTAACAAAGTTGGTTTAAGAACCATTTGTAAATCCTCTAACAAGGTAGTAGTTCTATTGAATTGCTGAAAGACCTTTGAAAAGGCCACTCTTAATAGGGTGATTAAATCCTCTAACTAAGTCATACCTCATATTTTATTTTGTAACCTTTTATAGGGCTGGTTCCTAATAGGGCTAACCTTAGAAGACTGAAAATAGTAACTAGTTGTAATTGGTGATATTTCCCAAATTGGGTTTCCATGTTAAATCTTGGTGTCAAATGTATTCATGCTATTCTTTTTCTATGTTTGTAAGTAAGTTAAAGTAATGAAAATTATAGATAACATCTTAAGATCTATATGTTAATCAATTATCAAACATTCTCAGTGTTTATCGAATTACAATATTTCTTTCTTTGTTGAGCATTGACATAATTATTTTACTAACATCTAAAGGATCTTAGATTTATTTTTGTAGTAATTGATTCACCTATCCCTTCTCAGTTATTCCTCTTATATTTTCAATATTTGTGTGATGTGAATATTTCCACACATTTGATTTAGAGGCATGTTGACCAACTGGAGGGGGATCTAAAGACTATATGTAATACCTTAAAACTATCTCATATTAAATGTTTGTCACATTTTCAAATATTATTATCCATTCAAGGTATCCTTTCCAAGCTAAAATACAATATGCTAATACTCGTGCTACATTGATCGGCATCTAATCTATGTTGAACCCACATATGGGAGTTTTACACAAGCAACTAGCCTATGCTAAAACATTAATGAAGAAAGATTCACATCTTGCCACTTATGGTGGTCTAGTTAACCTTTTTTCCAAGCTAGATATGCAATATAAATCTCTAGAGGTAGCGTGCAACAATTGGGATGTTGCAGCAAAAATCATAATGGAGATCCATAAAGTATTTTTGGATAAATACACTATCAATGTACCACCCATGACATAAGTGTCAAAAATGGAGGATAATGAATATAGGGGAGATATAGTAAAGTGAAGGTGAGTACATTTGCAAAAACATGGTACAAAAAATAAAATGAAGAGGAGTACTAGATATAGATAAAAAAAGGAAACATTTACAAAGGGAGAGTAATGGAGGAATGAGGTATGATAGTTCATCATCCATTTTGCAAATTTTTGAAGTTTTAAAATTTGGTATGAGAACTGTGTCATATATACATACATATATATACATATATATATGTATATAGATATATATATGTATGTATATATATATATACATACATACATACATATCTACATATATATATATACATACATATATACATATATATATATATATATACATATATGTATGTATATATATACATACATATATGTATATATATGTATATACATATATATATATATATGTATATACATATATATATATATATGTATATGTATGTATGTATATATATACATATATATATATGTATATATATACATATATACATATATATATGTATATATATACATATATACATATATATATACATACATATATACATATATACATATATATACACATATATACACATATATATACACACACACGCACACACACACACACGTATGTATATATAGTCTAGGTTATGCCCATAATACAAATTTTATATGAATGACAATGTGTTTATGCCTCTCATGTCAAAGGGGGAGATTGCTAATCTTATATTCGTTTTGACAACATAGTAACAAAAGAGTTAGTCATTATTTAGTAGAATTATAGTGTAAACTGAGTGACTACAGAAAGTCAAGCAATCACTATGACTTGAGTGATCATAGAATGTCAAGCATAAGTTTCTAGATAATACATGTTGAGTAATATACATAGTCATTGTCGAGCACCAGTATGTGCCAAGTGGATAGTATTGAGTCACCTATAAGCTAAGTAAATAGAATATGTCAAGTCATTTAGAACATGAGTTACAAAATTGATGATCTAGAGAATGTTGAGCATTAGAGACTTCGATTATCAAGTGAATAGTTTTCTACATACTTGTTTGTAATGGCACAAACTTTTAGGTAAACCATTTTTGCACTGACTAAATGATTTTTTTACAAATCTAGAAGATGTATACAAATGTATATTACAAATTCCTATGTAGTGCATGCAAAAAATCAAATTGAGATATGTTCTAAGTGGAAAAATGGATTAACCTAAGTAGTTGAGTCTAACCTAATCCTAGCCAACTTGTGTTTACATTAGAAGAAAAAAGTTAAAAAGTTTGTATTGCATGAAGGAAGGGAAGGAGATGCAAAAGAGATGAATGTTAGCTATAAAGAAAATTTATGATGGCTATTGAGGTTGTGATAATGTTTAGAATTGTAGAATAAGTTAGAGAGAACAAAAGAAAAGTAGAGAGAGGTAAAAAGTGACATATCTGATTAGAAGGATCAAGTACACATGAGGAAAGAGAAAATATAACATCTAGAAATGGAGTGATAACAAAAGGTTCATGGTACTAAATCATTTTAAAAAGTGATGCAGAGAAAATATCCTAATAGAGTAGTCTTAACAAGCTTGTGTAAATATCTTAACTAAGTGCTTGTTTTGTTGCAAGGTAAAAGCACAAACCTGTGTCACCCTTTTACAAAGGAAAAGGCTAATAAAAGTGTAGTTGTTCACATTCAATGACATAAAACTGGTATTATTATTTAGAATATTAAATTGAAGTAAAATAATAAAATGTGTAGAAATGGATGAATTTTAGGATTATAATTTTTAATAATTATTTGAAATAAGAAATTATATATTTTCCTAGTTTTCAAAGATTAATTTTAGTTGCTAAAAAATTCTAGAAATCAGGGGTTTAGTTCCCACCACAAAAGTATATAGAAATAAAATTATTTCCCTTTGATCGAAGATTATGTTATCAGTAATATATGTAACTAGAACAATAAAAAATAAAAATGGGCTTTAGACCTATATTTTCTCTTTTATAATGATTCAAATGTCAACTTATTCAAATCGATAGTTTTCATCTCCCACCACATTTTTTGAAATAAATTTATTTCAACCAAAAGAAAAATTAAATATTCTAGAAAAGCACTCTCTCCTCTATAATGTTATATAATTTTTTATTTTTTCGTATTATTTAATATTTTCTCTTTCTCAAAATCCACATCTTCTGAACGTTAAAATATACACTTGTAGAATTTTTAATTACAATATACTATATTTAATTAAAACACTATGAACTCTATATGAGAATATTCTTGACTTTGAGCTCTATAAAATGGTGTTTATATGTTATTAAAAAAAATCATAATAAATTGTAAGAGTTATTAAAAAATCAGTTTTCTAAAATAATAATTATTTTTTAGTAACTAGATACTAACTAGTATAAAGCATGCATTTAATAGACATTACCGATTGGAAAAGTGTGAGATCATACATAACTTAGCCAAAATAATTTTATCAAGATCATATGTTTAAAAAAAAAAAGTATTTTAGATAGAAATACTCAAATTCAATCATTCTAATAAGTTAGCCTAAAATGTGACACAACTTTGTACTATTACCCTACAAGTTTAAGTCCTCTAACAAGGCAAACTTTTAGTAGGATGTTGAAACACTTTGATAGGGTAAAACCTAATAGTATTTATAAGCCTTAAATAGGGCAGCCCTTTCATAGGGTAGATTATATTTTATGATCGAACTTCTTGTAACCTTAATTGGCTATACTTTACAATTGGAATAGTGAATATTTGTGGGTGTCATCCCCACCCTAGTTTTACCTTGTCATTGGAGGGTTTGTGGGTAACAAATTTATTGTGTTATGTGTTATTTTTTTCATGCTATGGATTAATATGTGTAGTTAGCTATTTTATTTTAGATACTAAATTGTGAGATGGATGTGTGGTGAACTTTTGATGATTAAATGTTGGAATTACTAATTCACTTGCCTCTCCCTCTTAGAGTTTACTTTCCCATTGTTATTTCCAACAACATGCTTGTCAACCCATCAAGGGATCCATATTTAATGGAGCTCCATGTCCCAAAAAGGAAACTAAAAATAACAACCCAAGCATAAGAATGTGTATTTCCTTAATGGATCAGAATTATTCTAGGCATCATCGACTCATAATAGTCCAAGGAAGGATAAAAATAAGGATTGGGGCTCCAAAATTGTGCCTAGTTTAGAGAGAGATGCAAAGGGAAATAATAATTAAAAATCTCCTAAGAATAGTAACTTGATCAAATGAAACCAATAATATATGTAAAATGTGATGAAATAACAATGCATATATTTGAGGAAAAACAATAAATCATACTAAGTGTAAAAGGATAAAGTACTCTAAGGCATACTCAAAAATTTTATTTTCTACTCCATGATTACAAGAAATAAGATTAAAAGAGTGTAATCCCACATGTTAAAGTGATTGAAAATTCCTTAATGGAAGTAATGTGACAAACATAATCTCACATTCATCTACTAAGAATGTTTCCATAATGAGATGTCACCAATAAAGAAATATATCAAGGGAAATAAACACATGACAAAGAAAGAGAGCACAAAGGGATCTACTTTAAGGTGTGTATCATTATATAATAATATATAGCATTATATTAAGTATGGAATATCATCATTATTCAAAGGAACCATTATTACAAAACAATAGATGAAAAGAATGTAAGAGGTAAAAAGAGGAGTTTTTTGGAAAAACTGTATGCAGACTAGAAATAATGAATGCTACCATGGCTTAAGAAACTAAGAAAACTATACAAGGGAAAATATATGAAAAAAAAAATGTATACAACATAACATGTAATAACATATAAAAGAAGAGAGATACTAATAGAAGAATGTATACACAAAGTTTGATTACTTTATTCTCATGCACTAAGGGATTCACAAGGGTGATCTAAAGAAATATAAAAAAAAAAATAAGATAGAGCACAACATGGAGGAAATGCAACACAAAATAAAAATGGCTACCATGCTAAAGGAAGTCCACTTCAATAGTTTTGTGAGACCCCTAATCTTAGGTTAAAATGTTAGGGGAATGGTTGTGATTTAGAAGAGAAATGACATCTAACACAGTAGGAACTACAACTAAATCCATGAAAGGACCCTGATGGGAGTTATTATGTTCACCACTAGAAGTTCTTGTAAGTTGCATATGTAATGCTATACTAAAACAAATAAATAAATAAATATGAAACCATGAACAAGCATAATGAATCATAGAAAAAATATTTATTTAATCATCTTTTACAAGAATATGAACAATGATTGACTCATTCTCAATTCGTAAACCTCATAATAGAAGAAGATATCATCAAAATAAATTTCCATAATGATATAAATACATAAAGAGTTGAGTACAATAATGAAGTACAATATCATTCTTGGATGCCTAGGTCCAACATATGGACTCTACAAGAATCAAATTCTATTTCAAGAAGTAACTTCAACAGTCAACCTTAGCTACTTGATATTCAACTTGAAAGACCTAAAACACACACAAAAATGCAACACCACACAAAGAGGGCTCAGTACATACTGAGTTAAAAAGCATAGTCCACCTGCATACTTGTTAGAATAAACATATACAAAACCATAATGCAGATATCTAAACCTCATAACATAGTGGAATTCTAAAATTAATATGCAAGAAGTAACCATCTTCTTAACAACACAAAATTAAACTCACACTAAGAATAACTAGTAAATGATTCACATATATACTGAGGTGTCATCACTATGGTGCTAAGATACTACATCCGTATATGGTAAGCTCATAGACAACACATAGTGGAATTCTCTATGGTACTCATGAAATGACATAATAGAGACTTGCCTTGTTCTTTGTACTTAACCTTACTGATTTAAGTCATAGGTAAGGCCAATTATCTTTTGTATGTAATTAACCCACCCAATTCATCTTAAAATTATCACTAAATTAATTAATTGAATAGGATAAATCGATATTCAACCACCTCAATATATGTTCATTACAACTATCCTTAAAATACACATCAAACAGATATTCTAAGAATGTGCATGCAACGAATAACAGTCAGATTTCTCATGATGTTACATTCTTAATCTTTTAAAATCTCATCTTCTACTACCAAACTTGAAAGTAAACTTAGGTTATTTTAACAATAGAAATAAATACTACAATATTACGATCTCGTAAATATAACTAAACTATTACATCAATTTAATAATATTTACTAGTCATAGTACTATACTACTTATTTCTATTGTTATAACAAACTAAAATTATCCTTCAAATTGGCCAAGATAATAATAAAATGCACATATGATATTCCCACTTTGAATAACATATCATCAAACACATATATCATAAATCTATCTTTTCCATTGAAAACAATCTCCAATTCAATATTGGATAGAAAAAACATCATTAAAATAATAGATTTCCAATTCATACACATATAATTTTCATCTCAAAAACATAATATAAATACTACTGGCATATCCAAATTGCTTCAAAAAAAATCCAATAAAATCATGTCTAACAATTCCCAACAGCATACAGTTCACTAATTTGGTTTTTAGTTGTGTTGTTGTTTTAAAACAAAAAGAACATAATCGATGATACCGAGTGTTCATACAAACTCATTTCCAAAATTGCCAATCGCAAGTTCTGACCCATGGACAACTTACTTACTATTTAGAATCTCTAAAATACTAATAACTAGATGCGACACAAAATAACCTATTACCAGTTCACACAACCTCATGAACTAATATAAAGGAATTTGAACCATACAACAATGTTCAGACAATGTATTGGTTGTTATACATGGAAATTTTCAAACATCCAATAACCATAAATATGTTATGCTAATAACATGTTAATTCAACATTATTTTGGTTTCATACTAACTATTCGACAAAATGCCTCTACCCTCGACTATGGTCATGAGCCGATAATTTAAAGAAAATTCAAGACTAAGGCCAAGCCACTCACATTTTACTATAAAATACCAAGTGAGCTTGAGATATGGATTCTCACAGAGCTCATCCCAATGGGAGGCCAAAACCTATTTGTTATTACACAACAATTACCAAGCTAACTGTCGCAACCATATGTTTCTCATAAGACTCAACTCTGTGGAAAACACATGTTTGGGAAAAAAACCCAATTAAATATACATGTAGCAATATCTAAATTAATATCTCCATAACTCCACATTCAAAGGTGGATATATACAGAGCTAAGCATTGTACACCATGCTATGCTCTGCATATACCCATCCTTGAGTGTAAATAAACATCATGTAAAACTAATAACTAGTTACAACATGCTAATCAATATCACAATGAAACTGTAAACAGGGAGAGAGAGAGTAGGGTAAGAAATTTCCCCTACGTGAATACTGAAGATGGAAAATACTTTTGCAATATAACTTGATGCCAAAGCCCCAAAAGCCAAGTCCAAAACTGGTAAGCAATCTCTAAAATGCCAACACACATAACTCACAAATGACTTCACAATGGGGTGAAGGAAAAGAACCCAACAAAACAATAGACAACTTTTGATGAGTATCTCCATCGAGCTTAACCAAATATGAAAGTTTCCCTTCCAACCAACACCCTTCATTATGTCGATACCTCAGAAACAAGATCACAGATGTAAAGCCAAACAGAGCAATACAACCTAGTTTCCAGCCCATATTCTGCAAAAGACCCAACTCACAACATGAAATGGCTGACTAAACCTTTGGTGCCATAAATCCTCATAACAAGTATTCAATACACAAAATGAATCACAGAGCCATGTATTCGGTAGTACCAACTCCACCACCATGAATTTGGCTTTCAACACAATGAATATGCCATTTAGGAAATATTAAAACCCTTTTTAAAACAAAATAGAAAATATTTATGCCAACCTCAACTTAAGGTGTTTAGACCCTTTTAAAAAAAACATATATATCTATGAAATGCAAATTGCGGTTTATTGAACCCTTTAAAACAAAATGAATATAAGTTTTGTAATTAAAACCATCTCAAGGTTATATGCAATATAAAGTATTTAATCCCTTTACAACATATGTCTATATGCTATATGGAAAAAAAAATCTAATGCAAAAATTCCATCCCTTCACAATCACGTATATGAAAGTACAATGATAAGTTCTAAATGCATACAACATATTACCATTCAAATGTATTTGCAATGTCAAGTTAACATACAATATAAAACAGAATGTACTTTACAATGAGTTTGAAACATAATAAACATAATTGATACCCAATCAACATGAAATCATTTATATGCCAATTTCAAATCATAAAATCCTAAATCACATTGACTACTAATAACATAGTTCAAAATAGAAAATATGTTCAGCATCAGACTCATGATTCAACAATAGTAACATAACCAAGTTCTTCAGAAATACAAACATAACAACAAAAAGAAACTTATAACACAAGGTCCTAATTTGCAGAAAAGCCCAGAGTAATGGTCAGGCATGACAGCATAGACAACATTTTAGGAAAATGATAATCCATATCAATATATTCATCATCACTACTATAATGTGTATTGTCAATAATATCTTCCATATCAAGATTAATAGAATCTAGAATACGAATAAAATCATCATGTTTATCTATTTTCATACAATTAAATTGATTAGCTTGTTCAAAATGCTCATGGATGGTTTGATCAATGGAAGGTGAAGGTCAAGGTGAACATAAAAATTCAAAAGAAAGAATGTGTATCGTGGCCTTAGATTGACGTTAAATGGGATGATTATGATCATGTTTACAGTATGAATGGTTTTGTGAAATAATTTTGAAATATTATGATCAATTAATGTGGTATAGGTTCTAAAGGAGGGAAAATTACAAGTTAAGGCATGGAAGTTTGTAAAAGAAGTTGATAAATAGTTGTCAGAGGGATAGATGATAGATGTAAGATAGGTACCAAAGGATCACCTTTAGGAAGGCTAAGATCAAGAATCTTGTCTACCTTGTATCATTGATAGGATCTATAAAGATGATCAGGGTGAGTATGTGATTTTCTATGGAAAAACTAAGAATAAAAATATATCTTTTCACAATATTGAGGATGAAAAGGTTTATAAAGAGAGTGGTTAATGGTGAAAATTTCTCTATTTGAGGGAAATATAATGAACTTATGAATGGAAGAAGCTAGGAAATGTATTGAAAAGAGTCTAGAATACTAAGCTTAACTTGAAATTCATGAAAATTAGGAATTGAAAAAAGGTAGTATAAATAGCTAAACTAGAAAGAGTGACATAAAGCGTGATATAATCTAGAGGATGATCAATAAAAACATAAAAAATTTGAATCCACACACCAGATGTGTCATAGGTATATTTAAAAAAGCATTTATTGTATAGATGTTACTCAGTGATCACATTCATAAAGGAAACAAGATCAATCAAAATATCATGAGAGGGAATATATGAGAAATACTAGTAGTAATGCAATGAGGACTATTGGGTGCCTTAAACACATTGTTGATTTTCAATATTATACAATGGAAATAGAAACTTTTTAAAGGAATATCTCTCTTGAGAAGTCAATAAAATATCAACTGTAATGTTCTAGGATGTTACTTTTCAACCAATTGGGTAGCTCAATTAAAGATAAGTGTTTTTATTTAACAAGGAGGCCTTTGTTGTTTCAATGAATTCAAAGTTTGTAAATCTATGACACTTAAAAAATATCTAGTAGAAAATGATATTTTTATTATTTTATGAATTTAATGATGCATGCAAGTCTAAATTAATATAAATTTCTAGCTTAAGCCAATTTTTAGGAAAAATAAATCGCAAAGAGACAAGGTTACAAGACTGTAATAGAATTGCTGAAATTGAAATCTAGATGGACATAATATAGAAAAATATGTTGGAGTTGAGGAAAGCCAACTCCGAAGATGCCAAGATCACCTGCATGCGAACCTGTCAAAGAGAAGCCAAGAAGGGGAAAAGCATGGAGCACGGGCAAAAACCCTAAACGGACATGAGAGCCAAAAATGAAAACACAATAAGAAATGTATTTACAATAAGAAATGGCTTCACAACGTATTTTACAATGAGAGAGAGCTCGAATATAAAGAGCTCATGGAAGCTTGTAGAACAAGCTAGAAGATAAGTGTGACAACTAGAAGGGAACAAACTCCCGTATTGTCACAACATGCATTAAATACGAAATATTAAATAAATGCATGACCTGAGTAAACTTAAGCAATAGAATAAATAATTAAATATTAATTATTTACTCTAACACCCCCCCTTAAGTGCAACTTAGGGAAATGCCTTAAGCTCACAAAGCTAAGATGAAATGCATAATGGGTCCCAGCAAAGAGGCCATTTTAGGTACCCAAGTACAATGCAAGAAGATGAAACCTCTGTAAGCAGGGAAAGAGAGAAAACCACATGGGAAAAACCCTCCCCTAAAAAGAGGTAAGAACCCAGTGAAGAGCTGAAGAAATCTCCAACTAGGGAAAATGTCCCCTAAAATAGGAACAATGAGTGATCATGAAGAAGCAGCATCACTGAAGCATGAAGAAGTCACAAATCTGTCAAACTGCTGATCTGAAGAAACCTCCATGGAAGAAGAAGGCACGAGCCGAGCATGTCTATATGGTAGATGATCCATCTCACCGAAATACATAGGTAGCCAGCCACTGCAATCGCCTTGTATGTAGGATCAACCACTGAATACATAGTTCACACTATCGAACCATCGAACCACGGATGCATTAGAACACAGCATAATCCCCCCTTAATGCAGATGGGGTGTGATGACAGCCAACTGAGAAGGTGAGCCAAAATCTTCTGCAACCGAACCAAGAATGAGGAGAGAGGAAAAGAAGTACAGACACCGATAAAGACACGGTCTAACTGACTCTACATGGGCTAATGTCATGGAAGGGACACTCACTTGACAAAGGGAGAATGCCTAAAACAGCAAACAAATAATCCCCCCCATGGTGCTTTATGAAATAGTGCAAGTACACCTGACTCAAAACAACGTTCATGACTCCCAGAATGTAAAAGTGACAGTTTATCTCAGTGTGAAAAAGAAAAGTGCTTCAAAAGGATAGCTACAATGATCAGAACTGAAAAAGAGCTGAACCAAAAGAAAGTACAGCCGAAAATAAAGCAAACCATGCCAAGAAAATGATCCTCGGGCCTAAAACACTCAAAATATCAACCATAGAGTAAAAATGCCAAAACTATGATAGAAAGAGAAGAGCCCAAAAGTGAGGAAAAAAGACTACTGTTCTGAAAAGTACACAGAACCAGCTTTCCAGAAATATAAAGTTTTCCAAAAACAGACATGGAACGCAAAAGATATGCATGCCGGAGTCAAAAATAGGACTTTGGACTTCAACAGAAAAAAAGAGCAATAAAAAAGCATCAAAACCTAAAAATACCTGCACCAAAATCTCCATCTCGAAACCAGCTTTCCGGCACTTCTTTCGGATCGGAAAAATACCTCCGTATGCAAGAGTTATGGCCAAAAAACCACAAGTAGGTCCAAAAGAGAACGACAGAGGTGCATGCAAGGGCTGATGCAGTGCTGACGTCAGCAATTCATGAGATTAAATTTGACGGTTTGATGGCTGTCGCAGCAAAAAAAGAGTGCCATGTGGCATAGCCACATGGCAGCTATCGTGGCAGGTACGGATCATGACGTGGCAGGGGCCACGTGGCAATGTGCCACGTAGCACGCCTGCCACGTGTCACACGCGGATTTGATACCTTCCGCTGACTGTGCAGTAGGGCCAACTGTCTGGCAGGCTGAGCTGTCGGCGGGCGGAGGCGGCCGCAGGGGCGGCGGAGCTGGGAGGAGGTGGCCGCAGGGCGGCGACGCGGGCTGAGAACTGAAGAGGCGCCACCGGCGGAGGGCGACGGCCGGGAGGCGGCCGGGCCGCGGTGGTTCGCGGGCGGCGCTACCTGCAGCGGCCGCTGCGGGTGGCGCGCGGGTGGTGCGGTGGCGGCCCCGCGGTGGCGCAGCGGCGGTGCGCCCGTAAACACCTTTTTAAAAAAAAATATTACGCCCTGCGTCCGTACGGCAGCGACCCTAGAGGCCTCAAAAAATTGCCAAAATTGCCCTGTCTCCAAAAATGACAAGTTTTATATGAATCCTGACTGCAAACGGCCTTTTGGATCCAATGGTGATGTCCGTTTGGGCTGAAAGTGCTCCGAAAAAATTCTGATCCCCTGATTTGAAGAAAAAATGCACAAACAAACTAGGGTTTGTGACTTCAAATCACGGCTTCAAAGTTCTTCAACAAAGCAGCAGCAGGAAGGCTCTGATACCATGTTGGAGTTGAGGAAAGCCAACTCCGAGGATGCCAAGATCACCTGCATGCGAACCTGTCAAAGAGAAGCCAAGAAGTGGAAAAGCATGGAGCACGGGCAAAAACCCTAAACGGACATGAGAGCCAAAAATGAAAACACAATAAGAAATGTATTTACAATAAGAAATGGCTTCACAACGTATTTTACAATGAGAGAGAGCCCGAATATAAAGAGCTCATGGAAGCTTGTAGAACAAGCTAGAAGATAAGTGTGACAACTAGAAGGGAACAAACTCCCGTGTTGTCACAACATGCATTAAATACGAAATATTAAATAAATGCATGACCTAAGTAAACTTAAGCAATAGAATAAATAATTAAATATTAATTATTTACTCTAACAAAATAAATATATCTATGAATCAAATATTCAAAGGGGATGGTAGGAAACTAATGGAATTTAGAGTAGTAAAACCATAATCTTACTGATGAAAATATCAATGAAACTTTGGAAGATAGTATGTTTTTCACAATTGTTCAAATTATAGTGGCACAAAATGTGCATACACATTAAAGCATGATAGAAATTACCTACTTTAATTAGTCACAACACAAGGATTTTGCGGTTATTTGAGAAAATATCTTTGAATAATAAAATCACACAATCATTAAAAAATACATTAAGCTAATTGGGTTCATTCTTATTTATAAACTAATAATTCATAAAGGAAATGCACATTCTAACAAGAATTAGAATATATATAATGAGAGAACAAACATAATACTTTGTCATAAAACATTGGCCTAGAATACATAGTACAAATCTATATTTAGAGTGAACTCCATCCTTCATGTGAATTTTGGAGATAAAGTTTTTATCATGTAAAGAATATGCTAAAACTATTAAAATATAGAGAATTATATACAAACTAATCTGTAATTTGGTGCTCAATAGGTTTCCATAGTTTTTTATATCAATTAAGTTATGCAAAAGCCTTTAGGTATCTTAAAACAATAAAGAGGAGAAGTAGATAGAAGATAAACTTCTCTAAGTGGTAGCTAAATCTTATGATACTTCCAAAAATAGGAACTCATCTTCCTCCATGATTAAGTATCAATTAAGCACTACCACAATTTTTTTTTAAAACATTCTTTTGGTGCATGAAAGTGCTCAAAAATAGGAACTATTAGTTAACTATAAGTAAAGTCTCAAGCCATAAAAAATATCGCACCTGCAAAGTTTCGAAGTTGTAGAGTTGTATACCTTCAGAGACAAAATGCGTTCCTTCATCAAGGTATTTCAAATTGTGGGATTGCAAAGTTGTGGAGTAGCAATGTTGTGCACCTTTGGAGGTATTAGGATCAAAATTGGAAATTTTTTTCTAAGTCAAAATATCAGTTTATGACATTTAGGTCTTGTTGATGTATGACTAATATAATGTGCAAATGAGTTACATTGAAAATTTTTATAGATATATTATTTTCTAAGGGTTTCAAAAAATATAAGGCTTGGTACTTGGCCCTTACTTTTGCATGAAAATCATGGATCTCTGAATACACTTCATCAAAATCACCTATCTTAGAATCTAACTCCTTCAATGTCTCATCAGTCTTGAATAAATACCAAATATCATCTTCAAAGCACACTACTTTAAAGCATGCTTTGAATTTGTGTATTAGTTCTTTTGTTGAGTATAAATGTTCCTCAGAGCCTATTGATCTCATTTTGGTTTTGACAAGGAAATGATAAAACACTCAGTTGTTATTTAGCCAAGTCCATAGTGAATTCTAAGTGGTGATAGAGAGTGGAGCAATCAGTGTGACCTGAGTGATAAAAGCATGATGAGCATATATTTCTAGACAATACATGCTAAGAAATATAACTAGTTAGTATTGAGCACCACTATGTGCCAAGAAGATAGTCTATGCCAAGTCACTCTAGTGCCGAGCAGTCTATACATACTAAGCAATTTAGCTATTAATTTCTAAAGATGCTGAGTTACAATATTCATAGCATAGTGAAGGGCAAGCATTAGAGCCTTTGGATGTTGAGTGAACAATTTTTGGAATAGTTTTTTGTTACCACACAAACTCCAATGTAAACCATTTCTGGCTAACATAATCATGAATTTTTGATTATAAGAGATAAGTATGGAGTGATATTTCAAATATCTGTGCAATGCATGTAACCAATTAGAATAAGGGAATCTCCAAATGGTAATAAGGATTAATCACATCCTTTGATTATGACCTAGCCAATCATCACCAATGTTTATTTAAGGAAGGAAAAACCTAAAGAGTTTATCTATGCATGAGGAGATGAATCCTAAGAGAAGAGAGAGGATTCATTGTTGTTATGGAGGTTATGACAAAGTTATGCAAAGAAGAATTAGTCTAAGAGAAATAGAGACAAGAAATGAGAGGTATCAAAGGATAGATATGATCGGAAGGGTCAAGAAACAACTGGCGAAGAGAAGATCTGGCATTAAGTAGGAGAGTGCTAACTGAAGGATCAAGTGTTGATTCATCCTAATAGGTGAAATAGACTAAATTTCCAAACATAATAGTCCTAACAAGATTTTGTAAATCTCTTAAATGAGTGCTTACTTAATTATAAGTTTGAAATCCTTTATTCAAGGTGAGCCCTAACAATCTTGTAATCTTTAATAGGGTAGGTGCCTTATAGGGTAGATCATAGCTTATGATCAAATACTTTGTAACAATAATTGGCCACACTTTATAGCTATAGTAGTGACTATTTCTAGGTGTCATCCCCACCCTAGTTTTACCTTTTCATTGGAGGGTTTATGGGTAACCAAATTTATTGTGGTATGTGCTATTTACTTTATGCTATGAATGTGATGCATGTAAATTTATTTTAATTTACATGTAAACTAATGATATGGATGATGGAGATATGTTTTAGAGGAAAATGTTTTAACTACAATTTCATCTCCCACCCTATCAAAACTTACTTTTCCATAGTTATATCCAACAATTGGTATTAGAGATTTGTTCTATTGAAGGAAAGTTTGACAAATTTGGAGGTGATATCTTGAGGATGGAAGTATAAACATTGGGAAAGACTATTTAGAGCCAAAATTTGAAATACAACTTGCCCTACATAAACTCAAGGAGGCAAGAGATGAAGTATAACACTCATTGATGAGAAGGAAAGAAATAGCTATTCAACAAGATGACACTTAATATGAAGAACTTGACACAACTAGATTATTTGAGGATAAAAGCTTAGAATAATTTGATGCAACAATTTCATATTTGATTGAAAAGAATGGTGCCCTAAATGAAGAAGTCAAGAATATGAAAAGGGACCAAGAAGTACAATAAATACTATTGTGTGATACAAATGAACTGAAAAATAAATTTGAAGAAGATAGAGCTATAATTGAAGAAGATAAAAGACTTATAGCTAATAGAATTAAAGAGAAGACATTAGATGTGCAAAATCTTGTAAATGTGCAATTGGATACAATAAATCAATTGATGATAGCAAATCAAGAACTTAATAGGAAAGACAATGAGATTACAAGTTTGGAAACACATAATATCCTACTTCAAAATGAATTAAAGACCAAGAAATGAGTTAAGGAAAAAACAATAATATCCTAGTGAAGCCATCAAATACTTTAAAAAAATGATAGAATCACCAAGACCAACAAATGACACTACTAGCTTAGGTGATTCCATAATTTAAAAAGGAGAATCATCTAAAAGTGGTGAAAAAAGGAATAATAAGGGAAATAACGTCAAGCCCACTTGTAATCACATTGGAAAAGTGGGTCATACAATAGATGTTTGTAGGAGCAACAATGGAAATTAGAATCCTACGTATAAATTAAAGGGACACTATCATAACTCCAAGAAACAAGGACATCAAGCACATCAATGTAGGACCATGACAATAAACACTCAAAGATTTGAGGGCTATTATTAAAATAGTCAGAAGTATATGTTAGAAGCATGAATGCTGATGATATTCCTATGGGGAAGTATTGTAGATATGTTACTATGATGATATGTTACATTCATGATTGTATTTTTCATTAATTCCAACATAGTAGTCTTTTGTGGTATTTGACAAAAGAACAATAGAAAGATCAAGTTGGTATAGATGACTAATTGAGTCTTTTGACTATCTGAGGCTATGGTAGATATGTCTAAATATCTAGTATGTGTAATTAATGTTGGATGAAGAAATGTTAAGTTTGGAAAAAATTATCTAATTTTTGGTGATATTTGTTCTGAGATAGAGTTTATAGAGGGATGTTCTAGCAAGCTTTTTATATCTCTTACCAAAATTATTATTCTGAGAATTGAGGTTGAGAACATGAATAAGATATGTTGGGGATGTTATGGATAAGTTATCTCATCATAATGACTTGTGTACAAAAATTTATTCAAGTTACAAGGAGAAAGATTGATGTTATCACTAAGTATAACATATTCTCAATATGGTCCTATAATAATTAGTTAAGAAGGTTTAACAGCCAACTCAAGGAATTGTTTTATGGATTCGATATAAAGGAAGGATATTTTCCTTTATCATGGTATGCATGAAGTATTGATGTGAAGTGATTATAATCAGTAGAGATTAGAAGTGACGGAAACTTCATTGTTGAGTTTCTATTGTGTCCTTTGAGGTTTGATATTTAGATTTGAGGCTCATGACCTGGTCTACAAGGTCTTAAAATGGTTTGTTCACTTGATAGAATAGAGAAAATAGGAAATTAATAGGAAATTACTTATTTGGGTAGTAATCTCTTCTTGTAACTGAAATTGCATCTTTGGGTAGTGGGCTCTTCTTGCATGCATCATACCACAACTCCTAATAGGGTTGGAAAAAATCTTAATAGGGTTGGAATCTCCTAATAGGGATTCATATGTACTAATTATTATAATAGACTCTTAATAGGGTCCATCCTCTAACAACGAATATTTATATTAGTACATCATCTTGTGGGTATCATTCCCACCAAGGTTTTCCTTCTAATCAAGGGTTTCCCTAATTAACATAACTGGTATTATTTTCTATGTGCATCTTGTTATTATTCATATTTACTTTGTTCGAATGGTTAAATTTATTTAAGGAAGATAAATGTTTTAATTGTTGAATAACTAATTCACCACTCCCCCCCCCCCCCCCAAACTATTATCTTGGTGGACTATTGTTTCTAACAATTGGTATTAGAGCATCAAGTCCTTGAAGATAAAGTTTAACAACTTTGGGAGATCCATGGAGATCATGTTCAAGATAGATAGTTTGAAGTTTGAAGGAACAAATTATGATAGTTGGAAAGGAAAAGATTAAGACACATCTATCTTGTATTGGTCCAAGATATTGGATCTTCACAAAATCTAAGAAGATGATCATTGTTGGGAAAGATTTAGAAAATTGCACCAAGGATGAAAGAGATCTTTTCATGTGTGACATGAGAGCTAGAGAAGCACTATTGTCTACACTTCCTAACATTGAGTACAATCAGGCAAAGTCACTGCATATGATTTTTAAAGTTTGGGAAAATATTTTTGAAGGTGATTAACATTCTAATAAATTGAGGTTACAAAGTTGGATTTGTGCATTTCATGATGCTAAGATGATGGAAGATGAATCTATAAGAACATTTGTAGGAAAAATATCATAAATTACTATTGGTATTAGATCTCAAGGAAGAACCAAAGAAGATAATGAGGTTATATGAAAGATATTGAAGAGTGTAACAATAGCGTTTAAGTGAGTAGTTGTAAGGTCCCTCCGAGTATGTCCTTATCAACATGAATTTCTCTATTAAATCCATTATACGAGATTAGAATAGATATGAAGTAATTTTTTATGTTGTAGATGTCCTAATGAAAAGTGAGATTAGTTGATACATCCATGATTTAAATACATAGTGATTCATGAACTACTACCTTATCTTGACAGTGTAAACATTAATTTGCACTAATGATGATATGAGGTGTTTTCACTTGATGATGGTGATGTTGATTTTGGTACCTTGATGATTAGGTCATATGTATTCTAATAGTTCAGTATGCCCTATTGATGATGTTTATGATTTTTAAATCTATCCATGCCTAATGATGATTATTATAGTATTTTGTTTTGAATTAACAAATTATAGGTTATATTATACTAACTATACAACTTTTAATGGTTAAATATATGAGAAGAAATGAGATAACAGTTATTTATATGAAAGATTGATATTTTAATTTATGTGACTATCCATATGAGTTTTAAAAATATATATGTGATTTTTTTCAAACTACCGATGTGTGAAATGAAGTGTATAGGATTATTAGCTAGGAAATCTAATGAAGAATCAGAACTACACCCTACGTACCATTTGTGAAAACAAGCATTAAGTCTAACGAAATATGCAGACCCCGTTATTTTGTATTTTTTTGGTATTGTAAATTGAATTTGTGAATTATTTTATAATCATTAAGTGTTAATGTTTTGTATTAGTGGTTTTTTAGTATTGCGTGAGACTTGTGATTCATATATGCATTTCAACATCATAATTAGGGCTAACCAAGTAACCCAATAATATGAGTTGGACAAGATTAGTGACCTAATACTAATTAGTTAGTAATTGGGATTAATTATCTTGATGAAGGTTTAGTGATAAATTTTCATTTTGAAGGTTGTTAGAAAGTCCAAATATTTCAAGAAATTTAATAGGTCCCTAAATAGTCTTAGAGGCTAAACATTATGAAAGCTAAGTAACTAGGGGGTATATGTATGGGCTGGCAGCATTTTCCACCCCTCTAGCCCCTTATCTCATTTTTTCTTTATTGTAAAAATTGAAGTTTCACCATGAGTTTTCTAAGTTAAACTCCACCATGAAGTTTCTTTAATGATAGGAATGAGTTAGAAGACTCTAGAAGCCTTTAGTCAAGTGGGGGAGTTATTAGATTTTGTAGGTGGTTGAGTTGGGATCCTATTTAGTGGCAGATTTGATAGTGGAAGAGTGTTCACCCAACCTCTAGATTTAGATACAAAAGTTAGGATTGAAGGAGATGGAAGGATAGATCTTCTCAAATTTCAGTTTCCATAACTATATTGTGAAGGTTTTTGCATATGTTTGTTTGGTTGTTTGATGAACATGTTTGTGATGGGATTGTAATGGGTTTTCTTTAAATTTTTTCCTTCATATTTTTTATTTGATTTTTGAGTGAATTGTAAGGGTTGTGTTGGCATTACTCACCTATCGATAGAGAAGAGGTGGCTATGTATGGGAGGAGGACTTCTATTGGACTTTGATAGTACAAAGTCTCTCTTGATGATAAAGAGAGGGAGAGAGTAAGATGATTTGGGCCCCTACGTAAGACTCCTCCTTGTACGTACTTCTTAAATATGAATTTCTCTATAAAATATGTTATATGAGATTAGAATGGATATAAACTAATGTTTTATTTTTTGAATGCTCTAATGGAAATTGAGATTGATCAAGGTACATCTGTGTTTTAAAATACTCGGTAATTCAAGAACTACTGCATGATATCGACTATTTAAACACTAGATTTCACTAATGTTGATACAAGGCATTTTCACCTAATAATAGGGGTTTTGATTTTGGTACCTTGAGGGTTAAGTTTTATGCTCCAAATAGTACAATAATTCTTAATTGGTGATATTTATGATGATAAGTATATGCATACCTAACTATGATTATTCTAGTATTTTAATCTAAATTAATGGATAAGTTATGTTATATTGACTTGAGATTTTTGATGATTAAATCTGAGGCTTTTCCCAACCCATCATAGCATAGTCGATACATTACTATTTTGATACTCATGACTTGATATGTTGGGACATTATTTGATGCACTAAACATTATTATGCTATTTTATGATGTGTGATGCTTTACTTTTAGATATTTGATTTTGTCATTTAATGCTTTATGAACATGTATAATGATGAAGTAAATGAATGCAGAACTAACACTTTGATTTTGCAATTTTAATGGTAAATAATATGAGTAGAATGAGATAAAAAATTGATTATTAGAAAGATGGATGTTTTAAATTTTCATGATTTTCTTGATAACTAATTTACATATATGCATGTGTTTTCTTGAACTACTGATGTGTGCAATTAGTGTGTAGGATATTTAACTGCGAAACGTAATGGAAAGAAAAAATTGAAACCCTTGCTATTTGTGCTAATTTGCATTGTCTTTCTTTGAAGGTTGTTATATAGTCTTAAAATTATCCTAGCTTTTTTTTGGGTTCTATTAAGTCTTTAAGGCCTAATAACATTAAATTTAAGTACCCTAGGGGTAAGGGTATGGGTTGGGAGTACTTTCCACACCCTTAGCCTCTTTGGTTGACTTTTAGGGTCACTCAAAAACTCTACTTTTGGTTGATTGCGAAAATTGATTTGTCTCGTCCATGAGTTGGTGACTCAAACTCCACCTTGGGGCTACCTAAAGTCTAGTTGAGTTAGGATCATATTTAGAGGATTTTTGGAAAAGTTTTTGGGTGGTGATGGGGACACAACCCACGCATAGAATGGACACAACAGGAAAAGAAAAATTGTATTAACTATGAAAATAAGCTAGTACATTCAGTACAGAGAAAATGGACTTCAAATCATGCCCTAAGGGCTTACAATAACATAAATTTGGAGATAATTTCTCCTTTCAGTACCTCCTCTCAAACTCCACTCTAACTGCCTTTTACAATGCCAAAAATGTCCTTAAATAGACCCCAGAGGGTTAAGGACTAGGAATACATTCTAGAAAGTGCTAGTAGGCATCCACCGACCAATTAGAAGGCTCCAAAAGCCACGTTAGAAGTTGGTGCAAATCTAGAAGAATCCAAAAATGGTAACCAAACTTCTGGGAGGCATAACTTTTGAACTGTAGCTTCGATTGACGAACCGTTTACATTTTTGGAAAGATCTCAAAGTGTTCTATAGCCCTATGGACCAGCTTCACTCATCCCCCATTTTTTTGCCCTTTTTGAGGTCATTTAATGCCCCTAACCTGATCTTGAAGAATTCTTAGGAGGTCTCCAAAATCCAAAAAAATTGCTATAACTTTCAAACCGTGGGGCCTTTTGACCTAATTCTTTTTTGGAATACGATAAATTACAATTACATTCATCTAGCCAATTTAACCTCTTAGTTCACCAAAATGATGACTCAATTACATAATCCTATTTTTTTAACATTTACATGTATCCCAAGGTGTTCAAATACTCTATCCTAGAACACTGATAGTGGAATTGTGAGAGTTGGAAGCTTTATTTGACTCAAATGGGTATCCAGAAATGAAAACACATGAAACAGAAACTAAGTCTAAGTACATTTTTTTGGGTGACACAGGATTGCCCTTATACCTCTGGATACTCCTACATCAGACACCCAAGGTAGATTGAAAAGTGACCATGTCACTTTATGAATGGTAGAGGATATCCCAAATGAGAAACCTTAGCTGCTGAAATCTAGGTTGAGTCCTCTATTGGTCATCCTTTCCACTTGACCAAATACTCTTCATACTGCCTATTTCTAGTGCTCCTACCCACACAATGATCTAGAATGTCCTCTATCTCCTCCTTCTTAGTAGCAGGAATTGGACATGGCTCTAACATCAGTTCCTCATCTGCACCATCATCATGATACGCTATTAAGTCTGCAATGTTGAAAATAGGAGAAATATGTATACCATTTGGCAACTCCAGGTCATATGCATTTCCTGAGTCATGTTTCTTCGTAATTTTGCAGGGGCCAAAATTCTTCATTTTCAGCTTGTTGTAAGTACCGGCTGGAAATCTTTCTTTTCGTAAGTGCACCATGACTAGATCCCCTACTTTGAATTCCTTATGTCTTCTCCTTTGATATGTTCAGCAAATTCTTTAGCTTCAGCACTTGTCCTTTTCCGTTGCTCTATCTTCCTCAATTCTGGTGTAGTCCTTGGGCTACTTCCATATACAATTTGGAATGGTGATTTTCCAATACTCCTATTTATAGAGTTATTGTAAGCAAACTCTTCTTGTGGTAGAATCAAATCCCATCCCTTGGGTTTATCCCCAACTAAACATCTCAACAAATTACCTAGACTTTTGTTTACCACTTCTGTTTGGCCGTCAGTCTGTGGGTGATGCATGGAACTGATTTCAAGTCTGTTCTCAACTTTTCCACAATGTCCTCTCGAAATACCCAACAAATTTAGTATCTTTGTCAGAAACTATACTCCTTGGAAGACCATGTAGTCTTACCACCTCTCTGAAAAACAAGTCTGCAATATGGATAGCATCATGAGTCTTGTGACATGGAATGAAATATGCCATTTTGGAAAACCTATCAACCACCACAAATACTGAGTCATTACCCCTTTGTGTCCTTGGAAATCTAAGAAAAAAATCCATACTTATGTCCTCCCATGGCCTTGATGGAATAGGAAATGGTTGATATAGTCCAGTATTGTGACTAAATCCCTTGGCAACTCTGTACAAACTTCTTCACATCTTGTGAAATCTAAGGCCAAAAGTAATGTTCTCTAAGAATGGCAATGGTTTTATCTCGACCAAAATGTCCTGCCATCCCTCCACTATGTTTCTCTTTAATCAGATTTTCCCTCATAGAACTTCTTGGAATACACAATTGGGTGCCCTTGAATAACATACCATCCTGAATCAAATAGTCTAACCACTTGGTTCTATCTATAGCAACATGCTCTTTACAAGCTTTCCATGCTTCAGCAAAATTAGGATCTTCAGGGTACAGATTCTTGAGTTCATCAAACCCAACTACTTCAACCTGCATTACTATAAGCAACAACTATCTTCTGCTTAGTGCATCTGCAACCCTCTTAGATTTTCCACTTCTATGTTTCAACACAAATGTATAACTCTGCAAGAACTCTACCCACTTCATATGCCTCTGATTCAATTTACCTTGGCTATTTAGGTACTGTAATGCCTGATGATCAGTATAAAAAAAAAATTCTTTTGGTAACAAATAATGCCTCCATTTCTTTAAGGCCTGAACTATTGCATAGAACTCTTGATCATAAACAGAATACTTCTTCTTTGCATCATTCAATTTTTCACTAAAATATGCAATAGGATTACCTTCTTGGCTTAATACAACCCTAATAGCACTGCCACTAGCATCACAATCCACCTAGAACATCTTTCTAAAATTTGGAAGTGCCAACACAGGTTGATTTGTTACCTTCTTCTTCAGCAATTCAAAACTTCTCACAGCTACTGCAATCTATTTGAACTCTTTTCTATCCCCTCTTATTGTGTGAGTTAGGGGTGCTCATATGCCACTACAATTCTTAATAAACTTCCTGTAAAAACTAAACAAACCATGAAATGATCTTACCTTAGTAGTAGACCTTGGAGTAGGCCATTCCAAGATGGCTTTTACCTTCTCTGGATCCATTTTGAGACCTTTAGGTGATATAACAAACCCCAAATAGACTAACTCCCTTTTTACAAAGATACACTTCTTCAAATTAATTAATAGTTTCTCTTCCTTTAACCTTTCATGGACACTACAAATATGCAATAAATGTTCTTCAAAAGTCTTGCTGAAAATTAAAATATCATCCAAATAGACAGTAAAATTTTTTTCCAAGAACTTCTTAAATACCTCATTCATAAGCTGCATGAAGGTGCTTGGGGCATTTGTCAATCCAAAGGGCATGACTAACCACTCATAAAGACCATCCTTGGTCTTGAAGGCTATTTTCCACTCATCTCCTTCTCGTATCCATATCTGATGATAGCCACTCTTGAGATCTATCTTTGTGAAGTACTGAGCTCCACTCAAGCAGTCCATAAGATCATCCATCCTTGGCAAAGGAAATCGGTACTTGATAGTTATCCTATTTATAGCTCAAGAATCTGTACACATCCTCCACTCTCCATCCTTCTTTGGTGTGATTACTGCAGGTACTACACATGGACTTAGGCTCTCCCAAATCAAGCCCTTCCTCAACAGCTCTTGAACCTGTCTGTTTAGCTCCTTTGTTTTAGTAGGAGTCATCCTGTGAGCAACCTTGTTAGAAAAATTTGCTCCTGGAATCAGATCTATCTGATGACTGATTTTCCTTATTGGTGGCAATCCTTCTAGAACATTATCAAAGATAATATCTCCAAATTCACCTAGTAAATCTGAAACTTCAAGTGGTATTTCACTACTACCTTCTTTATCTTTCCTAGAAATCAAAGCATAGCACATAAGCCGGTGTTTCATTCCATCTAAAAACTTCCTTCCATCAACAAGACAAATCCTAGCACTGCTACATACCTTTTCACCTTCCTTTTTCATGGTGCTTCAGTTTGTGGCGAACTCCATCCTTTGTTAGAGAGTATGTGCTTGCATGACCATCATGTACTGCATGTCTATCAAACTACCATGGTCTACCCAACAATAGATGGAAAACATCCATAGGAATAACATCATAGAGAACTTCATCATGGTAACTCCCAATTTTGAATTTCACTAAACATTGTTCACTTACCAGGACCTTATGATCATCTTTTACTCAAGCAATCTGATAGGGCTGAGGATATTTGTCCCTCTTGAGCTTTAGCTTAGAGACCATCTCCTTTGACACCAAGCTATCAATGCTACCACCATCAATGATCACATCACAAAATTTTTCCTCACATTTGCACCTAGTATGAAACAAACTCCTCCTTTTTCCTAGTTCAATCTCACCACTTAATAGGACCCTTTCATTTACCAAGGTCTCTCCTCTTTTTGCATCCTCTAAATGTGATGATTGTGCATCCTCATCCACATGAGCAATGCTAGCTTCACCCTTAGCTCTCCTATCTGTCCTTCCTTGTCACTAAGGGAATTCAAAGGCATAATGACCTTCCTCATTGCAATGGAAATAGGTACCACGGAAGCCTCCTCTTCCTTGTCCATGTCCTCTACCTCTTCCTCTCTGATTTCCAAAGTCTTGATCACGGGAGCGGTTGAAACCCTCATTCCTCTAGTTCTTGCTAGTACCCACATCTTCATTTTTCTTTTGGGTTTTGTTTCAACCTCCAAATGACCTACCGCTTCCCCTTCCTCCTTGACCATGCCCTCTTTTTCTCCCTTCAAACCTCTTATTTAGCTTCTCTTCAACTCATAGGGCAAACTAGGATGCCTCTTCAACGCTGGTCATTCTTACCAGACTTAATTCCTCCTGGATGCTAGGTCGCAACCCACTGATATAATGAGCAATCTTCTCCTTATTTGCTTCTACATGCCTTGCTCTAATCAAAATTCAATAAAACTCCTCTATATATTCTTGGACTGATCTTCCTGCTTGCTTTAGCCCATGCATCTTCTTAAACAAATCAAGCTCGTAGTCCATAGGAATGAACTGCTTCTTCAATTTGTCCACCATGTGATCCCACCTTGTGATATTCTCCTTTCCTCTTCTATTTCTTTCCAATTGAACCTTTTGCCACCAAATTTTTGCATGGCCTTTAAGTTTGGCCTTTGCAAACTTAACCCTATCTGGGTCCTTGATATCCTCATACTCAAAGTATTCTTCCAGTTCATTGATCCAGTCGATCAACTCATCTGGTTTCAAATTTCTTGAAAATACACCCACATCAATTGTAGGTCTTTTCCCAAATTTAGTAATGGCCCTAAAAAGCTTTTCCTCTACCTGATTCAGAACTTCCCCGTCAAATTCCCTTTTTGGTCCAATTTTTTCTTCTTCATTGTCATCCTCACTGTCGTCACTTGCCGCAACATTTGTCCCTCTATAGAGCTCCTCCTACAATGCTTGTACCTACCTTTGGAGGGCTCTAACCTCCTTAGGATTAACAACTTTGGCCCTTCCACCATAGTCTCTTCGTGGAGGCATCTTCTTAACTCAAACCCACAACCACATAGTCCTTGTGCAAACTACCTCACAGTCGATGCTCTATCTACACACTTAGGAAAACTTGCTTTGATACCACTTGATGGGGACACAATAGGAAAAGGAAGATTTTATTAACTATGAAAATAAGCTAGTACATTCAGTACAGAGAAAATAGACTTCAAAACATGCCCTAAGGGCTTACAATAACATAAATCTGGAGATAATTTCTCCTTTCAGTAATTTACACCTCCTAGTTCACCAAAATGATGGCTCAATTACATACTCTTATTTTTTTGACATTAACATGTATCCCAAGGTGTTCAAATACTCTATCCTAGAACATTGATAGTGGAACTGTGAGAGTTGGAACCTTTATTTGACTCAAATGGGTATCCAGAAATGAAAACAAATGAAATAGAGACTAAGTATAAGTACATTTTTTTGGGTGATACAGGATTTCCCTTATACCTATGGATGCTCCTGCATCAAGTGGTTACCTTATCTCTAGTTTTTTAGAGAGAAGTTTGAAGATTGAAGGAAAGGAAAGAAAAGCTCTTCTCAACTTGTCATGTTACCATAACTTTTTTGTGAAGGTAGGGTTCTTCACTCTTTTGATCATGTTCTTCATATTTTTCATATTTTGATTCAAGCATAAGGCATTGTGTTGTTCTTTTATTGCTTGCATGTGTGTTGAGGTTGTTTGGGAAGGGATCTTAACTTTCTCTTGGATGTCATTCTTATGCTTTGCTTTGAAATTTTGAGGGGATTTTATGGGGATTTTTTTGGCATTACTCACCCTTGGATAGGGAAGAAGTCGCCACATATGAGAGAAGGGCCTTAGTTGGACCTCAATAGTGTAGAGTCTCCTATCATGGTGAGAAGAGGGAATGAGGGTAGTGTGTATGGGTCCCTACTTGTTATCACATACCTTGTAGGAAAATTTGAATTCTTGAAGAAGGGAAGGAATGAAAACCCTTGTTATATTGGCCTCAAAAGGGCATTTGTAGGAAAATGAAAGTTCTTGAATTTTAGCCCTGAAAGGGCCATGTTATTGTATGGTGATTGACATCTCCTATTGAGAAAATCCACCTCCCTCCTTTTTTGGTTCAATGTTGGACCTATTGTACAAACTGGGATGGGAGTGCATGCTTGATTTGTTCTTCATATTATGTTTGTTTTGTCTTTGGGTTAGCATTTGTCTTCTCCATGATCACCATGATGTTTTGGAGATATTGAAAAGGATCCCTTGTTAAAGACCAAGAAGAGAATTCAAATTATATTGTAATATTATCTAAAAGTGTATTTTAAACTCTTGTTGAAATGGCAAGGATGTCAAGTTTTCTTACTGGTTCTTTCCTAAGAGACCCTTGAACCATGTTGAATAATAGAAGAGGAAAAGATTTAAAATAAGAGAGTAGTGTTCCTTGCTTAAGAGAAGTTTCATTGTATCATTGAAATGTGGTTTCAATAAGTTCTTTCATTGTAGTTTTGATCTCTAATTGGAAATGAATCACATGGTTGTTAAAAATGCTACTTTATATTATAGCGAAACATTTATTTCCTTGTATAAATGATGGTTTAAGGATGATTTTTAAATTTCTCTACATGAGTTCAAGTGAAAAATGAATAACAAATATAATCCTTGGATTAATCTATTTTAGGTATGATAAAATTGCATAGATTTAAGGGATACACTATTAGTTTTGTAAGCCCATATGGAACATTAGGAATTATAGCTCTTAGGTAATATTTTAGTTTGTTAGCATTTAAAAATATGACTCAATTGAGGGAAAATAAATCCATCTTTAAAAGTTATCTCAAAAAAAATACTTATACAAATAAAATAGAAACAAAAAGAAACCAAAAAAATCTCTAGAAACATCCACCTACAGGATGTTGTAATTTGTATGGGATAGAAATTTAATTTTTCCCTTAGATAGAGAATCTTAAAAGATTGTCTAGTTATTCTTAAACTTGTTATAAATTTAAATTAAAAAAAAAAAATTAAAAAAAAAATTGCCTAAAGAAAATCCTATATATCCTAAGATCTTACCTAAAAAAATTTTAAAAACTTATTAGACCACCCCCCCCCCCCCCCTTCCCTATCCTAATTCTTTACTGCACCCTACTCATTACTTCCTACATTGACAAGGCTTAAACCAAAAAAGAGATCTCCAAAAAAGGTGTTCCACGTGACCCCAAATCTATGTGGTCAATGGTATTATAGTTGAAAAGGGACTGAAGCAGGTTTGTTATAAAGTAAATTCATTAGCTTACCTTTCCTTTTGTTTATGCGTGCCTTGGGTTGCACTCACATACCTTGGTGTTGCCTTGGGCTGCATTTGCAGGCCTTGGTCTGTATGAGGATGCTTGGGAATCTGCCTAAGCATGTTGGAAGAAGGTTAGAGGGGGTGGGTGAGTACGGGGGTTGGTGAATCCACTTGCCAAGTGGGTTTGAGTTATGTAGCATGTGTGTAGTGGTTAGTTTGGGGTTTGGGTGGGTTAAAATATTTTTGTTTATTTTAGTGTTGTATTATATTTAATTCCATAAGCATATGATGGGTAGTTTAGGGGTTAGTGTTAGTAGGTAGTTTTTATAGATTTATTTAGTATGTATGAAGGGTTAGGTGAGTCGAATGTTTAGGTTAGTTTTTTTTTTTTTTTAAGGTATACTATTAGCTTTTATTTTAGAAATTTGTTAAATAAAGTTTTTGAATTAGTTAGTTAATTTAGTCTTTATGTAAGTTAATAAATATAAGTTATTTAATTTAGTTAGCTCTAGTTAATTATGTTTTAGTTAATTTTAATTATAAGTAATGATTATGGTTTGTTAGTCTAATTATATTTTAAATAATTTAAATTAGTAAAGTTCAAGTTTTGGATTTAATGTTAAAATTGATCAAATTGGTTTATTAAATTATATTAAAGCCTAAGTTAGTGTGAGTTTAGTATTGTAATTATTTTTATGATATTAATTGTTTCAAATTGAATGTTAGTATTTGTATTTTCCTAAAGTGTAAGTTAGATAGTTTCATATTTATTAAGTATGTATTAGTGTTAAAATTATATTTGACCTTGAGTTAGTAAGGTTAAGAAAGAGAAATTAGAATTAGTTTTGTTAGTTAATATTTGATTTAAGTATGAGTTTGTTTTAACTTTTAGTATTAGCACTATGGTATGTTAGTTGTTAGAAGATTGACATAGTTGTAGTTAAGATTGGTATTTCTAGAATTCAGTATTAAATAAAGTTTAAAATTTGATAGATGTTATGTTTAAGTCATTTGTTCTATATGTTTTTAAATATTAATTAGATTGTGTTAGATCAATGGATAATCATTATTACTATGTGAAAAGAATAAATTAGTATTTTAATGAATAGATTCTTATTAAACTTTAAATAATTGCATGTTCGAAGTATTGTTTAGTTATTTTAATTTCAAAATTAATTTAGTTTAACTGAAAAATTGTAAGAATTGGAAGTAGAAAATGTTCAAGATAGTGATGATATGTAACTATTAGTGAATCATAATTAACCATTATTAGTTTTAAATAATAGATAGTATTATTCAGGTGTAGGATATCAAAGTTATTTGAATGTTAGATGATTATATTATTTTTTTGTGTTAAGCCCTTTGGATTTTTCAATGTTCTGAAGAGGTTCGATTTATCTTACTTTTGATCTTTAATTGAATAATTTTAATTATATTGTTTTATAATTTATGTAATAACAAAACAAACGTTGAAATCAATTTAATAACTAATGCTCAGATTTAGCGATCTTTTCTTCTCATTGATTATAAACTTAAATGGAAATGACAAGACACCATTAGGAGATCTCGTATCTATTTCTGTTTGTGCCTATACTTTATCTTGTGCAATTAAACATATCAAACTTAGTGGTGTTACCTATCTTTCAAAAAATAATTGTGTATTTTTTCCCCTGTATTTTGGGCATGACACCCTACTCATTAGTACAAACCATTTTTATGTTTTGGGAAATTAAGAAGTGAAAGAATGGAAGTTCTTTTGATATTATCCTCAAAAGGGCATATATGAAAGAATGGATGTTTTTTTTGTATTAGCCTCAAAAGGGCATATGTTATGGTGTTGTGACCAACTTCCCTTGCCTAGAAAAAGCCACCTTCTCCCTAGTTTGGTTCGATAACAAACCTATTGTACAAACCTAGGATGGGAGTACAAATGGTTGATTGTCTATCTCCAGATCAATTTCATTTTCTCCATGGCTACCTTGATAAAATTGTAGATTTCATAGAGACTACCTTGTTATGGCTCAGCCAAGTAGGATTTTTGAGTTTTTATTTTCATTTCAATTGTGTTGGGATATTTCTCCTTGGGATAATGATCCTATTGTAAAAAGATATTGTTAAACTTATTTTTGAAACAACTATGATCTTGGGTTTTCTTCCTTGGTTCTTTCTAGAGGGAGTCCTTGAATCAGATGATTGGATTAAAAAATTGAGTATTATCCTTGCATATGATATTTCTTGTAATCTAGTTAATATGCATATGTTTATCGGAAAATGGATGCTCTAATGTTTTACATTTCATGTGGCATCCTTATAGTTCAAATTTGTATTCATTTTATTAATGTTAATTAGATGAAATGATCATATATATATATATATATATATATATATATATAATGTTATGCGATTTGATTTTGAACTATGTTGAGAAAATTAAAATTACATGAATGGAATCTCATCTCATTTTTTGTAATTAATTGAAATGGGAAATAATTCTACATTATTGTATCAACAAAATAAAAAATCCATGTTATAATCCAACTAGAAAGAAAAGAAAAAATTCCCCCCTTGCTATGTAGATTTAATTTGTAAATCTTCACTTAGAAAAAATTGAGACTTGAAAAAAATATTATCCCCCTTAGTGCAAAAGGCTCTCCTCCTTTTGTATGGGAGAATTTAAATTCCATTTAGAACATGGCATATTCCCTTTACATCATTTTATTACCCTTTTTTATTATATAATTATAAAGGACTATCCTATCTTACCCTATGTCTATCCTAACCAACGACTAAAATTTATACACTTTACCCTAGGCAATGAATTTAAGGAAGTGATATCATCCCTCCATCTCCAATAATTCGCACCCCTTTCCTTCATTCTGACCCAACCATGTGACATGACAAGGAAATAATAAATTTAGTTTTGTTGTGGAAAATGTTTAAGAATGATAAGAAACCCCATCCACCAAGTCAATAAAGGATGTGCCTAAATGGTTGAAGGCCCACTCAACTTTCCCTCAAAATGTCATGTGCCTACATCCTTGCTTGACATACTCTATCATGGGATAGACCATCACCCTTGGGCAGTGCAACCCATTCCTGTGGGAAATGTCAAGTATTGGGGAAGCACTTCCAAGGCAAAGCATGGTGTGAAATGTTAGAGTCAAACCATATTAATCTTATCTCCATGTTTTATAAAAATTCTTCCCTCCTCCATGGCACTAACAATAGTGGGGCAGCATGCCCAACATGGGGTAGCATCCCCTATCAACTATGTGTCTTTTGGAAAAGGTGTTGGGGGTGGGTAGGTAAATGGGTTAGGCAAGGGGTAAGGGTTAAGGTTAGGGGAAATGTTTAATGTATAGTAAGTTAAATTTAGTGTTAGATGTTAAATTATTGGTATGTAAAATTTTTAAATTAGTTTTTGGGTTAGTATTACAATTGAAGATTGGTATTATGTTAAGATGTTAAGTGAGTTGTGTTAGAAGTTAGGTTAGGGTAGGGTTACTAAGTTAATAAAGTTAAGTTAGAGATAGGTTTTTTGTTAATGTTTTATTTTGTGGGAGTTTAATTTGTATACTTATTTTGGTTAGTTAGTATGTGCATAGGTTTTTAATTTAGTGTTAAGTAATTATATAATCATCATTAGATTTAAACATTACTATTTTGGTGTTATTAGTTTGAGTTTTAAATTAAGTTTTCTAGTAGTTTTTCATTTTTAAATATGTACATCAATAAGATTATGGTTTTCAGTTTATTTAGTAATGAATTATTTTTTATGTCTTGAGGTTAGACATTCCAAAGATGTTTGGACAAAATTTCATAAATAGAAATAATTAAAGATGTGTGATTTAAGTTATAAATTTGAAATCAGGAGAGGCTAATGTTTTGAGAGTGTTATAGATTAAGGTTTACTATTTAACTTGTTTAGAGAATCATATATTTTTTTAAAATGATGTAAGGGTTGTAAATAAATTAAAATATGAATAGAAATGATTTAATTAGTTGGAATGGCTATATCAAGATTTAAAGGTGTGATGGATTTGAAGTTTCCTAGGTAGCTTGGTAGGATGGTTTGAATTTTTTTAGGAGATGAATTGGTTGTCATAAATAGTTTAATGATAAATGTTTAAATTTTTTTTATTAGTTATAAATGAGTTATGATTATATTCAGAATTAAGTATTAGTATATTATGATGGATTAACCTTTAAATGCATAATTTAATTTTCCTAAGGGTTGATCTAGTATAGTGATAAAAGGGATAGCATCATTGTTGACTTAAGAACTTAGGAGCCCTAAAATGTAATTTGAATTGAAAGTTGTACCTTTGTAATTTACACCTAAATGATAATCTATCAACTCATTCAACCAGAACTTAGTGTTCCTATAGTGTTCAAACTTAGGTGTTCAAAACCATACCATATGTGGAGATGCCAACTCTACATATTAATGATATATATTCAAAACTCACTTTAATCATGTCATTTTTCTATAACGTAGTTGGTGTAGAATGTATTAACATAGTAGATTGATTTTTTTTAAAAATTGTTGTTGTGTATTTGCCCTAATTTTTTGGGCATGATAGTAGTTCAAATGATATAGTTGTTGATATCTTGTACCAAAGATTTCACAAAGGAAACATTTGATGGATGACTTGAAGCAATTGAGAATGAGCTTAGCCAGTCCAAAGAATTGACTAGAATAGAAATAGCTTTCAATACCTTGAATATTCAACCTAGTTTATCAAGGAGCACAAGTGCTAGAGGAGATTTTGCTAGGAGTAGTAGAGTTGATGAGGATAGAAATATTGAGGAAAGAATAGCCCTTCTAGTAAGAAAAGAAAAAGATCGTAAGAATTTTTTTTAATGTTGGGCATGTAATGAATATGATCATTATGCATCTAATTGTTCTAAAGAGAGAAAAAGTATAGAGCTAATTTCAAACCTAGAAGAGATAGAGAATATACATATGCTAATGAAGAAGACAATTATGATGAACAAGCAATAGGTGCTAGTGATGATGAAATTGGATTCATATCTATTAAAGAAGAAAGTCAAGAGAAAATGGTTTTGGTATCACATGTTGAAAAAAATCTAATTGGATAATTGAAAGTGGTCATTCACATCATATGACTAGTGATATGAACAAGTTTGTTAACTTCACAAGTCATGATGGAGGTATTATTAGAGTTGGAAACAATGCACCATGCCAAGTTAAAGGTATTGGATCTAAAACATTTTGTGGTAAGACTAACACTAAGGATGTGTATTCTTTTGATGGTTTGTAGCACAACCTTTTGAGTGTTGGTAAACTAGTGGATAAAGGTTATTAGTTGCAGTTTATAGAGAAGATATTCATGATCATAGACAAAGATGGAAAGGTAATTGGAACATGAACTAGATCTAGAGGTAATGTATTTCAGTTGAATCCTACTAAAATGGCATGTTTGGTTTAAAAAGTAGATGACACTTGGTTATAGCATAAGAGATTTTGTCATATAAAATTGGATAGTATTGTTAATACTAGTAGTATGTTTGCAATTAGATATTTTCCTAAGATTGTAAAGCCTACTAAGACAATATGCATGGGGTGTATTTTGGCACAACATAACACAACTTCCTATCCCGACAAGAAGTTTAATACTACAACAAAATTGGAGATTGTACACATAGATCTCAATGGTGCTATGAAGACTAAAGGATTATATGGTAAAAGCTATTTCATGATTTTGGTTGATGAATTTTCTAGAATGATGTAGGTTGTATTCTTTAAAAAAAATCTGATGCAATGCAAGGTAGGAGTATCCCCAAAAGAGATGTCCTAGCCCCTAGCTATACAACCATGTAGTGGAAACAAAACAACAAGAAACAATAATGCAAGCTCACTCAAGATGCAGTCCAAACCCTAGCTACTCTAGATCCACACTCTGGTATAAGCCCACAATGAAGATCTCAACTTGTGCTCACAAGCCCACCAAGAAATCTCCTTGTTTTCTAAGCCACAACTACTAGCTCTTCTTCAAATTCACTCTTCCAAGCTCCTCTACTTCTCCACAATGGATGAATAATAATTATAAACTTCCTCACAACCCATAATTATACCAATCTAAGCCAAAAGTCAGCCCAAAACACAAATTAAATACCACAAGTCAGCCTACAACAACAATTAAATGCCCAAAATTGATGTTTGAGTAAGATTGTAATATCTCCAAGCTCTAAATGAATTAGAACTTGCACTTAGAATCATAGTTAATACTCTATGCCCTCTTCAATCCTTAAAAGTTTCATCCTCTAACTCATTGTGGAAAATTAGTTACATGGCCTACAACAGTCACCAAATTCCTAAGCAATGCCAAGCCCCACAGATCATGCCAAGCAACCAAAGACCATGCTGACAACCAAGACTATGCCAAGCTTCAAGACCATGCTGACCTCCAAGACCATGCTGAGCTCCAAGACCATGCTAAGCTCCATAGAACATGATGCGCTCCTATAGCATGCCAAGATCCCAAAGCATGCCAAGCACCAGGCCTTCTTTGAGTGAGTACCAATCTAAGCATCGAGAAAAGCAACTACTGAGGCTCGTCCTATGAACTCCAAAGTAGTTACCAAGAAAACCCAAGATGCTCCTGCATCGGACTCCCTAAGTAAATAGAAAAGTGTGTCTCACACTTTGATTCCTAAAGAAAGATCAACATCCAACTTCATCTTCACCAAAGGTTTCCACTCCAATAGGGACAGGAAAACCAATTCATACATCATCTAGATTTACATCATTATGTCAAACACTAGAATCACAACCACCCAATCATCATGGTCACTCCCTGGAACAAACTAAACATAATGCTTCATTACCAAACCCTCATCCACATCAATAACTAGTGAATCCACACCAACATTAACCAACTCCACATTAGCAACAATATGAAGATCTCCATCAACACATGCCAAACTCACAACCCCAAAAATCTCATTGCTCATAGCAAGATGCTCTGCAATATACAACTAACCACCAAAAACAACTATATCATCCATGACAAAGCACTCTACAATTTCCATGTTAGACCCAATCAACTAATCATGAAAACCAACCTCTACTAGATAGGAATATCTTCAGCAACAACCTTTAGTTGCTTTGCAAGTTCTGTATTAGAATTCACAATCTGATCAACAAAACCAACCTCTTCCACCTAAACCTTGGTATGTCATCTTCTCTTGTGAACAAGTCTCTTAACCAACCAATTAACTCTCTTCTAGATTGGTGGACTCCAACTCTAGAAACATCCATAGAATTCCTTCCTCACCCTATCCTTAACTTGATCAGCCAAGCTAGCTTCAAAATGAGCAACCACCTTCTTAGTTTGATTAGCCAAACTAGCTTCAAAACGAGTAGACATCTTAGAAAAATTCATCTCCAACACATCAAGGAGATTCACAATCATCTCAAGGTCCAATCCTCTCGGATCCATCTCCCAAGATCTTTGTAAACACTCTGCAACATATCATTCGCACAGTCCTTTTCACAAAACCAAATTCTTTGGAAGTCATATCACAACCTGCCACCTCATATGAGCAATCAAGAAACACATCACAAGTTGAGGACCACAGATCTATAATCCACAACTCTCTATGATTAGTCTTCCATCTTCACATCCATTGACCCTTCTGTAAGCCCTCTACAATTGCAAGTCAAAACCATAATATGCCACCTCACAACTAAGAGCTCTAGGACTCCAAAAAAAAATCAACCACTAGATCAAGACAAACTCAGATCTAGTTCACCATTCCAAGTCCTAGTGCAAACTACCTCAACTTTGGTGATCTATCTACACACTTAAGAATAACCTTCTCTTTGATACCACTTGACGTAGTGCAAGGCAGGAGTATCCCCAAAGGAGATGTCCTAGCCCCTAGCTATACAACCATACAACGGAAACACGACAACAAGAAATAATAATGCAAGATCCCTCAAGATCCAATCTAAACCCTAGCTAGTGTAGATCCACACTCTAGTAGAAACCCTCAAGGAAGATCTCAACTTGTGCTTGCAAGCCCACCAAGCAATCTCCTTGTTTTCCAAGCCACAACTACTAGCTCTTCATCAAATTCACTCTTCCAAGCGCCTCTACTTCTCCATGATGGATGATTAATAATTAAAGACTTCTCCAAAAACTCTACTTATACCAATCTAAGTCGCAAGTTGGCCTAGAACTCAACTTAAATACAAATATATAAATTAAATGCCACAAATTAGTCTGCAACAATAATTAAATGCCCAAAATTGATGTCTGAGTAAAATGGTGATATCTCCTAACTCCAAATGAATTAGAGCTTGTTCCTTGAACCATAGTTAGAAATCAAGGCCCTCTTCAATCCCTAAAATTTTCATCCTCTAACTAATTATGAAAAATTAGTTACACAGCCTGAAATTGGCACCAAATTCCTAAGCAATGTTGAGCTCCATAGATCATGCCAAGCAACCAAAGACCATGTTGAGCAACCAAGACCATGCCAGCCTCCAAGACCATACCAATTCCAAGACCATGCTAAGCTCCATAGAACATGCCAAGCTCCTAGAGAATGCTGAGCTCCTAGAGCATGCCGAGTACTAATCCTTCTTCGACTGAGTACTAGTCCAAGCACCCACCATAACAACTATCTAATGGAGGAGCATCCAGAGGTATAAGGGCAATCCTGTGTCACCCAAAAAAAAAATTAATTAGACTTAGTTTCTATTTTATGTCTTTACATTTTTGGATACCCATTTGGCTCAAATAAAGGTTCCAACTCTCATAGTTCAACTATCAGTGCATTTGAAAATCCCGAAAAAATAGGAGCATGCAATTTGACCATCATTTTGGTGACCTAGAAGGTGCGACTTGGCCAGATGAATGTAATTGAGATTTAGAGCATTCCAGAAAAAGAATCAGGTCAAAAGGCCCCACGGTTTGAAAGTTATTACAGTTTTTCAGGTTTTGGAGACCTCCTAAGAATGCTTCAAAGTCAGGTTTGGGGCATTAAATGACCTTAAAAGGGGTCAAAAAATGGGAGATGATAAAAGCTCGTCCATGGGGCTATAGAGCGCTTCGAGAGCTTTCCGAAAATGTAAACAGTTCGTCAATCAGAGCTACGGTTCAAAAGTTATGCCTCCCGAAAGTTCGGCTACCGTTTCTGGATTCTTCTAGATTTGCATCGACTTCTAACGCGACTTCTAGAACCTTCTATTTTGTCAGTGGATGCCTACTAGCACTTTCTAGAATGTACTCCTAGTCCTTAACCCTCCGGGGTCTATTTAAGGAGATTTTGGCATTGTAAAAGGCAGTTCGGATTGGAGCTTGAGAGGAGGTGCTAAAAGGAGAAATATTCTCTAGAGTTATGCTATTGTAAGCCCGTAGGGCATGTTTTGAAGTTTATTTTCTCTGCACTGTTGTACTAGCTTATTTTCTTAGTTAATATAATTCCCCTTTTCTATTGTGTCCATTCTGTTGTTGGGTTGTGTCCCCATCACTATCAAACCTCCTCCCATGAACTCCAAAGTAGTCACCAAGAAAACCCAAGATGCTCCTGCACCAAAATCTTAGGAATTTTATAAGTTAAAGATATTCAAGAATAGAGTTGAGAATCACTTAGGCATGAAGATTAAGTATTTAAGATCAAATAGAGGAGGAGAATTTACTTAAAATGAGTTTAACATCTTTTGTAAACCTAATGGAATCAATCATCTCTAAGAATCCCTAAGCATAATGGTATAGAAGAGAGAAGAAATAGATTATTAATAGAAGAAATAAGAGCTATGTTAGCTGAAAATGATGTATCCAAGATGTTTTGGAGAGAAGCTATGAATACAATATTCTATAATATAAATAGAGAACAAGTTAGAAAAGAAATAAATAAGGCCCCTAATGAATTGTGGTCTAGTTACTCACCTAAGGTTAAGTATTTCAAAAATTTTGGTAGTAAGTGTTCTATCAAAAGATATGATGGTATTGGTAAGTTTGATTCTAGATGTGGTGAAGTTATATCTAATGGTTATTCATTGAAAAGAAAGGCTTATAAATGTTATAATATGAGAACTAATACTATTATTGAAAGTGATAATGTGAGAGTTGATGAGAAATTTAGGGCAAAAGAAAGACTATCTAATTACAATTTAGATGATGAGAATGTTGTTACTAAACCAAGCAATGATGAATTATTCTTTGAGATTAACAATGATTTGAAGAATGAAGGGGAGCCAAGGAAGGAAAAAATATTAGAACCTTCAATAGAGATAAGAGTTGAGATATCAACTCCTACTTTGACTAAGAATATGAAAAAGAATCATCCACCCGAGAAAATCATCAGAAGTAGACTTAAAAGTGCGATGACAAGAAGAAGAGTCAATAAATAACTATGTTTTATATCTAAAGTTGAAAATAAGAATGTAGATGAAGTATGTAAAGATGATTATAGGAAAGAACATATGAAAGAGGAATTGGATCAAATAGTAAAGAATTAAATATGGGAATTAGTGTCCAGACGAACTAGATAAGAATGTGATAGGAACTAAATGGGTGTTCAAAAACAAGATGAATGAGCAAGGTGAAGTTGTAAGGAACAAACCAAGATTGGTATGTAAAGGCTACTCACAACAAGATGGAATAGATTATGATGAGACATTTGCTTCTATGTCAGAATAGATGTAGTAAAGTAATTCTTAGCATATGCAACATATAAGAAATTTAAAGTATATCAAATGGATGTCAAGTCAACATTTTTGAATGAAGAACTTGAAGAAGAGGTATACATAGAACAACCTAAAGGTTGTCCTTTGATAGATGACAGGGACATAGTATGTAGATTGAAGAAAGCATTGTATGACTTGAAGAAATCACCTAGAACCTGGTATGCAAGGTTGTACAAACATTTGACAAAGGTTGGATATAGCAAAGGTGTGGTAGATAGTAATCTCTATTAGAAAAAAATTGATGATAGATTGATGATATCATATTTGGAGGAAATGATGATGAAAGTGATAAGTTTGTAGAAGAAATTAAGGAAGAATTTGAAATGAGCATGACAAGAGAGATGAAATATTATTTAGGATTGCAAATTATATAGGATATTTAGAAATAGTCTTTATTTATCACAATAAGCATTTGAATGATTTACTAAAAAGGTTTGGTTTGAAAAAATGTAAATCCATATGAAAACCTATGGTGGCCGGACACAAGTTATCTAGAAAGAATGAGACACCTACTATTGAGTAGAAGAAGTATAGATCTATGATTGAGATTGCTATATTTGACTCACACAATGCTAGATATAGAAAATGCAATTGGAATTGTTGCCAGATTTCAAGTTCATCCTAGAGAAGCACATTATGTAGTAGGCAAAAGGATCTTTAGATATCTAAAAGGAATATTTGAGTTTAAATTGTCATATGATACATCTAATTATTTCTCTTTATGTGTCTATACTGATGTTAATTGGCCAGGTGGCATGGATGAAAAAAACAACACTAGTGGTAGAGCCTTCTTTCTTGGAGGAAGATTGGTCTATTTTCTAAGAAAGAAGTAGCATTGCACCTCACAAAGTACAATGGGAGTAGAATATGTTGTAGTAGTAAACAATTGTAATTAAGTTGTTTGGATAAAGTAGACGTTAAAAGATATAAGGATAGAATTTAGTGAACCTATTGTCATACATTGTGACAACACACATGGTAAATATTTCTAGGAATCTACCATTGCATTCTAAGACCAAGCACATGTCTATCAAGTATCACATGTTGAGAGAAAAAGTTGTAGAAAAGGAAATTAAATTGGAGTATGTGAGAACTAAAGAGAATATTGCAAATATCTTCATGAAGCCTCTTCCCAAAGAGACTTTTGAGTATTTGTGAGGTATGCTAGGGGTTATGCCCCTTCCTACATCAGAGTAGATGATGCAAGAGTGCATTGGGATAGTATAACAGAGCATCATTATTTATCTAGATTTCATGTTAATGCTTCCTAAATGGGGGAGTAATTGTGATGGACAGAGTTATCTAGAACTCTTATTGGATGTTTTTTTGAATAGTGTCTTTTGACACTTGAGCTAAGTAAGAATTAGTTGTTGTAAAGTTTGATGATTCTGGAAAACTTTGACATTGTTGTTAATAGGGGATAAGAATGACATGAAAAACATCATGGGGGAGAAGCAAGAATAAGTACATCATGTTCGAGAGAACTAAAACATGAAAAAATAGATATCACATTGAAACATATCAAATGGGGAGAATGATTGATGAAGAGGATTTAAAAGGAAAGGTTAATACTCTTTTATTGGTATTCTTGGAAGTAGATGTTTTTGATCTATTTTTCCATCAATGCCAAAAGGGGATTTTTTTGAAGCATGAATGCTAATGATGTTCCTATGGGGAAATACTGTAGATATGTTACTGTAATGATATGCTACATTCATGAGTATATTTTTTGTTGATTTCAACATAACAATCTTCTATGGTATCTAACAAAAGAACATAAATATCAAGTTGGTATGAATGATTAGTTGAGTATTATCACTATCCAAGGTTATGGGAGATACATCTGAGTATCTTGTATATGTAGTTAACATCAAATGAAGAAATGTTAAGTCTGGAAGAAGTTATGTAAGTTTTGGTGATGTGTGTTCTTAGATAGAGTTTATAGAGGCATTTTCTTGAAAACTTGTTGTATCTATTAACAGAATTGTTATGCTAAGAATCGATGTGGCTAAGTTTACACAACATAATGACACATGTATAGAGAGTTGTTCAAGTTGCAAGGTGAAAGATTAATGTTATCACTAAGTGTAATGTGGTATTAATGTGGTCCTATAATAATCAATTAAGAATGTTTTGTTGGCATTATAATACATTTTTGTCATTAGTTACAACACTTATTGGATTTTGAATGCTTACCGAGCTCTCACCGGAAGCCAACCTTTACCTAGTTCTTAGTGTTTACTGAGTAATCAAGGTGAACAAAGAAGTCAGTGTTTACAGAGTAATCAAGGTGAACAAAGAAGTCAGTGTTTACCGAGTAATCAAGGTGAACAAAGAAGTCAGTGTTTACCAAGTAATCAAGGTAAACAAAGAAGTCAGTATTTACCGAGTGTTCAAGGTAAAGAAAGGAATCAGTTTTGACCGAGTGAAGATGTACTAAGATGTAACCGAGAACTTCATGATAATCGAGCTCCTAAGGTTATCAAGGGAATTAATTTTTACCGAGCTCAGACAGATATCAAGGAAACTAACTATCACCGAGTCACAAGGTTCTATCAAGTGTTTCCTTTGATCACCGAGCTACAGTTCAGATAGAAGTATTCACCGAGTGACATCTCTTCTACCGAGTCTCTAGTGGTTACCGAGTTCAGAACTACTCGAAGTGTTTAGTATGGACCATGCCTTCACTTCTACCGAGTGCATGACGATGCCGAGTAACGCAGTGGACGTCGAGTATCAGAAGGACACCGAGTCAGTTCAGTGAACCTGAGTTTTTACCTTGGGCCGACTTTGTATAGAGATTTGCACTTATTGTTTAGCTGACTTTGCATGTATTGTTTATATGGATGGTATATATATGCAATGTATTGTATCATTCAAATATAGTGTTTATGACACTGGTAATGAATGGAAATGTGAAAGTGTAAAAGTGTGAAAGTGCGAAAGAAATACATGCGTGCGTATGTGGGCTGAATTGTGAAGATATTCAATAGGTCGAATTTTGGAGCAGAAAAGTTTTATCTATCACATCAAGGTGAATCAGAGCATAGCGGATCTTATCAGCAATCAGTTGTAATCAGATCCACTGTTTCATTCTAACAGGTGAATCAATTTTTTTTTGTAAATCCTTTAACAAGGTAGACTTAACAGTCTTTTGTAAATCTCCTAACAGAGTGCATACTTTACTGTATGTTTGGAAATCCTCTAACAAGGTGGATCTAGCAATCCTTTGTGCTCCTAACAGGGCAGATCACCAGAAGTGGTCATTGTAAGCCTTAATCGGCCAACTTCATACTGCAGTAACGAAGCTTGTGGGTTTCATCCCCACCCCAGTTTTACTTTCTATTTGGAAGGTTTCTGGGTCACCAAATCTGTGTGTTCAAGTGTTGCAAATGATTTTGTTTCATGCTTACAGTAGGTTACTTAGATGAATGGTGAATATATCAGCATATAGTTTTATTGTTTAAAATTTTAGAAGTTACTGATTCACCCCTCCCCTCTCAGTAACTTATCATATCTTGAATATTTCAAACAATTGGTATCAGAGCTATAAGGTTCTCAAGATAAAAGTTTCACAGCTTGAGCAAAGATCAAGGACAATGGAGATATTCAGACTTGACAAAACTATTGAGAATGAAAAGCTAGATCTGAAAATGGCCATGGCTCAACTCAATGAAGCAAAAGAGCATCTTTCACAATCCTTGAAAAGAAGAAAAGAACTTGCAAAGCAAATGAATGACCATCAGTATGTTGAAGAAAAGATTGAAGATCTCTCACCATCAAATAGTTCAGATGAAGCTGACAAAGCAATCAAAGAACTCTTAGAAAAGAATGGATCTCTGCAGGAAGAAGTAAGAAAGCTCAAAAGGGAACAAGGAATCCAGTCCATCAGGCTATGCAAAATCTTGGAGCAAAGGAACAAGGCAGCTGAAGACTTAGAGGTAAGGAATAATCAATCCTCTCAGGTTGAAAATCTTGTAACTCAATTATCTAATGCAAATGAAGAAATTATGAATTTGAGATCTGAGAATGAGAATTTGAGAAATGACTTAATTACTGAAAGACAAATCAATGCAAGCTTACAAAGTGATCTAATCTCTAAAAAACAAGTCAATGAGAGAATGGTAAAATCTCAAAAGGACATGGATCAATTGAATCTGCAAAATGAAGAAAACTTTCATAAACAAAATGGTAAAGCAGGCCTTGGATAGAAGGAAGAAGGTGAATCCTCCAAACAGGGTACTCAAAAAAATCAAAAACCTACTTGCAGCCACTGTGGTAAGTTAGGTCATACATCTAACAGATGTTGGAGCAATGGAAAAGGCAAATTTAATGGAAAATGCTACAATTGCAATCAGCATGGACACAAAGCCAATGAATGCAAAAAGAAACCAAAATTTGAAGGTAAATGTCACAAATGCCAAAAGCAAGGTCATAAGGCATCACAATGCAAATTCAAATCATTTAATCCAGCTGAACAACTTGTCAAAGAAATATTTGGTTGGGACTATAACACTTGGTTCAGATGTCATTATTGTGGAGAATATGGTCATACTGGCATAAACTGTGCAAGGCATCACCTAAGAAAAATGGATACCACTGTAAGATGTTATACATGTACAGAACTTGGTCATATATCTAAAAACTGCATGAACATAAAGAAAGTCAAGGATGAAAAGAAAATCAAAGTGGAAAATATTCAAGTGATGGAATGGTCACACAAGAAGTGAGTGACTCTACCATTTCCAATTAAGACTCATCAGGATAAGATCAGGACTGTATCTACAAAGCAATATCCTAAGCAGTCCTAGAATGAAAATATGATCAAATCAGTATTTCAGATACATTAGGATCATGGTCGGTACATGACCTTACCGAGCTCAGTCGGGTGCAATAAGGCCTCTTTCACCAAGTTGCACTTACCGAGCATGGTTGGTTCTTCTCTTACCGAGTTAAGAGTGGTTTAACCTATTTTCTTTTGGTCACCGAGTTGCAAAGTTTAAGCTGAGCTAGTGGATGACAGTCTGTCGATCGCATCTACCTCCATACTGAACATTAATGGCAAATTTTTCATCAAAAGGGCAGATTTCAACCTCATTTTTCATCGCGAATTTGAGATTTACAAAAAGAGGGCTTTCAAGAAAATTCAAGTGAGTTGAAGAGATTTTCCAGCGAAGTACTCTTACAAAATCTTCTTACTCACCGAGCAGCAATGGATTCCGCAAGCACCAGCAGCAGCAAGGCGAAGAAAGGATCCAAAATGCTTGTGAAGGGAACAGAATGGAAGGCACCGACGTTCAAGCTTGTTCCTGCCATCGCTGAATCACTCGACCCGCATGGAGCTCAATCACGGGTCTCCCAATGCTTAGCAAAGCCAAAACCACCAAAACCCTAGGACGGGATGAGTTACAGAAGAAAACCCAAGCTGAATGGGATGGCAGAGGTTTAAAACTCAACAATGTTTCAGATATAGAACTGAAATTCGATATTTATGTTATTGCATACAAACTGTATAGTTCCAGCAGGCTGAATAGTGTACCTTACGAGGCTGTAGATTTGGCATATAAAATTGTAAAGAAAAATATGGAGTTTGACCTAGCTGATGTGCTATTAAAACAATTCAATAAAAACATGGAAAGCATAAGGACTGCAAAGACAAACCCTTGTAAATTTGGTTCTTTGCTAGTTTGTTTATTTTTCTATGTACAGAAATTCTTTCCATCCAAAGGTACAGTTGCATGGAGGAAAGACACTCCAAGTTTGTATCAAATAAATGAATTCATAGTAGAAATGGGTATGAATTTTGACAAAGTAATGGATAATTATTTTGAAGATTTCAAGGAAAGGATGAACAACAGATTTAGAATACCTCCAAAACTTGTTGAAGAGTATAAGGATGATGTCTGTTTCATGGTTGACTGTGACAAGGTATACATACAGGCAGTTAGACCCTGAGTTGCTTGGGTGAAACCTCTTCCATATGAGGTAAATATTGATGAAACAAGGGATATCATTGAAGCACTGGTAAATGAGCCAGTAGACCCAAGGCAATGAATTTTTGGTACTTATGATGAAGCAAAGGCCAAAATTGAACTGGAAATCAAAATTCCGTAGGCCATCAGCAAAGGAAAAAGGAAAATGGCCAAACTGAAAACTGAAATGAGTTCTCTTATGGTCACCGAGGGAAAAGGTAAAGATAAAGAAAGTGAAGAAGAAGAAGAAGGAGAAAAAGAATCAGAAAAAGAGCAACTGGCAAAGAAGAAAGGCAAGGTAATCATTACCAAGCCCAAGAAGCAGCCTACTACGGTATTCACTCGGAGAATGAGAAAAGGTATTCAGGAACCTGTATTGGTCAAACCTGCACCTACATTCGACCAAAGGCTCAAATCATTGGAAGAAGGAGCTGGCATTGCAAATTTCAAGGCATTGAGATTTGAGACAAGGACTGATGCAGAGAAAATGCAAATTGAGGAACTGATACTTAACAAAATGAGAAAATGGAAATACTCTCCGGACCAGATTGCTCCTCATATCTCTAAAGAACTACTGGAGAGAGTACAGCCAAGATGGGAGTTAGCCACCAAGACGGTAAAAGATATATATGAGAAATCCCTAAAGAATCTTCGACCTAGTCTCACTGGAGCAGATGTAAAATCTGAATTAAAAACCTATGAAGGTTAAATGATGATCAGATTCCACACTTGTTTGGTTTTGATCAAAGATATAGAGCATGTTGTAAATGATGCTACAAACATGTGGAAAAACATCTATCATCTACATAAGCCCAGTGTAGACCCAGTAGAAATAAAGGATGATGACAGTGGCAGCAGCAGTGATGAATCAGATAGCACTCCATCCATCACAGTTACACCAGGAGAGTTGCATGCAATGATGGAAGAGAAAGAGGAAGAAGAAAAAGAGGAAGAAGCTGAAGAGGAAGATAAGGAGGATGATACGGTAAAAATTGCAGCAGCAGTTATTGCATCCCTTCCTCAATCCCCAGCCAAACCTGTGACATCATCAAGGTTGGAGTCAACTTCAGTAGGTTCATCTACACCAGATTTACCATCTACACCTGCCATATCTCAGCTCCAGGTATCATCAGTAGAAGTGACTACCACTTCATCTACCGAGCTGCATCCCTCTTCGACTACCGAGCTGCACCCCTTTTCATCTACCGAGTTAGCCTCCTCGACTCCATCATCATCAGTTGGTATTGCTGTAAGTTCTCAAATTTTGACAACTCAAATTTGTTCTACAATTTTGTCGCCATCTACTTCAGGCACAGTGAGCTCAGATACTATATTACCGAGTGTATCACCATTTTTGGCCAGCACTCAAATTTTTGACCCTGTACATACTTCTATTGGCACTCAAACCTCAAGCATCCCAGTTTTTACTACTAGTCCTTCTGTCTCTACTGTTGTGACTATTCCAAAGGTCAAACCATTCATCTCAAAAGTCAAACAAAAGCAACCATTAAGACTTATGATCACTGGAAAGGAAATTCTTGAAGACATTGACTTGGACACAGAGATAGTAATTCCAAAGATTGACTTTGATAATGCTACCATTGAAGAAATGAGGTATGCTAGTCAACTTATTGAGAAAAAGGCTACTCAGATGTAGTTAAGATTAGAAAGGGATAAGGAATATAGGATAATTGAGGAAGCCAGGAACATAATTACTGAGGCTATAGGTGTTGATGTTGATACTTCTCAACACATTTTGATTCAACTAGAAGAGGCAGTTAATAAATTCAATGAAGATGCCTCCGGACAAGAAAAGCTAATTGAGCGTGCAGAAAAGAAATTTGATAATAGGGTATTAGGGCACATTGCCCAGAACATTGCAATAGATCAGGTTGCATTAACCTCAGTTTTGGCAGATATGGAAAATTCTTTTAATAATGTAACATCTCTTTTTGCTAAGCTTTGTGATGTTACCGAGTACACTAAAGAAATAAGAGAGAAACTAAATAAATTTGATGAAGATGTGAAGGTAAGCGCACAGAACTTAAAGCTTGACCCCAGTTCAAGCTCATCTCATCACCTCAGAATCAAATTTTTGTCAGAGAAGCAGGCAGAGCTGTTTAGGGAAGAGGCAAGGATCCGATTTACATTAATAGATATCCAAAACATGATCCTTCCCATCATGGATTCAATGAAAAAGCATATTGCACATTCAAAGACATTAATCCATGATAATAACTTCTCCATTGCAGATCATGTGATTGAACTTTCGGCTGAAGTTCAAATAGCTCTTTCCACCTGCAAAATTTTGCAAGAGAATTGGGATAAGACTCTCCAGCTTATTCTCCAGGTACATTCAGAGTTCATCTCTCATTTTAGTGTTTCTATATAAGTATATATATTCTTTTATTCTTTGGCATTATTGTCAAAAAGGGGGAGATTATTGTTGGATATGTATACTATGGGTGAACTATGGGTGAATAAGTGTTTTCAGAAAAATTGTACAAAGGAAGAGATATACAGCTCATGTAAATAATGTATGTATATTCTATGGGGGAGTTGTATATAACAAAGCTATTCTATGGGGGAGTTGTATATAATGAAGCTATGTATATTCAGAATCAATGATCAGCATGTCAGATAAATTTTGTCTCATAAGTGTTTTTGTCACTAATGCCAAAGGGCGAGATTGTTGGCATTATAATACATTTTTGTCATTAGTTACAACACTTATTGGATTCTGAATGCTTACCGAGCTCTCACCAGAAGCCAAGCTTTACCTAGTTCTCAGTGTTTACTGAGTAATCAAGGTGAACAAAGAAGTCAGTGTTTACCGAGTAATCAAGGTGAACAAAGAAGTCAGTGTTTACCGAGTAATCAAGGTGAACAAAGAAGTCAGTGTTTATCGAGTAATCAAGGTAAACAAAGAAGTCAGTATTTACCGAGTGTTCAAGGTAAAGAAAGGAATCAGTTTTGACCGAGTGAAGATGTACTAAGATGTAACCGAGAACTTCATGATAACCGAGCTCTTGAGGTTATCAAGGGAATTAATTTTTACCGAGCTCAGACAGATATCAAGGAAACTAACTATCACCGAGTCACAAGGTTCTATCAAGTGTTTCCTTTGATCACCGAGCTACAGTTCAGATAGAAGTATTCACCGAGTGACATCTCTTCTACCGAGTCTCCAGTGGTTACTGAGTTCAGAACTACTCGAAGTGTTTAGTATGGACCATGCCTTCACTTCTACCGAGTGCATGACGATGCCGAGTATCGCAATGGACGCTGAGTATCAGAAGGACACCGAGTCAGTTCAGTGAACCCGAGTTTTTACCTTGGGCCGACTTTGTATAGAGATTTGCACTTATTGTTTAGCCGACCTTGCATGTATTGTTTATATGGATGGTATATATATGCAATGTATTGTATCATTCAAATATAGTGGTTATGACACTGGTAATGAATGGAAATGTGAAAGTGTAAAAGTGTAAAAGTGCGAAAGAAATACATGCGTGCGTATGTGGGCTGAATTGTGAAGATATTCAGCAGGTCGAATTTTGGAGCAGAAAAGTTTTATCTATCACATCAAGGTGAATCAGAGCATAGCGGATCTTATCAGCAATCAGTTGTAATCAGATCCACTGTTTCATTCTAACAGGTGAATCAGTTTTTTTTTGTAAATCCTTTAACAAGGTAGACTTAACAGTCTTTTGTAAATCTCCTAACAGAGTGCATACTTTATTGTATGTTTGGAAATCCTCTAACAAGGTGGATCTAGCAATCCTTTGTGCTCCTAACAGGGCAGATCACCAGAAGTGGTCATTGTAAGCCTTAACCGGCCAACTTCATACTGCAGTAACGAAGCTTGTGGGTTTCATCCCCACCCCAGTTTTACTTTCTATTTGGAAGGTTTCTGGGTCACCAAATCTGTGTGTTCAAGTGTTGCAAATGATTTTGTTTCATGCTTACAGTAGGTTACTTGGATGAATGGTGAATATATCAGCATATAGTTTTATTGTTTAAAATTTTAGAAGTTACTGATTCACCCCTCCCCTCTCAGTAACTTATCATATCTTGAATATTTCCAACGGGTTTAACTATCAACTAAGGGAACATTTTTTATGGATTCAATATAAAGGGAGAAAATTTTCCTTTATCATGGTATGGATGAAGTATTGATGTGAAGTGATTGTAAGTAGCAAAGAGAAAAAAATGCAAAGTTGAGTAGAGCAGAGCAAAACTGAAGGAAACTTCATTGCCAAGGTTGCATTGTGTGGTATAAGGATTGATATTTGGATCCAAGGTTCGTGACCTAATCTACAAGGTCTAAAAATTATTGGTTTGGTTTATAGAATAAAGTAAAGAGGAAATTAACTATAAAATAACTATTTGGGTAGTAACATCTTCTTGCAATTGAAATTGTATGTTTGGGCAATGGGCTCTCCTTGCATACATTGTTCCACAACTCCTAGAAAGCTAGGGACAAGTCCTAATAGGGACTCATGTACTAAATGCTATAATAGACTCCTAATAGGCTCCATCCTCTAACAAGAAATACTTATATTAGTACATCATCTTGTGGGTATCATTCCCACTAGTGTTTTCCCTCTAATCAAGGGTTTCTCTAGTTAACATATCTAGTGTAGTTGTCTATGTAAATCTTGTTATGGTTTTTTTTTTTTTCTTTGGTTGAATGGTTAAGTTTATTTAAGGATGATAAAAGTTTTAATTTTTGGGTAACTAATTCACCTCCCTACCACCCCTACCCCCACCCCCACCCCGAGTTATCTTGTTGGACTATTATTTCTAACATTATGGACACAAGGCATATGAATGAAGATCAAAATCTATGTGGACATCAAATAAATAGAAAAGGAAAACCACAATGGAAATTATTATGATTGGGATTATAACACAAGATATTTTTGTCTCTATTACTAAGAGTACGGTCATATCAACAGAAATGGTCCAACTCAGTCACTTGCATTGATCAATAAATTTAGAAATATAAAAGGAAACGTTGATGTTGAAAGGGTGAAAATGCAAATGAGAAAGATATGGATAAAGAAGGAAGATTACAACACATCAAATGTAGATGAGGTCACTTCATTCAATGGATCAGGTGATCACATCACCCTTAGCTAGGAAATCAAAGCTATGTGAGGATCTTATAATTGACAAGTAATATTATGCAATAGTTCCAAATATCTAAGGTCTGAAAATATTATATATCCATGAATGAAGATGCAAAGAAGTGATTAGAACCCAAAGAAAATTTATTGAATTGTTGTTTTCCATGTTGTTGCTGAGCATGGAATGTATTATAGTGGTTGCTAAGCATGAAAGGAATTGTAGTTTTTGCCAAGTTAATGAATATGATAGTGATTTTTGAGCTCACTCTATTAGCTAAGCATTTTGAAAATCCTATGATAACCAAGCTTACAGATGTGTCATTCCTAAGCAATTAATTCCAAATTTGAAGGGTTACATAGCCAATTTTTTACTCATTTTCACTTACTAGAGTTTGAATTTCATAAAGTGAACAAAGGTGAATTGAAAAAGGAGATTCAAGTTTTTGTGAATTGGATTCAATCACTACTCAAAATTATTCATTAGATTTAAGAGGTATTTAGCTTGTGCTGAGTTCCACTATTTTGTTTTTGCAAACCATAGGTAGTCAAATATGGAAGCTAGCTCTTCTATAATAGTTGGGAAAGAGGGGAAGAAATTTTTTAGAATTTAATTAATCAAAAATTATATTCAACTACCCCCATTTCATGCTACTCTAAATATTATGTGTAAGGCAAATCTATCTGGTGTATTATCTATGATAGCACCAAAGGTTTTAATTGTTCAAGATGTGTGTTATTGTTATACCTATATGATTGGAGAAGTAGGAGACATGGAGATTAAATTCATCTACAATGAGTTATGTGATAATGAAGTTTTGAGGGAAGAAAATAAAATCATCAAGAATAAAGGATTAACATTTTCCCTAGAATTTCCTAAAGTCTCAAAAACTAAATGGATAAAAATAATTTTAAGAATGATTAATGATAACTAAATTTTGTTAGAGAAGGGGCCAATTAGAATTTCAAATAGGATTTTACAAAGAGTATCAGGGTACACTACACTAGATACACCAAAGAGCACACCAAGTCATGCAAAGGTGCTTATTGAGAAGAAAATAGGTGTCATGTAGAATAAGAGAGGGATTTCGATTGATACTATTACAAATCCTTCACTTTCCTTAATATTAATAGTTCTGGGTCATAAAAAAATTCAGTCAAGCTGACTAAGTAGTATTTCTTGTATGGTAGTTGATTTAGGTTATAAAATTGTAAGAGTGACCATTCTTATGACCTTGCTGAGTTACAACTTCAGCAGTTATCTAAAAATATGGAAGTCATTGGAAAGGCTAAAATTGCATCTTGTAAGTTTGATTCTTTGATCATCTATATGTTTATCTCTGTGTAAAACACATTCTATGCTATTGGAAAAGTGGTGTGGAAGACAAAAAGACCTTACATCTCAGCTAGACATTCAATATCAATCTCTAGATTTAGCATATGAAAATTGGGATGAAACTTTGAAGATCATAATGGAGCTTCACAAGGTATTTTTGGACAAACACACTATTAGTGTAAAACCCGATTGACATAAATTTACAAAATTGGGGATTATGAAATTTTGTCGAAGAAAATGTTTGTCAAGGCTAAAATATACTCAAAACCCGAGTAATAGAAGAAGAAAGAGAAATGAAGCATTTACTTAGGGGGGTAATAATGTATGGAAGATTGACAACAATTTTGTAAGTTTTGTGAGTTTGAAAGTTTTTTAATATGCGTTAAAGAATGCAGATACATTGTATGACTTGGGCATGATATAAGGATGTATATGCTGTGACAAAGTATTTTTTCCACTAATGTGAAAGGGGGAGATTGTTGATCTCATTTTGGTTTTGATAAGGTAGTGATAAAATGCTTAATCGTTATTTAGCCAAATACATAATGAATACTAAGTGATGAGAGTGAGATGAGGAATTAGTGTGAGATGAGTAACCAAAGCATGCCAAGAATAAGTATCCAAACAATACATGTGAGAAATATGACTAGTTAGTGCTTAGCCCCAATATTTACCAAGTCACTCTAGTGCCAAGTAGTCTATACATGCTAAGTAATTCAAATATTGAGTAACAGTAATTATCAAGTTCTATAGAAGCTAAGTTACAACATTTAGAGCACAATGAAGGCTGAGCATCAAAGACTTTAGATGCTAAGTAAACATTTTTTGCATAGTTGTTTGTTATGGCATTAAATCCTATGTAAACCATTTTTGGCTGACATAATCATGAATTTATGATTATAAGCAATGAGTATGGAGTCATATGTTAGATCGTTTTGCAATATATGTAACTAATTAGATTGAGGGAAGCTTTAGGTGACAATAAGAATCAATCACAACCATTGATTTTGACCTAGCCCTTATCCATAATGTTTATTTGAGGAAGGAAAACCATAAAGAGTTCATATGTGCATGAGGAGATGAATTCTAAGAGTAGAAAGAGAATTCATGGTGGCTATGGAAGCTATGAAAATGTTATACAAAGGAGAATCACTCTAAGTGAAAAAAAGACAAGCAATGAGAGGTTACAAAGGATAGATTTGATCAGAAGGATTAAGAGACAACCAACAAAGAGAAGATCTCATATTCAACAGTAGAGTGCCAACCAAATGATCATGCATTGAATCATCCTAATAGGTGAAACAAAGTAAATCTCTTAACCAGGTTCTTATTTAATTGTGAGTTTGGAATCCTTGGAGGGTTTATGGGTAACCAAATTTATTGTGTTATGTGTTACTTACTTTATGCTATGAATGTGATGCCTGTCAATTTATTTTAGTTTATAGGTTAAGTTATGAGATGGATGATAATGATATGTTATGAGAGAGAGAAAGTGAAGAGAGAGTTCAAGGAGAGAGAAAGTGTGAGAAGAGAGAGAAAGTTATGAGAGAATGAAAGGAGAGATAAGTGATGAGAGAGAAAGTTAAGAGAGATAGAGTTCAAGGAGAGAGAAAGTGCATGGGGAGAGAGAAAGCAATGAGAGAGATAGTGTGAGGAGAGAGTGATGAGAGAGAAAGTGAAGAGAGAGTTCGAGGAGAGAGAAAGTGTGCTCAAAGAGAGAAAGTGAGAAGACAAAGGGAAAGTGAAGAGAGAGAAAGTGAGAAGAGAGAGATCTAAAGTGTGAGAATAGAGAAAATGAAGAGAGAGAAAATGAGAAGAGATAGAAAGTGCGAGGAGAGAAAAAGTGAAGAGAGAGAAAGTGAGAAGAGAGAAAGTGAGGAGAGAGAAAGTGCGAGGAGAAAGAAAGTGACAAGATAAAGTGAGGATAGAGAAAGTGAGAAGAGAGGGAATGTGAAGATAGAGAAAGTGAGAAGAGAGAGCAAGTGAAGGGAGAGAAAGTGTGAAGAGAAAAGAATTATTAAGGAAGAAAGTACGAGGAGAGAGAAAGTGAGAAGAGAGAGAAAGTACAAGGAGAGAAAAAGTGATGAGAGAGAGCTTCTCTAGAAATTGAACTTGTTATTTTTTATTAATTTTTTTTTTCATCTAGAGTTTTAAATCATTTTTTGTTTTCTACATCTAATCCTATTGTTGGTTTTCTACATCTTAAATCATACTTTTAGTTTTCTACATCGAATCCTATTTTTGCTTTTCTACATAGGAATCCTATTTTTGGTTTTCTACAGCTAGAATCATATTTTTTTTTTCTAAATCTAATCATATTTTTTGTTTTTATTGTTTATCTACCTAGCATTTTTAATAAGCTAAACATACAACATTTCTTCCATTAATTAAAATTTTAATAATATTTTCTAACGTTTAAACTAAAATACAACATATAAACACAAAATTAATTATTGTATTCTAGAACTAACAAAATGACATTAAAAAACCTACATAACTTCATAAAACTAATTGAATATTAAACAAAACCTAGTAATAATTCATCATAATAACTAAACAATCATTAAAAATAACTAAATATTCATTCAAAATAAAAAAGTGAACATACCTGGTATGTTGAATGCTCGAAGGAAGTTGAAAATGCTCATTCAGAATAATGGTGTAACTGTAACTATCATGAACTTCACTCCAATGACTGTTGCAAAAATGTTGTCATGACAATGACATTTGAAAATTGTAAAACAACTTAAAATCTATCATTTTTAGTTTTGAAATCTACCATTTTACCATTTTTAGTAGACATCCTATAGAGTATGTGTGAAGATGCATGGATTCATAAATGAAAGGCCAAGAAAATTCCTTGGAAGCCCTAGGTGAGACCATGAGATATTCAACTAGAAATTGAGAGTGAGGCCTCGCCCCGACCCATCATAGCTTGGTTGATACATTATTATTTTGATATGCATGACTCGATATGTCAAGACACTATCAAATACACTAAACATATTATGTTAGTTCATGTTGTGTGATGTTTACTTTCAAATATTTGATTTCATAATTTAATGTTTTACGAATATGTATTTTGATGAAGTAGGTAAATGCAGAATTAAGACTTGATTGTGCAATTTTAATGATTGAAAATATGATTAGAATGAGATAAAAAAATGATTATTTGAAAGATGAATGTTTTAATTTATGCAATTTCACTAATATGTTATATACATATATGCATGTGATTTTCTTGAGCTACTAATGTGTGCAATGAGTGTAAATGATATTTTAGCCAAGAAATCTAATGGAGAAATGAAATTGAACCCTATGTACCATTTGTGGAAACCCTATTGTTCTTTTTTTATTTGTATCATGAGATGTATGAATGTATCATTATTTTAATGAGTAAATGTTAATGTTTCGTAATAGCATTTTTATAGTGTCGCTTGACACTCGTGAATTATATATGTATTTCAGCATGATAGTTATGGTTAACCAAGTAACCTAAAGATCTAAGTCAGATCAAGTTAGTGACCTCATTACTAATCAGCTTATAATCAAGATTAATTACCCCTAATCTAGATTAGTGTTTATTCTGCATTTTGAAGGTTGGTAGATAGCCCTAAAACTTCCTAGCATTTGTTAGGACCCTTATTTATCCTTTAGGCCTAAAAACATGGAATATAAGTACCCAAGGGGTATGGGTATGGGTTGGGGAAATTTTCCAGCCTCCTAGCCCCTTTTGTTGACATTTATGGTCACTTGAAAACCCAAATTTTGATTTGTTGGAAAAATTGATTGATTCCATCATGATTTGGATGACCTTAACCCCACCTTGAGGTTAGCCTTACGACTAGTTGTTTTAGAAGCCTCTAGAACTTTTGGCCAAGTAGGGGATTTATTGCATCTTGAGGTGGTAGAGTTTAGGATCTTATTTAGAGGCAATTTTGAGAGGGTTTTGGGTTTTCACCCAACCTCTAGTTTTAGAGGGATTTTCAAAATTGAACAAGAAGGAGAGGAAAGGAAGCTCATCTCAAACTTGTTCATTGTCCATAACCTGATTTTTGAAGGTAGGAATACTTCATCTCATTTTGGTTTCATGTTGTGCTTCATATTTTAGTTTTATAGCTTACGTATGTTTGTGTGTGTGTTGAGTATGTTGGGAGGGATTGAAAACAAGTTTTCTTAAATGTCTTTCCTTTGTTTTTTGTTTTTAATTTTTAAAGGGATTGTTTGGGTGTATTGGCATTACTCACCCTTGCATAGGGAAAAAGTGGTCATGTACGAGGGAAGGTCTTTAGTTGGACTCTGACAGTGTAGACTCTCTTCTCTAGATGAGAAGAGGGAGAGAGGGTAGGGTGTTATGGGCCCCTAATCGTCAGTAGAAACCATGTATGAGTATTGAAATGTAAGAATTGAAGAATGGAAGTTCTTAAGATTATAGCCCCGAAAGGGCACCTATTTTGGTGTTGTGTCTGCCATCTCTTGTTGGAAAAATCTGCATTCTCCCTAGTCTAGTTCAATTTCGAACCTCCTGTGTAAACTTGGGATGGGAGTGAATGACTAATTTGTCTTCATGTTATGATTGGTTGTCTCTTGGTCAATTTTTATTCTCTCCATGATCACCATGATGGTTTACAAAATTTGAAATGGATCCCTTGTAAAGGTCCCAAAAGGAAATTCAACTTGTTATTGAAATTCAGTTATGTTGAGGAGATTTCTTGCCGGGATTGAAATCCTATGCAAAATATATTTAAACTTATTGTTGAAGTGGCACCAATGCCATGTTTTCTTCTTGGTTGTTTCTCGGTCGAGCCTTTGAATTAGGGGGTCAATAAAATAATGATTGTGTAATATCATTGCTTGTGAGATCTTCATTTTTTCAATTATATGCACATGTGTATTGAAAAGTAGAAAAAAATGGTGACATGCAATTTATGCAATTTTGAGTTTGATTATGTTAAAAAAAAGAGAGGATATGGTTGATATTTCAATTCAATTTTGTGCTTATTAGGAGATAAAATAAATCTTGCATTATTGTGGAAACAAACTATTGAATTCTAAGTTATAAACTCATTTAAATATATATATACACCCTTGTTATAAAAATAATTTTTTTTGGAAAATTCTATACTTAAACAAAATAAACTTTAAAAAATATATATGTGTGTCTCCTAGAGAAAAATGCTCTCTAGATTTTACATGGAGAAAAAAAAATCACTTGGGGTAACAGAGAATATTCTCAATTGATTCTTTAGTTTAAATTTAAATTCAAAAAATAATAATAATAATAAATAAAGAAATATATTTTAATATTCTGAATATCCTATGGTGCTACCTAACTATCTTTTTAGCATTACTTTTCCTCCTTAACTGGGTGGATGAAATAAGATGGCGTTACTAAAAGGCTAACGTCAATGCTATTAAAGGGTGGGCTCTGTGAGGATAGTGTACCAGCAAATGGGGTTGGAAGGGCAATTTTGACTTTGTGAATAAAGTGAAGTATTAATGATGACTTAACCTTGTACACCATGCAAGACATAGCCCAAACTCACCCACATGGTTGACAAGGTCGATGCAAGTTGGAGGAGGGCTTTAAAGGCAATGTAAAAAGGCTTTTCACGGCACGTGCCCCCCCCCCCCCCCCAATTTTCATAGTCAAATCAGCATTTATTATGGGCAATTTTGTATGTGTATAGGTTATTTTATATCCCAAAAAAAATTTTATAGCATTTTTATCTCCCTTTAGACCTACAACTTTTCCTTTGTATATGTGTAGTAGTCCTTGGGAGATGTGAGCAGTATGTTGGGTGGACGGAATTTTAGTATAGGAATGTTTTAGTAGTCTTGTTTTCATTGGGTTAAGTTAGTTAAAAGTTTAGGTTAGTTAAGTTAATTTAGTTAGTGATTTAAATTAAGTTTTAAATGTAGTTTTGTTTTGTTTAAGTATTTTATTCATTATTAGTTTTGTTCTTAAAAAGTTATTTATTAGTTAGCTTTAATTTAATCTTTAGTAATTTAATTAATTTTTTTAAGTACTAGTATAATTTAAATTATAATTGTTTTGAATTATAGCTAGTGTTAATGTAGATTTATTTAGTGATATAATAATAGTGTACTATATATTGATAGATAACATTATTTTGTTTTGCTCTAGATTTTATTCATATTTAGTCTAATTTATTTTGTTATTTTATTAGGAATGTTTATTTTCTAATAATTTATAGATTTTAAATAAATTTTGATTGAATTAAATTTTAAATGAAGTAGATTAAGGATGTAATGCTATATTAATTAGAAGTTCTTTTAATTTCTAATATTTCAAAATAATTAAACTGATAATTATTTGAATGAACCAATTATATTGTTACTTAATAATTTGCTTAATTAATGTTTTAATAACTAATGTTATCTGAATGATTTAAATATATTGTTCATTAACATTTTTAAAAGTATATAAAAGTAGCAATTTGATAAATTCTTTAATAAATTGAAATTGGATTGTTTAAATTAATTAATCGATTAAACAGTGAAAGGTTAAGTTTGATGATCTAGTCATACTCGTTGATTATGTACTTGAACGGAAATGTCAGGACACTTTTAGGAGAATTTTGTTGTTTTACCATGCACCTATGTCTTTTCTGATTTAAATTTATCAAACTTAGTAAACTTAATTATAAACTTTTTAAAAAAAATTGTGTGTTTTTCCATTTTAACTTTGGGCATGACATTTTGGTATCACAGCCCATGTTTCAACACTAGGAACCTAAAACCATTATGCTTCTGAACTTAAACTAAACTTTAAATTGTGTAGGATGCCTCTTGTTACTCGAAGCAACCAACGAGTTAGAGGTTGTAGGGTGAGAGGTGGTAGAGTAGGTCAAGAGGATGGACTACCACCTCCTCCATGACCACCACCACTGAACCTGAGCCAAAATATTTTGGATGCCCTTTAGACATTGATTGGTGTAGTCCAGTAGAGGGTACTACCTATAGTATAGCCAGGGTAGTAGATTCTCAAAAGGGAAGTAGAGGAACCTAGAGGAGGTAGGGCCAAAGGCAGAGAGAGGAGTAGGAGTCCCCCACCGAGACAGGTAGAGGGACAGGGAAAGCATGAGGGTGAGTCGATACATCAAAGAGGACCACCACTCAATAGACCTCCTAGGCATATAAGAGATGATATCAGAGAGTTGATATTACTTAGGCCACCACTGTTTACCAGTTCCACAGAGGGAACCGTAGTAGAGGCCTGGTTATAGAGTCTTCAACATTGCTTTGGATTATGTCCTTATGGGAGTACTCTAAAGGTACATCTAGTAGTCCATCAGCTAAGAGGAGATGCCTCCAATTGGTGGCATCAAGAGGAGACTATAGGAGGAGTGAGGATGGATACTCTCACATGGGATTCATTCCTAGAGAGATTGCAAGAGAGGTACCTGTCAGAGCACTTCAGACAGAAGCAGATAGAGGAGTTTCATTCTCTATATTCAATGGGTCTTACAATAGCTCAGTATGAACTCTAGGAGGAAGTTCATGCCTAGTGGGGGAGGATGTGAGGCCTTTCCCTAACCTATCATAGCTTAGTTGATACATTATTATTTTGACACTCATGACTCAATATGTCAAGACACTATCAGATACAGTGAACATATTATGTTAGTTCACATTGTGTAATGTTTACTTTCAGATATTTGATTTCAACATTTAATATTTTATGAACACGTATTTTGATGAAGTAATTAAATGCAAAATTAACACTTGATTATGCAATTTTAATGATTAAAAATATGAGTAGAATGAGATAAACAACAGATTATTTGAAAGATGAATGTTTTCATTTATGATATTTCCCTGATATGTTATATACATATATGCATATGATTTTCTTGAGCTATTGATGTGTTCAATGAGTGTACAGGAAATTTTAGCTGAGAAATCTAATGGAGAAACCAAATTGAACCTTATGTACCATTTGTGGAAATCCTGTTGTTCATATTTTATTTGTATTATGAGATGTATGAATGTATCATTCTATAATCAGTAAATGTTAATGTTTCGTAATAGTGTTTTTATAGTATCACTTGACACTCATGAATTGTATATGCATTTTAGAATGATAGTTAGGGTTAATTGAGTAACCTAAAGATCTAAGTCAGAATAGGTTAGTGACATCTTTGCTTATCAACTTATAATTGAGATTAACTACCCTTAATCCAGATTAGTGTTTATTCTGCATTATGAAGGTTGTTACATAGTCCTAAAATTTCCTAGCATTTTTTAGGTCCCTTATTTATCCTTTAGGCCTAAAAACATGGAATCTAAGTACCTAAAAGGTATGGGTATGGTTTGGGGGAATTTTCCAGCCTCCTAGCCCCTTTTGTTGACTTTTATGGTCACTGATAAACCTAATTTTCGCTTTGTTGCAAAAATTGATTGATTCCATCATGAGTTGGATGACCTTAACCCCACCTTGAGGTTAGCCTTAGGTCTAGTTGTGTTAGAAGCCTCAAAAAATTTTGGCCAAGTAGGGGAGTTATTTCATCTTGAGGTGGTTAGGTTTAGGATCTTATTTAGAGGCAATTTTGAGAGGGTTTTGGGTGTTCACCCAACCTCTAGTTTTGGAGGGATTTTCAAAATTGAAGGAGAAGGAGAGGAAAGGAAGCTCATGTCAAACTTGTTCATTTCCCATAACCTAATTTTTGAAGGTAGTAATACTTCATCTCATTTTGGTTTCATGTTGTGCTTCATGTTTCAGTTTTATTGCTTATGCATGTTTGTTGGTGTGTTGAGTATGTTGGGAGGGATTGAAAACAAGTTTTCTTAAATGTCTTTCCTTTGTGTTTTTTTTTGAATTTTTGAAGGGATTGTTTGGGTGTATTGGCATTACTCACCCTTGGATAGTGATGTAACACCGCAACCTTGATTCCAAACTCCAAGCTTTCTCAGGGCTTCCTTAGGTCATTCACCTGACCCACTAGGGCTTCTAAACATCCTATGCTTTCTAGGATCTTGCTCAAGAGATCATATTCCTTCAGTTGGAGGCACACCAAAAAAGTAAAATCATTTCTCACTAGCCTTCCCCAGTCTACCATCAACCCTCAAGTCCACCTAGACTTCCAAGGATGCTAACTAGTCATCTATGGTTTCTTTGGACTCCTTCTAACATCCAAGATCCCAAACAATTCTAATTTAATGGGCACATTCAACCCACAAGGCTTCAAACACCAAAATGCTCCAAAAAAGGCTACTAGGAATTAACCCTCCTAAATAGCCGACAACGAGATTTATTGGAAAAATTCTTAACAAACCTGCAAAAAAACTATATTTATGGATACCCTTTTCAGAGTACCTCAAGATTTTGTAATTTTCCAACCCTCAAACTGTACGTACAACCAAAGTACAGAATTTGGCTAAAATGAGGATTTCAAAGGATTTATCACTATTGTGATAGAAAACTACCTTAGAAACCTTTCCAAGACCTCTCCTTTGGACTGAAGAAAATTTAGACCTTCTCCTTACTTGCTCTATGGCTAGATTGAGGTGTTTGCACACTCAATCCCCTCCATAGCTCATTTTTCCAACTATGATTCCTAGCCAAGTTTCATTTGGCTTGCCTAGGGCATCACTTTAAAAATGTTTGATGATGCTTCCAAGGGCCCTCCTTCCTGGTACATAATGTAAATGGACCTTAGTTCCAAATCCCAAAATACCAGAGGTTTCCAATGGTGGGAAGAGGCCCTAAGATCCCATTTTCTAAGTGCAACCTTATTCAGATCAGCAACTTGGCAAGAAAAAAAGATTTTCTAAACTAATAAAAATGAGTTCAAATGATCAAAACAACACTACAAAAAGATGAAAAAAAATATTTCAAAAATTTTCCAACACAAAATCTAGGCCATTCAATCCTCCTCTATTAAAAATGCCTTCAAATGCATAAAACTGACAACAAAATACTTGCACAATTCGTACAAAATGAAAAACCAACTTGTCCAACCCATGAAAATGGTTGTCCTCACCTTTTTAAAGGCTCCTCCATCAGGTACATAACTGTTCAAAATAGTTAGGACGTTGCAAACTCAAAAAATGCAAAAAGTTTCTTTTTGCAAGAAAATGTTGTCATGGCAACATGACAACATTTTAGCAACTTTTGTTCTAAATGGAGTTAGACCCCCAAATTTGGAACAAAGACCAAGTAGACATATAATATGAATAAAATGACTTCAAATAAAATATTCAAATCCATTGGAACCTTTTTAGACCATTTTAGCCTTTACCGAACCTAAGTCACCTAGTTGACAATAGTCGACAACTTCTAGCAACTTGGTCACTTTGGGTCTTGCCAAGTCTCCTAAACACACCTAAGGACCACATAGGACCTATTATTAGACTAGTGATGTGGCTAGCATCACTAAAATAGAAAAATAAGGAAATACCTAGGTTTCACACTTAGCCTGCCTAGGTGCTCCTGCACCAGATAGGGTAGAAGTGGCCATGTACAAGGGAAGGTCTTTAGTTGGACTCCAATAGTGTAGAGTCTCATCTCAGGAAAAAAAGAGGGAGAGAGGGTAGCGTGTTATGGGCCCCTACTCTTTAGTACAAACCATGTATGAGTATTGAAATGTAAGAATGGAAGAACGAAAGTTCTTAAGATTATAGCCCCAAAAAGGCACCTATTTTGGTGTTGTGTCTGACATCTCCTGTTGGAAAAATCTACCCTCTCCCTAGTTTGGTTCAATGTCAAACTTGCTGCATAAGCTTGGGATGGGAGTGAATGTCTAATTTGTCTTCATGTTATGATTGGTTGTCTCCTGGTCAGTTTTCATTTTGTCCATGGTCATCGTGATGGTTTGCAGAATTTTAAATGGATCCCTTGTTAAGGGTCCAAAAGGAAATTCAACTTGTTATTGAAATTCAATTATATTGAGGAGATTACTCCTTGGGATTGAAATCCTATGCAAAATGAATTTAAACTTATTGTTGAAGTGGTAATGATGCCAGGTTTTCTTCCTAGTTCTTTCCCAGCAGAGCCTATAAATGAGGTGGTCAATAAAATAATTATTGAGTAATATCATTGCTTATGAGATCTTTGTGTTTTCAATTATATGCACATGTGTATTGAAGTTTAGATAAAAATGGTGACATGCAATTTATGCAATTTTGAGTTCGATTCTATTAAAAAAGAGAGGATATGGTTGATATTTCAATTCAATTTTGTGCTTATTAGGAGATAAAATAAATCTTGCATTATTGTGAAAACAAACTATTGAACTCTATGTTATAAACTCATTTTAAAAAAAAAAAAAACCCCCTTGTTATAAAAATAAATTGTTTGGAAAATTCTATACTTAGACAAAATAAACTTAAAAAAAAAAAAGTGTCTCCTAGAGCAAAATGCTCTCTGGATTTTACATGGAGAAAAAAATTAAATCAATTGGGGTAAAAGAGAATATTCTTTGTTGATTCTTTAGTTTAAATTTAAATTCAAATAATAATAATAATAAATAAAGAAATATATTTTAATATTCTAAATACGCTATGGTGCTACCTAACTATCTTTTTAGGATTACTTTTCCTCATTAAGAGAGCGCATGAAATCAGATGTCCTTAGTAAGAGGCTAAGGTCAATGCTAATAAAGGGGGGGGGGGGGGATGGGTTCTGTGAGGATAGTGTACCAGTGAATGGGGATGGAAGGGCAGTTTTGAGTTTGTTAATAAAGTCAAGTATTAATGATGACTTAACCTTGTACCCCATGCAAGACACAACCCAAACTCACCCATGTTGTTGACAAGGTCGATGCAAGTTGGAGGAGGGCTTTAAAGCCAATGTAAATAAAATGGTTTAAAAAGAAACCTTTTCGTCCACTTTCATTTTCTAGGGCATAGCCTAAAATGGCTTTTCCATGCATGTACGCCCCCCCCCCCACTTGTCATAGTCAAATCAAAATTTAGTATGGGTAGTTTTCTATGCCTATAGGTTAGTTTATATCCCAAACAATTTTTTTATTGCCTTTTTATCTCCCTTTAGACCTACAAATTCTCCTTTGGTTTACATGCAGCAGTCCTTTGGAGAGATGAGTAGTATATTGTGAGGGAAAATTTTAGTAGAGGAAGGTGTTAGTAGTCTTGTTTTTTTTGGGTTAAGTTAGTAAAAATTTTAGGCTAGTTAAGTTAATTTAGTTAGTGAATTAAATTAAGTTTTAAATGTAGTTTTGTTTTGTTGAAGTATTATATTCATGATCAGTTTTGTTCTTAAAGAGTTATTTATTAGTTAGTTTTAATTAAATCGTTTAGTAATTTAGTTAGTTGTTTTAAGTACTATTATAATTTAAATTATAATTATTTTGAATTATAGCTAGTGTTAATGTAGATTTATTTAGTGTTATAATAATAGTGTAGTATATATTGATAGATAATGTTTTTTTTTTTGCTTTTAGTTTTAGTCATATTTAGTCTAATTTATATTGTTATTTTATTATTAATGTATATTTTCTAATAATTCATAGATTTAAATAAATTTTGACTGAATTGAAGTTGATTAAGGATGTAAAGTTGTATTAATTAGGAGCTCATTTAATTTCAAATATTTCGAAATAATTAGACTGATAATTATTTGAATGAACCAATTATATTGTTACTTAATAATTTGCTTAATTAATGTTTTAATAACTAATGTTATCTGAATGATTTAAATGCATTGCTCATTTACATTTTTAAAAGTATATAAAAGTAACAATGTGATAAATTCTTTAATAAATTGAAATTGGATTGTTTAAATTAATTAATTGATTAAACAATAAAAGGTTAAGTTCTACAATCTAGTCATATTCATTGATTATGAACTTGAATGGAAATTTCAAGACACTATTAGGAGAACCATGTTGTTTTTCCATGCACTTATGTCTTTGTTGATTTAAATTTATCAAACTTAGTGAACTTAATTATAAACTTTATATATAAAAAAATGTGTGTTTTTCTGTTGTAACTTTGGGCATGACATTTAGCCAAGGAAGGAGTAAATATTGTAAGCGAAGAGCTTTTTGAGATGAAAGGTTGTTATGACCTAGTAAGGAATTGAGTGGAGCCACTATATGTGGAGGGACAAGTCTCCAATATCACTAGGAAGGAAGCAAGAGCAATTCTATTTTTGACTAGTCTAAAAGACCATCAAACCCAACCAAACTCTTAAAAATGGGGTCAGGGCATTGATTAGAAGTTGGGATTTTGAAACCCAAGGAATATTGAAGGCCTTGAAGAAGGGTATCTGCATCTAGAGTTCTTTTGGAGACTTCTCGAGGAATTTTTTTCACAAAATCCAAATTAGTTGGTCAGGAGGGCTAATAGTCCTAATAAGATTTTTTGAAGAGTTTCAATGGATTGCATAGAAAACTAATGAATTAAGTTTGGAAAATGGATGGAAATGAATCCAAGATAACATAGGATGATCCTTCAGCCCTTTAAAGAACATACTAACTAGTTAGGAGGCCAAAATTCACTTTCATGTCCATGAGCAAGCCTTAAAAGATAGGTTAGAATATGAGAAATGTTATTCCTAGTTGAGTAGGAATTTCTTGTGTAGGAAGGGATATCTAGAAGTGTTATATAAATTAACTACATTACCCTACCCTAGCGCTATCACAATTTCATATATAGTACACAAGTTTTCCTACAAACATTTTTCCTTTATACCAAGTTATTCTAATATGTCTGCCTTCATGTCTTCACAAGTGTCCCAATATACAAAACTAACTCTTTCTACCTTAGGGTTGACATCTAGGATGTTTTCTATAAATGGTTAAATTATTTTTATTATAAACAGAATAATAACTTAACTTAAAATATAACTTTCCTTATTTTTATCCTATTTTTCCTATTCATACTAGTAACTTTTAAACCTTTAATATCTTTTTTGTATTGTTAACAATAAATCACACTATTAGGTGTAAGATCATCATAACCTATTCTTTCTTCTATCAAGTATACGTGTGCCAATTTAGTGTCTACAAATTTTTTTACCAAAAAATGTGTCTTTGCGAAGAGTTAAAATCTATGATACTTCTAGAAGTCTAGGTGGACCCACAATAATGGGTTACACATTTTTGCCTAAACTAACACTGAACTATGATTTTTGAGAAAAGAATCACTTTGAAATTCAAATTTCTATTTAGTGGTCAGGAATTTGAAGATGAAGTAAACTAGAGTTTTTTTAGGATTTATATCTAGATTCTACACACATGCACACACACATAGAAATAATTTTATTGAATTGTTTTTTTTCCACAAAAATTTGTACGTTATCAAAAATATTATTCTGAAAAAGTGACACTACTTTTGACACATAACTTTCTTTTTTTCTAAAATAGATATCAATGTGATTCTTTCAAATTAGTTTTCCAGCATCTGTGACAAAACTGTGATGGTGTTGTGATGTCTTTATCCTTAGTAATTTATACTTTATTAGATTTAAAAGTTGATGTAACACTAATTTGGACATACATCAATTTTGACACATGTAACTTATTATATATTTACCCGATTTCAAATTATTATTTTTGATTGAAAGAGGACTCAAATATGGATAGTTTGGCTATGTTTCAAAAAAATCATTCTCTTAGTAACTATTATTATTCCATGGGGGTCCAATATAGAGGTTTATTTTCTAATGGACCATTTTTTAATTCATGTAAAAAAAATGTGATCAAATTCATAGTGATTAGAAAGCTTGTTCATGATACTTCTATCATACAAAATGATGTATTTAGTGCTCCATCTGAACCTAGTAATTGAGTCTAGAAGACATGAAATTACTAAAAATATTCTAACATTTGGACAAGATATGTAATTAGCTTATTTTGATAGAAACTATGTTTCTATTGAAACTTTTAACTTTAATTTTAATGGAAACAAAATCATATAGTTTCTATTGAAACTACAAGTGTAGATTACATGCACAGTTAATTGACCTTAGATAGTTTTGATTGGAACTATCTAGGTAGTCTCTATCAAATCTTTTGTCAGCCTTTAGGGTTTTCTATTTTTTATTATAATAATTCTCATGTAAATAATTTTTTTTTTTTTTTCAATTTCAACATTCAAATCAAATTATATAATTCACACTTCAATTGGAGAAAGGAAATAATTTTCAACTTGTCTATTTTTCAATATTTGAAGAAGAATTTGCGACATGAGCAATAAATATAAAAGAGCAAGTAAATATTCATGAGGAAGAACTCATGAATAAGAAGATGAAAGTCATCAAAAAAAATTGGTAGGATACTATAGGAGGCAAGATACACATATGCAATCTTTTTTCCAATGTATAAATTTAATTTATTGTGTAGAATTGTATTCTAGACTTTTGGTATATAGTTAGGATTAGGGTTTATCCAATTAGGAATATGGTAAATATTAACTTAGGGTTACTATTAAGTTAATATCAAGAATTTATTGAGATATAAATATTTAGGATTAGGTTTTATTAAATTATGATTAAATTTAAATTATGAATGTTTAGGATTAGGGTTTATTAGATTATGGTTTTCTAAATTCTAAATGTTTAGAATTAGGGTTCATTTTAATTATGATCTTTTAAATTGTGAATTTATTTGGGATGTAGTCAACTAGGATGACCTACTAAGGTTGGACAAGGTTCATCCCAAGTCCAAATAGGTACATGTGCATCTCTCACAAATACAATCTCTCTTTAGATTTCTAGGTCTAGTCAATCTTTTTATCTTTGATTTTTAATTTTAGAGACATTTATCCTTACAAACTTGCTTGATGTTATTTTCTATATCATGCATTTGTAGTAGTAGATGATGAAAATGTTAGACATGAGGAAATTGAGGATGAAGCAATGGATATTGAAAAAGGATCATCTGAAGGTTAGATAAAATTGTATTTAATATTTCATTTGTTATTTATATACACATATGTTCCCTAAACAAATTGTATCTTAATTCTTTAATTTTTCTTGCATCTTGAGATAAAAAAATAGATAAGAATGTTAATCTTGCTCAAACATTGATGAGAAAAATTAATCATAGAAACATAGATCATTTAATTGAAATGGATGTGGAAAAAATCAGAAAATGTGCTACTAAACCTACACATACTTTGGAGAGGAAATTGAATAAAAGGTATAAAGAAATAATTGCACAATTTGAGAATCTTAATACAATGGAGACAACTCAACTATTATCATTTTTACTTCTTAAGGATGAATTAAAAAAGTCATTGAAACTATTGGATATAGATACAACTATAAAAAAGAAGAAGAATTCTAAACTACAAAAAGATATTGTTGAAAATGTCAAGGAAGGGTTGTAATCCATTAGGAAAAAAACTATATCTATAGATAAATCCATTCCATGATGAGTGATACTGCCATCTATTTTAAATGAGAAATTACAGAAAGAAAGATAGATCTCTTCACCATCATCTCATATTGGGTATAGACCAAAAATGATATTACTTTATCTAAAAGGGAAAAATAATTTAAATGATAGTACATTAGAGGAAATTGGGTGCTAATGTGTAGAGCTCCTTGATCTGATAGGATTGTGGAAATAGTTGAAAACTCAATTATTCATTTTGTATTAATAATACTTGTCCTTCAACAAATAGAAGAGGTATCATCAAGTGGAGGATTGGGACTAAAGAATTTATTCAACACATACAACATAGGTTGGGTTCCATGCAACATGAAATGTATCTCTCATTTTGTAATCTAAATCCTCTCACAAAGATTGGACAAACAATGTTTGAAATATTGAAACCCTATTTTGTGAAGAAAAATAAATCTTTCAAAACATGTTTTTGTTGATATCATGTTGAATCTGATTTGTACTATCAAGGGTTCTCAAAGATGATAGAAGAAAGTGGTCATTCTCAAAATCATTTTGGTTAATGGCCGAGCCAATTCATAACATCAATCTTATGTGATAAATCAAATAATCATGGAATAAGTGAAATATATTTCATAAGAAGAACTTGTGAAGCATTTGATAACCTAACTAAATTTCAATTAAGAGATGAAGATACTAATATGATGAGGATGGTAAAATGTAAGAGATATAAGTACATTTAGAAACAAAAGTTCAAAAATAATCAACAAGGTTGGAATATGTAGAGTATAATATACCTACTAGATAATTTATGTCAAATTTTCAGAAATTGATTCAACCATATATACATCATTTTTTTTGCTAAGTGGCAAGCAAAACAATTTCAAATAGTAAGAGAAACTTTCTCACTCAAAACAATTTTATTTTTCATTGACTTTACAAAGAATTACTCTTACATTTCTCGAAAACAACTTGAAGTAGAATACTACTTCATAGAGTAGGTTACTATTATGGTTCAAGTGTCTTATCAAAATGCACAAATTAATTTGTATGGTGTGGAAACTATAGATCAAGTACAAGCCATTAAAAAATAGTGTCAATTTTAGACTAGTGATGATAAATAACATGACACACATTTTGTGGAACATTGGTTTAAGACACTTTTTGAATATTTGAAAAATAAAGGTATAAAAAAAGAGAAACATTATTTCATATGGTTAGATAGATGTGTAGGGAAATTTAAATTACATAGACCATTTTATTCATTATGTATGCTTGATCAATAAACTAATATACCACACATTTGGATATTTTTTCAAGATTGGACATCGAAAGGTTGAGCATGATGGTACATGAGCTTGTATCAAATGTTCTTTAGAAAAATATAAAATGGACTATAAAGGATATCACATTAATAATTCTCATGATGTGGTTGACTAGTATGAAACATGTTTTATAGTGCCAACAAATATAGATAACATTTCATCACAAGCAAATTGATTCCTACCATTTAGAGTGTTTTGTTTGATATCAAGTATAAATTAATTTTAATATTTAAATTGAATAAAATTTATATTTAATACATTAGGTGATAATGAAATTATATACTCATTTATAAAACTCATTTTTTAATATGTATGTATGGACCTTAGATTCATGTGTTGATAGAAGATCAATGTTGTTGGATACAATTGATTAATTGTGTGTTGTCCTTGATGTTACACAAATGTCATATTAGTTGTTAGTCAATGCATGTCAAGATCACTTGGACAAAAAGGACAATTTTTTTTCTACCAATAATTCCTATGTAGAAGATAGTGTCTACTGAGTTCACTCGGGCATCAAAGGAATTAATGCAGAAAAGAGAGTTAACCGAGCTCACTCAGTTAATGGAGAAAAGTTGGATGGTATCTATATTGATTGAGATCACTCGATCACCAAAGGAATTTCACAAGATTGCATTGTTAACCAAGCTTCTATTGGTTAACACAAGAAATTACTTCTGAGTTAGTTTCTACCGAGTTGGGTTGGCAAACAAAGGATTTTTTTTTTTTTTTTTGTATTATGCTCAATTGACTTATCTATTGATTCTGGCTAACTATGGTGATGAATATTAGTTATTCTAAGTTGTATTTGATCTGACTTGACAAAATGAAAGGAATAAGTAAAAGGTCATGTTGTGATTTCAAAGTGTGCAAGTTGTGATGAAAGAAGCCTAAGTGATGAAGAGAGAAATGTTGGAAATATTTAGGACTAACTAGGTTATTGAGAGGGGAGGGGTGAATCAGTAACCTCAAAACTTTTAACAATTTCAGCACTTAATAACATAATCTAATTACCATTAATATATCTAATCTACTGCATGCATGAGAAACTAAAAGCATACAACACTTGAACACAATATTTGGTGACCCAGAAACCTTCCAAATAGAAAGTAAAACTAGGTTGGGGATGATACCCAAAAAAATTTAATACTACAGTATAAAGTTGGCCTATTAAGGCTTACAATGATCACTATTGATGATCTACCCTATTAGGAGTAATTAGGACTGCTAGGCCCACCTTGTTAGAGGTTTTACAAACATACAATGAAGTGTGCACTCTATAAAGAGATTTAAAGAAAAGACTATTAAGTCTACCTTGTTAAAGGATTTGAAGTTGATTCACCTATTAGGAATAGACAATAGATCTGACTTACAACTAAATTTCTGATTAAGATCCTTGAAGTACTGATCACCACTATGTGATAGATGTACCTTGATTGCTCCTAATATGACCTTGCAATACACTTTGTTCTACTACTGATTCACATTCATATGCTTATCATTTCATTCGCATAATCTCTTATAAAAAATATTACACTTGGGTATGATACATTACATTACATATTTACCAACCCAATTCACATAATTACAAGCTCAACCAATACACAAGTTAACATCAATATTACTGAGTTGGCCCAAATGTAGAAACTCAAGTTCTAAAAATTGACTTGGTAAATTTTTGATACATGACATCCACTGTCATTACTCAGCATCATCATGCACATGGTAGAAGTAGAGGCTAGGTCTGTACTAATCACTTCAGCATTTTCATGAACTTGATATACATTGGTGACTCAGTAGATATATTGTCACTTGATAGAAACTAAATTCCATGTTTACCATGCCCGCACTCAGTAAAAATTAATCATCTCATCACTTGGTTAACACTAACTTTGCTTCACAAGAATTGATGAGTTAGTAGACACTATGAAGATTGGTAACCATTGAACTACTTGGTCTGAATTGCTGGACTTCACACTGCCTGAATTCACTTGGTAACCACTGGAATGCTCGGTATGAATTGTGAAGCTTTGTAACCACTGAATTACATGGAAATCACTGGAGACTGATCAAAGAGCTTTTTAACCATGCACAATCTAAATAAGTGTTGTCACTAATAACAAACCTGACTTAATGCCAGCAATCTCCCCCTTTGGAATTAGTGACAAAAACACTTATATACAATGTAGTGTGATACAGGCTTGATATGACATGCTAATTATTTTTGAGATTTTTCAAAATTTGTCTTTGTAACTCTGCTATATATATATATATTTTTCATATATCTCCCCCATACAATATACATATTTTGTTATACAAAGTATGGAATCTTCTTCTTATGATATATACAAAATATCTCTCCTCCTTGATTATATACATGTCTCTCCCCCTTTCTAAAAATAATGTCAAAGATTTATACACAACATACTTATATAGAGACACCAAAATGTGAGAGAAATACATAATGTACTTTAAGAATAAGAGTTAAGGTCTTATCCCAATTTTCTTGCAAAATTTTGCAGGTTTAAAGTGTAACTTGTACTTCTGCAGAGAGCTCAATAATATGATCCACAATTGAAAAATTGTTGTCTGGATCAAAGTTTTGGAATAAGCAATATGCTTCTGCATTGTATCCATGATGGGAAGGATCATATTTTGGATATCTAAGAGTGTAGACCAGATCCTTGCTTCCTCTCTCAATAATTCTTCCTACATATCTAATAAGAATCTTATCTTCATATGATGTGCAGAGCTTGAACTTGGGTCAAGCTACGACTTATGTGTACTAGCCTTCAGATCTTCATCAATCTTATTCAATTTTCTCTTTATTTCCTTAGTATGCTTAGTAACATCACATAACTTAGCAAAAATAGATGTTACATTAGTGTAGGAGGATTCAAGATTTGAAAAATTTGAAGAAAGTTTTACCTACTAGATAGCTATTTGTTGAGAAATATGCTCAAGCACTTTATTATTAAACTTCTTCCCTACTTTCTCCATTAGCTTATCTTGGCCATTGGAATATTCATTGAATTTTTTAACTACCTCTTCTAATTGCAACAAAATGTGTTCAAATGAATCCACATCAATACCTATAGCTTCTATCAAAATATTTTTAGCACTTTCTATAATCCTGAATTCTCTGTGTGTCTCTTCTCTTAATTGCTTCTGCTTGGCTTTCTTTTCAATGAGCTGATTGACTAATCTCATCTGATCTATAGTGGCATTGTCGAAATCTAGTTTGGGAATTTCAATATCATTATCTAGATCTATATCTTCATTTATTTCCTTTCCACTAATCAAGAGTCTTTTTTGTGTCTATGGTTCAACTTTTGAAATTAATGCTTTAGATTTTGGAATAGAAACAATAATTGAAATAGTAGGGCTAGCAGTGAAAACTAATATAGTACCAATAGAAGGAATATTTGCCGGTATGCTTACTGAATCCAAAACTGATATACTAATAGAAGTTTCTAAAGCTATAGAAAGAAAAACTATAGAATCCAAAATTTTAGAACTTGAAACTATAGTCACTATTGATGAACCCGACTCAAGAACTGAAGAAGAGAGAGGCTATAGCTCAATAGATGAAGTGGTAGACACTTCCATTAGTGATGTGTTGAGCTATGAGGGAGGGAAGAGTGATTGGACATTTGATGTATCTACTATGGTCACAATCAAACTTGTTTAAGTTGTCTCCATGCTTGATGATGTTGCAATTTTTCCTAGAGAGTGAGGAAGGGAGGCTATGATAGATACATCTATCTTGACTAGATCAGTCTCTTCTTCTTCTTGCCTAGATTTCTCTTTAGCTTCTTCCTCTTTTTCTTCTTCACCATCCTTTATCAAATCCTAATATTCTTCAGCATCAATAATGACAAAAGGAGTATTGTCTTCATCATTTTCTTCATCCTTGTCACTATCATCACCATCATCTTTGATCTCAACGGGATTTTCACTTTGTTTATGTAGATGATAAATATTTTTCCACATAGATGTCACATACTTGACTACATGCTCTATGTCTTTTACCAAAATTAAACAAGTATGAAATCTAATAGTCATCTTGTCTTTATTTTTCTTCATGGCTTATTTTACCTTAGCATTGGTAATGCTCAGTAACAACTGTCTCAAAGTTTGTTCATATATGTCTTTTTCTATTTGCATGGCTGATTCTCATCTTGACTTCAACCTTTCTAATAGCTCATTAGAAATTTGATGTTCTATTTGATTAGGGGAATACTTGCATTTTCCTATCTTGGTTAATACCAACTCCTCAATCTGCATCTTCTCAGCCTCTATTCTTGTCTCATACTTCAATGCTTCGAAATTAGTTATACTAAAACCTTCTTCCATTTTCTTTAGTCTTTCCTAGAAGGTGAGAGGAGGCTTAGTAAACACAACTTTACTGCCACCTTTCTTCTTGGATCTTCTTGTGAATACTGTAGTGGAGGGCTTGGGTGGCTTGATGATAATCACCTTCCCTTTCTTCCTTGTAGGCTCTTCTTCCTTTTCTAATTACTCTTCATTTTTAGATTCCTCCACATCTTCTCATTTTCCCTCAGTAATCATAAGAGGTGTGTTTTCTGTTTTCAACTTTGATACCCATCTCTTTCCTTTGTTCACCACCTGTTGAAGCTTGATCTCAAGTTCCATTCCTACTTTAGCTTCATCATAGGTTCCAAAGAGAGGTGCCTTTGGATCTATAGGCTCATTTACTAGGGCTTCAATTATTTCTTTTTCCTCATTAATATTAACCTCATATGGAAGAGGTTTTACCCACAAAATTATATGCCTTACTACCTAAATGTATACTTTGTCACTATCAACCATAAAACAAACATCATCCTGATAATCTTCAATCAACTTTTGTGGTATCCTAAATCTATTATTCATCTTTTCTTTGATGGACTCAAATTAATTATCCATGATCCTATAAAAAATTTCACCCGTTTTAGCTATAAACTCATTTATCTGATATAAAACTAGTGTGTCTTTTCTCCATACAACTATGTCTTTAGAGGGGAAAAATATTTGAACGTAGAAGAAAAAACATGTCAACAATGAGCTAAACTTGCATGGCTTATTCTTTGAGGTTCTAATGCTTTCCATATTCTTTTTTAGCTACTTCAACATCAAATTTGTTGGTCATATGACAAATTCTTCTTTACAATCTTATAAGGTAAGTCAACTACTTCACACCACACACAATTGAGTTGACTTGAGCTGTAAATCTTATGTGTCATCCAATGCATGCCAAATTTAAGTTCTCTATCAAATACATTGCTAATTTTCACTCCTCTTCCATCCCACTTGGCTAGGGTTTTCTTTTGTAACTCATCCTAACCTAGGGTTTTTCTGACTTTATATTTAGTAAGCATAGAAAGACCAATAATGTGATGAATCATTTTCTTTGTAATTAAAATTGGCTACTCTAACCACAATTTATCATTATGAACTTGGCCTAAGATATAGCTAATTCATTTGATTTGAAAGGTTTGTGGTAGGTGAGGAATATGAGTTAAACCTTTCTCTTCTAAATGTTTGTGCTCAAATTTGAGAGTTCCATCCACATAGAGTTCACTTAGGGAATTATCCATTTCAAGGGTTCTTATCTCCTAAGTTGCACATTTAAAATGAGTTTCAATGTCATTAATAAGAAATACCTTAGGTGTTCTTTGTGACTAAGCTCCATTTGGGTCAAGGATTTTTGTGATTGCTGGCACTAGTTTGAAGTTAGGGGCTTTCCACTCAGCACCTCACACCAACATTTTAGATCCTTTCTTTGCCTTGATGCTACTATTGGATGCCATAATATCTCAGTGAGTTGAGAGAATCTCTTCAAAAAACTTTTGCTACAAATTCTACTCAAGATCATTGGGATGCTCTGCAAATTGCTCTGTTCACAATATATTGAATTCATAGTGAAAATGAAGTTGATTTCCTACCTTTTGATAAAAACTTCCCATTAATGCTCAGTATGATGATAGCAATAATGACATAGTGTTTGATAGCCTATCATCCACTATCTACACAGATTGCTCAATAAAATCTTGTAACTACGCAACCAAACATGACCATGTTACTTCCAACTTTTCTCAGTAGAGAAGTGAATTCGATGATAACTATTGCTGATCTTACTAATTCTTCTTCTATATCTTGAATGCCAAAATAAATCTTTGTTTCCTTTCAATTAGAACTATTTAAGATGTGACCTTGAAAATATAGTTCAAGTTCTTTCATAAGAACTTAATTGGAAATGGTTGAGTCACCCACTTCTTTAGTGACATGACTATCATCAGCTAAACTAGCTTGCTTGGTAGATTTAGGAATTCACTACTGTCTCATCTTCTTCCTAATGTTATTAGCTTCTTCTTTCTTTTCATCTTCAACTCTACTTGTATTCATGTAATTCTTAGCTATATGACCAAGTTCAGTACATGTGTAACATCTTATGGTAGTATCATTTCTTCTCATGTGTCCATATTCTCCATAGTAATGACATGTACACCAAGTATTGTAGTCCCAACCAAATATTTCCTTAAAAAATTTTCAGCTGGATTGAATGGTTTAGATCTACACTCAGATGCCTTGTGACCTTGTTTCTTGCATTTGTGACACTTGCCCTCAAACTTTGATTTTTGTTTGCATTCATTGGCTTTATGTCCATGCTGACTACAGTGGTAGCATTTTTAATTGAATTTTTCCTTTCCATTACTCCAACATTTGTTTGATGTATGACCTATCTTACAAAAATAATTGCAAGCAGGTCATTGATTCAATTCAGCACCTTGTTTGGAGGATTCACCTTCTTCTTTATATGCAAGTCCTGCTTTACCCTCTTGCCTACAAAGATTCTGATCATTTTGCTAATTCAATTGATCCATATCTACATGGGATTTAATTATTCTTTCATTGATTTTCTTCTCAAAATTTGGATCAACTTTCGTCCTTTCATTGATTTTCTTTTTAGTGTTTAAGTCATTCCTTAATTTGTCATTTTCAGATCTTAGACTCATGATTTCTTCATTTGCATTGGAGAGTTGATTGATAAGACTTTATTGCTAAAGGGATTGATTTTGAATTTCATTTTTCCTTACCTCCAAGTCTTATTTTTCCTTATTTCTTTGTTATGAGATTTCACACAATCTTATTAACTGAATTTCTCTTGTAGAGAGCCATTTTTTTGTAGGAGTTTTTTGATTATATCATTTGCTTCATCTGAATTGCTTGAGGGGAAGAAATCTTCAATCTTCTCTTCAACATAATAGTCGTCATTCATCTAATTTGTAATTTCCTTCCTTCTTTTTAGGGATTGAGAAAGATGCTCTTTTGCTTTCTTGACTTGAGTTATGGCCATCTCTAGATCTAGCTTTTCATTGTCAATAGCTTTGTCAAGTCTGAATATCTCCATTGCTCTTGATCTTTGCTCAAGTTTTCAAGCTTTATCCTAAGAACCAAAAGGCTTTGATACCAATCTTTGGAAATATTAAAGACTGGCTACATTACTGAGAGGGGAGGGGTGAATCAGTAACCTCAAAACTTTTAACAATTTTTACACTTAATAACATAATTCAATTACCATTAATAGATCTAATCTACTGCATGCATGAGAAAATGAAAGCATATAACACTTGAACACAATATTTGGCGACCCAGAAACCTTCCAAATAGAAAGTAAAACTAGGTTGGGATGATACACACAAAAAATCAATAATGTAGTATAAAGTTGGTCTGTTAAGACTTACAATGATCACTTCTGATGATCTACCCTATCAGGAGCAATTAGGATTGCTTTGTCCACCTTGTTAGAGGTTTTACAAACATACAATGAAGTATGCACTCGATAAAGAGATTTAAAGAAAATATTGTTAAGTCTACCTTGTTAAAGGATTTGAAGTTGATTCACCTATTAGGATGAAATAGTAGATCTAACTTACAATTGAATTGTTTATTAAGATCCTTGAAGTATTGATCACCTCTATGTGATAGATGTAACTTGATTGCTCCTAAAATGACCTTGGAATACACTTTTCCCTACTACTAATTCACATTCACATGCTTATCATTTCATTTACATCATCTCTTATCAAAAAAATTACAATTGGGTATGATACAATACATTACATATATACGAACCTGATTCACATCATTACAAGGTTGACCAATACAAAAGTTAACACTAATATTACTGAGTCAGCCCAAATGTAGAAACTCTAGTTTTGAAAACTAACTTGGTGAATTTTTGAGAGATGGCATCCATAGTCATTACTTGGCATCATCATGCACTTAGTAGAAGTAGAGGCTTGATCCATACTGATCACTTCAATGTAGTTTCAAACTTTGTATACACTGGTGACTCGATAGATATAGTGTTACTTGGTAGAAAATAAGTTCTTCATTTACCATGCCCACACTCAGTGAACACGAATCATCTCATCACTTGGTTAACACTAACTTCACTTCACAAGAACTAATAACATAGTAGACACTACGAATCTTGGTAACCACTAAACTGCTTGATAGGAACTAAACTACTTGGTTTGAACTGTTGATCTTCACACTACCTGAATTCACTTGGTAACCACTGGAATGCTTAGTAGGAACTATGAAGCTTGGTAACCACTAAATTACCTGGAAATCACTAGAGACTAATCAAAGAGATTGGTAACCATAGAAAATTTGAATAAGTGTTGTTAGTAATAACAAACTTGACTTAATGCCAACAAGGAAGTGAACTTGAAGGATAAGCATAGTATCCTTGTGGAGCAGAAAAACTATATTTGATGAGGAAGGATTAAGTTCATGTCAAAACAAAGATCTATAAATAGAAATTTAGTTGCATCTCAATTAGGTCATTTGAATGCTACTTTCTAACCACTGTAATAGTGATCTAAATCTGTTAATAGAGTTGGTTTAACAACCATTTGTAAATCCTCTGATAAGGTGGCAATTCTATTAAATTGTGTCAAAGACCTCTAACAAGGCCACTCCAAATAGGATCATTAAATCATCTAATAGGGTCACATATAATAGTGTGTTTTGTAACCTTTAATAGGGTTGGCTCCTAATAAGGCCGACTTCAAAAGATTGAAAAATCATAACTAGTTGCAACTGGTGGTTTTTTCAAAATTTTGTTTTTACGTTAAATCTTGGTGTCATATGTGTTCATGTTATTTCTTTCATACTTACAATTAAGATTAAGTAATCGTTGAAAATATCTTAATATCTACAAAGTTTATTGCTTACTAATTACATTCAACATTTACCGAGTTATAGTATTTTATGTATTTATCGAGCATCAACAGTATTTTATTTTTATATTGTAATTTATATTGACATCTAAGGGATCTGGTATTTATTTTAGTAGTAATTGAATCACCCTTCTCCTCTTAGTTACTCCTCTTATATTTCCACCAATTGGTATCATAGATTTTGGTGCTTGTAGGAAGGTTTCAAAGACCTAAGCCAAAGATTAGGATGTCTTACAAGAGAGAGATTCCAAAACTCAACAAAGACAATTTTGCTGCATGGCAAGGACTTATGAGACTATACCTAGCTACTATCAGTGATTCAGGTTGCAAATATCTTGATATTGAATACTAAACTCCCATTGGAACATTATTAGTTGAAGATATTGTTGAGAAGAAGAGTCATAACATCATGATGATTGACATAGCATCTGCTCTCAACTATGCTGAATTAGATGAGGTAAAAGACTGTCAAACTACTCATGAAATGTGAACCATACTAACAGATATCTATGGAGGAGATGAAAATGTAACAAGAGCCAAAGTAGAAAATCTTAGAGGATAATTTGACCAAATGAGAATGAGAGAAGATGCAAACATTGGGTGACCGTAAGAAGTTGGGTTGTAATTCTATAGAAGTCAAATCTATGAAATTTTACTTCTCAAAAATGGGTACCCAATTTTCTTAGAATCAGGTACCCATTTCTAAAATCGCACTTCGAGTACCTGAGCTGGGATTCAAAAATTGGGTACCCAATTTGTTAAAAATAGATCACCTCACTGAACCACCTAAAAATTGGGCACCTGATATTTTTACAAATTGGGTACCCAATTTGTTAAAAATTGTGTACTCGATTTGTAAAATATTAGGTACCTGATTTGTAAAAGTTACAAATACCCATTTTTAAGTGTTTTGGGGTCATTTTCACCTTTTGGAAAATGGGAGCCCTATTCGAGAGCAATATGGGAGCCCATTTTTTACCTCTACCGACTGCCCCCTACTGATATTTACTGACATACCAGGTATTTTAATTTTTTTTGTACTATTTTACTTAATTATTTTCAGTTTAACGTTTTATATGTACATTAATTTATTGTTTTTTTAAAGTTTTAATATATGAAAAATTGTAAATTTACATTGTTAATGAGTATTATCTTTAGATTATTGTATCTTTTAGTTTAAATAATAGTTTCATAGACGTTCATTTAAAAATTATTAGTTTAGATGTTTTGAAATTTATTTAATTTATGTATTTATTGCAATGTTGAATGATTAGATTAGATATAAATTCATTGTTTAAACATGTAATTACAAATAAATATTGATTTCAAATAACTAGTGATTAATTATCTAGATTAGTTTGTAAACCATATAACAAAGAAAGTATTTAAACTAACTATAACCTCAACCTAACCAGATAGTTCTGTACAATAAACCCTAAACATATAACTAAGTATTTAATTATGTAACACCCAACCAAGAGATTCAAACACAAAACTTAGTATTTAATGATTTTACTTATTGTATTGTACTTTGTTTCATCGATCAAAAATGGATGATGTAAACTATTTTATAAATGTATATTCTTTCAACCTTTCATACCCTGTGACATGTATAGTGGATGATTGTGCATTTCAAATTAATTTGCCAAGTGCCATTCGGAACAAATGTATATTATTTAAATGGATTGAACTCAAGTAGTTATTATTTGATGTGGATGTGTTATTTATTTTACTTCTAGTACTTATAATTATTTAAAAATAAAATGTAAATGTGCTCATTAAGGAATCGTTAAGGAATGTAATTTCTTATTTTTTTATGTAAATTATTGTACATGTTATTGCTTGCTTAGTAAAACTTTAGATTAGTTCTTTGGATCCCTTGGCTCGGCGTTATTTAGGATTAACTATAATCCCAATTTTAACCAAAACTCTAATCATAACCTTTACTGTCATCCCAACCATAATCTTAATTTGCTAAAACCTACACCCTAATATATAAATAATTGAATAGCTATCATAAGAACCAAGAACTAATTATAAATGTCAAACCAAAACCATAACCTTAAATGATAAACTATTATCATAGAGGAGCATCATATCTATATCTACATGTCATATGAATCTAAAAACATTTACATATCTAATTACATCACTTACTGCATAGGAAGGATATAAAAATTTCATTATATTATCCATGCATATCATATCAAAAGAATCATATAGAAGCATGACATCTACTACATCCATCATAGATGATCAAGAAGGGTACTTAGGTAAATTTATATATAACATGATATTATAAGAAATGAAAAACACCATATAGGAGCATCTCATGTATAAACTAGAAAAATTGATCATGATACATGTAATGAGATCAAATAATATTTGTAATCATCACATATACTATCAATGTATAGGGGTGATATAATCAAAGTATCAAAAAATGAGTGATATCAGAGCATTATCAATATCAAGGTGTCAAAATGATACAAAGTCAATGATACATCATTAAAAAAATTAGAAGAGAAGAAGGAATTAGGCATCTAATTAAATAACACTCCCTCACCATCAAGAGGTGGAGGTGGAACATTAGTGCGAGTAGGAGGGTCTACACCCTTGGATGCCTAAGAATATATGGAGAAGTGAATAACTTGTCTTTCCAATAGAGTAGTTGTTGATTATTCATCATAATAGTAAGCCTCTCTAGAGTTATGATAAGTGGCCTCACCCTATGTAATCCTGAGTTGAGAAGTTAGCTCTATAATCTACCTATCATGATCAATTGCCATGCTAGCTCAGATGACCACCTATGTCTAGACTATCACCTGGTACTGTGCTACTCTCAATATTCTCTAGAGTCCCCTAATGTCATTTTCTTATGTGAGCTCTCCTTGGCTTCCTACTCTAGAGGCCCATGATAAAACATTAGTAATTTGATATTAAAAATCAATTTTAAAAAAGGGGCACTGATTCATTAATTAATCCTAACATAATTAATCAAATAAAGTTTTTAAATCCTATGGCTAGAACTACTAATTAAATGAATAAAATAAAATGATCAATCACCCATATCATCACTAATGCAAAATGAAATTAATTAACACCAATGAAGCTATTGTCACTTAGGTTTGCACCCTTGTCCAAGGCCTATGCGCGAGGACAACCTAGTGAAACATGGAAACAACCTCCAAGCTGTGGGACTTGAACTGCGAGGTTGAGTCTCTAAAGAAGGCCGGCTTCCTCTTACTGTCAGGGCGCACCTATCTATTCTCAAAAGGGAAAGGGAGAAAGAAAGCATTAAAGAAAATCTACCTAGTCTAATCTAAGGTAGTGATGCACTAAAATAGAGTGTTCAGACTCATTTCTGCCCATATATGCACTATGAAACTAGGGTAACATTCAAGGTCATACATTCATTTAGACTTATATCGACCAACATCCACATACAGATCAGGAGACCAATTGAATAACAGTAGGAATAGAAGATTTCACTTGTATATTATTCAATAGGCCAAAGATAGATACAGTATGCACACCACTGATCTCAACAATACATCAATAAGAGGCAAAACGCTACAGATACACATTGATGGCTGAAAGAGATGATACAGGATGTTTTATCTAGCTCAGAGACAAAGGGATTTTACACTGCAAGTCTGCAAGCAGCAGCAGAGAAAATCAGGAAGAGTCGACCTTAAGAACAGATCACCAAATTGCCTTTATAGATTAGGCATAACCGAAGATTTTTGCATTACATTCACTTTTCACCTACTGGCATTAACTTTCCATCGTGAGAATCCAATCAAAGATCTGATCTGAACATGGCCTGCATACTAAGAAATCTGATATCCCTCTGAGAAAGAGCCTAGAGAAGACAAGAATGGCGCCACAACATTCCCTAACATGGTCGATGGATCAGTCGGATGGATGGAGTGCCTTCTTGCACTTGGCATTCATTCCGAGTTGGTAGAAATTAATCCCACTATCAGATTGTGGAAAAACCTGGATTTCTCATCACTCATGATTTGTGTACCCATAAAAATCAACCAGTCAAATAGGCTCGACGAGCTAACTGGGCCATGCAGGCCAATCACAACTTTGATCTTGCCACCCTGGCAGTCTTTTACGTTTGACTGGGCACTTACCACCCTTTCTGTGCGATTGGGCCCCTTCTATTTGGCACCACCTCAGCGACGCATCCTGGCGAGACTTGACCCCACTGACACGTGGTGAAAGGGCGCCAAGTCGCTATACAAAAAACCTTGCAACTTTTCCATGGCAAGATGGCGCCTGCCGCCAATCCATTTCCAATCCGACGGTTACAAAACTTGACCTCCCGCAACCCACCTTCTCTATTGAATTACCGAGCCCACTAGTATGTGGCATCTCCTTTTTGGTCTATTGGCTACTTGAATCTAACTGTGCCGATGGCATGAAATGTGGCCCCGCCAGGACACGTGGCGTACGGGCGCTATGTTGCCAATGTTAACTCCCAAGAAAGTCTCGATAGCGAGACAACACCAGTCATAGATCCCTGCGAATCCAACGATTGTGAAAACTCACCATTCGTGCTGAGACTATTGGGCCCGCTGTACATCGTGCACTGACTCATACACATGGCACCACCTCATTTGGTTCATCGAAACACTAGCTAGCAACCCAAGACCTGATCCGCAGAGCGACCACATGTCAGCTAGGTGCCATGTCGCTATGCAAAAATCAAGACCAATTCCCATAGCGCCATAGCGTCTACTGATAGTGTGCCCTAAGATTTACATGTGTCCCCATCTGATTTGCCACATTGACTGCGCTTGCACAACACCTATTGGGACCCATCCGTTTGATCATTCCTTGCCACGGTGAACTTTCTGTTTGGGTGCTATGTCGCCTTCGGAAAATGCACGAGTTTTTCATTGGCGCCATGGCGCCTTGCCTTTTTTTGAAACTTTCGAGCTGTGAAACTTGTTTTCCCACTACCATGAAACTTTTGACCTGCCGTACTCTGCGATCCGCGACTGGACCCATCCCACTCGGTGCCATGTCTACAACTGCACCGCACTCTAGATGACACCTGGCAATCCTTGGTGAGACTTGGTCCTGTCGATCCATTTGGCAGATGGTCGCTATGTCACCATGATAAAATTCGTGCATCTCTGCCATAGCAAGATTGTGCCATTCGTCGATGTGACCCAATCTGACGATCATGAGGACTCGTCATTCTTCATGTTTCCACCCTCCATGTTGATACACTTGGCATCGCCTTGAGACACGGCCCCACCTGACATGTGTCACCAGGGCGTGATGTTGTTGTGATAACCCTCGCGCAACTCCTCCATAGCGTGATGGCACTTACCGTTGATCCGAGCTAATTCGACGGTGGTGATCGTAAGCCCCTAATGTGTTTGCCATGCTGACAGGAACTCTGACTTGGCACACGTGGTTCCTTCTGATTTTTCGCCGCAACACTTGATTCTACCGGTCATTAAAACTCACTGCCGTGAATATTTCCGCCGGGCGCTATGTCGATATGGAGATTTTTCAGCCGATATGCGATAGCGACATAGTGCCAAGGGCGTTAAGAACCTTTTTCGACCCACAGAACGCTGAACCCACCCCTGCAACATGTCATTAGGGCGTCATCGCGCTATAATAAATATCATGTATTTCCCTTATAGCGCGATGGCGCCAACTGTCTGTAGCGCTTAGATCTGACGGCCAGAAACTTGTAGGTTGTAACATTAAAATACTTATTCAAGACTAACTGCTACACGAGCCACACTTTCAAATTTAAATTCTCGGCGGTAAAACCAAAGATAACACTTATGGCGACTCGTAGGGGACATGAGCCTGCTCAATGCATGACCAGTGCCTGAGAATGATCCATTGGGCCATGGAGTCAAAAAAGAGGGCCTGGAAGGTACAGAATCGAGAGTTTCAAGAAACCCTAACCCTTAATGAGGAGATCAAAACATTTAAAACCCTTGAACTCTTGCTCTGTCTCTGTGACTTGGAAACAAAAATAAAACCTCCTCAGCAACTTGAGACTTGTCAAAACTTCGAGAACTGGCGACTCAAGAAGTGAGCCATATGCACGCGCACTTATTACAAAATAGGAACAAATAGGAAGCAACTAAACTAACTATGTACATGGATTCACAACTTTTTTAGAAACAGGGCTTCAAATGGATCCCATTGATTGGAATGGGCAAAATTTCACCATTTGGCCTGCTTAGCTGGAACGCATTGGCCTGTTTGCAGCTGGAGATTAGATAGGGGCCACTCCATAGTGGATCAAATTTGGAGTGCCTTCCCAATTTTGCTCTATCTGAGTCCCACTTGAGAACTAAATCTCCCTCTCTAAAGATTCTGGCCCTTGCCTTCTTATCAAAACTCTTCTCCATCTGCTGCTGGTGTATCTCAAGGGTTTGCATAGCTTTGTTTCTCTTTTCTTCTAGTTCAATCAATTCTACCATTCTCACTGTCATGGAACTATTTTCAACCAATTCCAGCTAATGAACCAACTCCAAGGATGGGAATTCCAATGAGATTGGAAGTCTGGCCTCCCTACCATATACCGGCACAAAAGGTGAATTCACAATAGATCTCTTGGGTGTTATCCTATCAGCCCATAGAGCAGTCCTTAATTTTTTATGCCAGGCCCTCTGATTGTCTTCTATCACTCTCCTTATGATTTTGATCAGATTTTTGTTGGAAGATTCAGCTAAACCATTACCCTGGGGGTAGTAATTTGATGATGTACTCAAATAGATATTGTGATTCATTGCCCATGCACAAATCTGGGTTCCAACAAAAGATTTGGCATTATCTGAAATGATAGTAGAAGGAGCTCCAAACCTAGATACAATTCCATCAAGGAATTCAACAACTGATGGCTCTGTAGCATCCTTCAAGGCAACTACCTCTGTCCACCTAGTGAAATAATCGGTAGCAGCCAAGATCCATTTATGACCTGCACTAGATGGAGGATTAATGGGGCCTATAAAATCCAACCCCCACTAGGTGAAGGACTGATCCACCTGAATAGGATGAAGAGGAAGAGCTGCAAGTCTCTGTTTGCCTGAGAAAAAGGCACATTTCTCACATTTTCTCACACACCTATAACAATCATGGAACAAAGATGGCCAGTAATATCTAGCCCTCATGATCTTCATGGCGGTTGTTCTTGCAGAGAAGTGGCCACCATCAAGGCCATCATGAAGTTGTTTAATCATCCTCTCACCCTGATCCTCTTCAATACATCTCAACAGGGTCCCATTAAAATCCCTCCTGAACAGGATATCATCAATCACAACATAGGGAATGGACTGCAGTCTATATTGTCTTCTGTTAGCTCTGTCCAATCCTTGAGGGTATCCATTCCCTGATAAAAAGTTCCTCATGTCATCCATCCAGCTCCTTGGGGCATTAGCATTTCTTTCCTCCTGCTGCTCTGCAATTACCATAGTAGTCCCTACATCTAAATCCTGATCTGATAAAATTTCTTTGCATAATCCTCTCCCTCTTACTAATTTGGTAATCTGAATATCAACATCATATTCCATTACCCTAGTGATCCATCCAGCTCTCTTTTCACTGATGTCCTTGCTTAATAGGAAGTCTTTTACACTCGCATGGGGCACCAACAAATGGATCCTATTGTGGGATAAGAGGTGTCTAAATTTCTTCAAGGCTCTAATAATTGCAAGGGCTTGCTTCTCAACAAAGCTATACTTATCTTCATATTACTTGAGTCCTTCACTAAAGAAGGCTATGGGCTACTCCTCATTCTTGTCATTTGTCTGAGTCAAGACAGTAGAAACACTTGACTCTCCACCTAAAGTGTAGAGGATGAAATCTTTCTCAAAATTTGGGTTCATGAGAGTGGGGGCTGAGGCTATGGCTCTCCTGATTTCTTCAAAACTCTCCTTCCCCTCCTTGGTCCATGAGAAGACCATATTTTTCTTAAGCATGGCTATGAGGGGTTTCACCATGATGGCAAGATTAGGAATAAACCTTCTTACAAAATTTATCCTACCAAGGAAACTTTGCAGCCCTTTCTTGTGTTTAGGGAGAGGAAGGACAAGTATTGCTTTTGTTCTTTCTGGATCAATGGTCAACCCATCCTTAGATACAATGTGTCCCAGTAATTTTCCTTGGCTTGTAGCAAAGACACACTTGGTTGGGTTGAGGGAAACCCCAAACTCTCTACATCTTAGAAATACCTGTCTCAAATGATCAAGATGATCTTCTACATTCTTGGAATATATAGTTATATCATCAAGGTATACTAAGACAAACTTGTCGATTAATCTTTTGAAAGCCACCTCCATTGCCTTTTGGAATGTGGCACCGGCATTTGTTAGTCCAAATGGCATCTTGCAATAAGCATAGGTGCCCCATTTAGTAGTAATGTTGTCTTATATCTGTCAGATTCTTTAACCAACACTTGGTTATAACCAGAAAATCCATCAAGAAAAGAGAACCTCTTTGACCCACTGACCTTAGACAAAATTTGCTCCATATAAGGGAGAGGATGGTGATCCTTAAGGGAAGCCTGATTAAGATCCCTAAAGTCCACACACAATCTGATTTCTCCATTCTTCTTCCTTACAGGGACAAGGTTAGCCACCCATGATGAGTGTTTGATAGGAAAAATTATGTTAGCTTCAATCAACTTGGATAGTTCCTTCCTCATTAAGGGTTCAATATTGGGATTCACTGGCCTCTGTTTTTGTCTTACTGGTTTGACCTTATCAACTAAATCTAAGGTATGCTGAAAAAAACTAGGGTCAAACCCCCTTAAGTCATCATATGTCCAAGCAAACACATCATTAAATTCTTGACATAGATGAATGAAATTTTCTTGCTCAGCCTCATAACATACCTTCCCCATGTTAAGAGATTTTCCATCAGCAATAGTAACTGGAGCATGATCATCCTTTTCTGCAGCTAGATTTATTCCTTTGCCTCTTGTTTGATCATCAGGATTAAAGACACTCTCCAAGGTAATGAGACCCTTGGGCAACTTGTTGGAGCTGAGGTGAATGATTTGATCACCATACTAATCTTGTAGTCTTGACTGATTTCTTTCTGAAAATTCTGCTTCATTCCGCAAGAAACTCACAATTTTCTCATCAGACTCAAACACCTGCCAATGAGTATTATTATCAGGAACAACAGGCCTCACTACCACCTTTATTTGTTGCTTCTTCTCTTCCTCAAGATTCCCTGGCACATCATAAGATGCACCCACTACTGCAAGTCTATCAGTATATTTGTTTTCTTTCCTAGGAATGCTCTGGATATTAAATGCTTGGAAACCCTCAAGCAAATCCCAGACTCTGTGTTTGTAAGACTTGAGTAGGCCATTTTTGGTGATATTCTGATTTCTCACTTGGTTCACTACCAACTCACTGTCTCCGTATACTTTCAAGGATTGAATTCCCCTCTTTTGGGCAAGTAGGAGACCTTGGATCAAAGATTCATACTCAACCACATTATTGGTACAACTGAATTGGAGCCTAAACGAGAAGTAGTATCTTATTTGTGCAGGAGAGATCAACATAACACCAGCCCCTACTCCATTTCTATTCCTTGAGCCATCAAATTACATACTGCATATTCCACTTATGTCATCATTAGCTCCAACAAGATCAGGAACTTGAGCCTCCTTCTCTATGATGCAATATGTACTAAGGCCTATCTCAAGAGTTTCCGACATAAGCTCAAACTGACATGTATTTTCCCACTTATCTAAGAAGAAATTAGGAATCTCTACTATGGAGGTGGCAGGCTCATTTACTATGTCATTTTCATCCATCTCCAAAATAGGGCAATTCATATTAATGAAGTTGGGAGTGTAGGGTTTAGTGTGATGAAGGGCTTGAGGTTCTACTCTAATTGAAGCATTAGCCCCATATCTGGTCTTAAATGACATATAAGACCAATCACCAGATATGAATCCACCTATTTGGGCAGTGAAGTCTCTTGAAAGACAGATGGCAAAATAGGGCTTAACTTCAGCAACAAATATGTCTTGAATCATAGTACAACTAGGTCATGCATGCAGGGCCATTTCCACATTCCTAACGATGCCTATGGTTTTGATAGTACTCACATCTAGTTGTAACACATCCCTAATAATGGGCTCATATTTCATTCCTAAAGCATAGGCAACACATCTAGGCATTACTGAGCTACTAGCCCCTGAATCTATCATGCAATTATGGACTAACTTGCCCCCTATAATCAGAGAAACATAGAATGGACGAGGTCTAACCTTTTTATTTGTCTCCACATCACCTGATGGTTGTATTAAACTAGTGTCACTCTCCATGGTGGGTGACTGATCTTTGGGTTTGATCTTTTCCAATTCTTGCTGTAGCATCCTTTTCTGCATTGGTATGGTGGCAACTACTTCCCACATGGAGATGCTTACATTGGTTTTCTTCATTTGCTCCACCACACTCAAGGGTGCATTAGGAATTTTGGCAAAAAATTTGGGAGCTGTACCCATGAGAGGCTGAGATGGAGCAACATAGGGATCACTTGTATCCTCCTTTCTTGGACCTTGCCTTTGCTATTGTGAAGTGTTTGTTTGCTCATTTTCTTTTTGTGTATGAGGTATAACACTCAAAGTTGAGGCCTGCTCAGGAGAAAGGGGGGCAATATGTTCCATAGCTCTCTTCTTGCTTCTTGTGTTATGAGCAATGGAATCCTGGTTTACATTACAATGCTCCTCCATCTGGTGATTCATAAAAGAGAAATCACCCTGCCTCTGAATATATGAGGCTTCCTTGGGATGATCTTCCTTGTATGATTGCTTTGCTGTGGGCTCCTCAACAGTTAGCGCCAAATAAGATTCTGCCTTCTGACATAGGCAGTAGGCATAAGAATAGTTACATGAAGGATAGAAGTCTTGATCTTGGGCTAAGTTATTTTGAGGAACTAAGGCTCTATTCTGATTTGAGCTTGAAGTAGCAGCATGACTATTTTGCCTATTTTGATCAAAAGAGCTATTCCAATGATTAGGAGGCCTACCACCACTTGGAGCCTGATGTTGTAATTTGGGGGGCTTGCTGCCTTTCTAAGGCCACCACCTTGTTACTCATTTTTTGCATTAGAGAAAAACTATCCTCTAACCTCTTCCCTTGGTCCTTCAACTCCTTCCCCTGCTCTTGCAATTTTGTATCTAGAGTCCTCTCTCTTTTATCTGTATTCAGCACTAGACCTTGGAGCATTTCCTTGAGTTCATCTATTTCGTTTGAGGATGTGGAAGCTTGGGGAACTGGAGTAAGGGCTTGTGACGTAGAAATCGTAGGAAGGGGGGCTATTGCTGGTTGGTGGTTGGGAACATCAGTAAAGAAAGGCATAAGAGGCCTTGGAGCCAACTTTCCTCCTTGTATTAGGATGTTCTCAGCCTTTATAGTTGTCTCATAAGCATTCAGTAACGTATCTCCTCCCATAGTTTGGATTGTAGTGGCAATGTCACTGTTGAAAGCTCTAAGGTAGTGCAAGAAGGCATTACCAGGGGTAGGTTTCACTATAGTAGGTATTCTATCCCATGTCTTTTGGAATCTGTAAATAAAATCAGTCATACATTCATGGGGGGCTCTTTTTATTGTAGTTAGTTGCTCTAGTAGTGACAAATGGTCACTCTTATCCTCAAAATGTTTGCATAATCCTACTCCTAGTCCATCCCAATCAGTTATGGAACCATGAGATAAGCCTCTATACCACTATAATGCTTTTCCTTTTAAAGATGAGGCTAGAAGTCTGACGGCAACATCATCTTCTGTAATACCGTGAATATTGCAAACATTTGCTACCTCTTGTATATGCTCTAAAGGGGAAATAGAAGTTTCACCAGTAAAATCAGGTATACTTTTTAGTGCAAATACTGGTATATCATGTCTTTGGGCTAACAACAGAGGACTTCCACCATTAAAGGTGGCAAAAGCATGAACTCTTAGCTGTGCCATATAAACAAGTGTTCTATTGATGAGTGTTGATGGCAATCTAGGCTGAGTTCGAATAGTAGGGGGAGTAGAGATAGATCTTATAGATATATCAACTATTATTCTACCCCTAACTAGTGATAATGAAGTTCTAGTCCTTCTTCTCCTAGGATTTGAAAGAGAAAGCTCTTGATATTGAAATTTATCTCTAGAAGATGCCCTTGTTTCAGTCCTACGCATGAATCACTGCAAACTTGGTCTGGGACCAGACTTTTTTGATGTTTAGAGTTGCCAAGTACTTGAAAAATCAGCCTCTTAAAGGCTCAAAAACTAAAGCCAGCACTACTTCTTCAGCATTTATCTCTAGAATTCTTTCCTCTTGACACCAGTAGACCTGAAATCTTCTGATATGAGTCCCACTTGGCATGCCAAAAATTGTTGTCACTTAGGTTCGCACCCTTGTCCAAGGCCTATGCGCGAGGACAACCTAGTGAGACATGGAAACAACCTCCAAGTTGTGGGACTTGAACTGCGAGGTTGAGTCTCCGGAGAAGGCCGGCTTCCTCTTACTGTCAGGGTGCACCTATCTATTCTCAGAAGGGAAAGGGAGAAAGAGAGCATTAAAGAAAATCTACCTAGTCTAATCTAAGGCGGTGATGCACCAAGACAGAGTGTTCAGACTCATTTCTGCCCATATATGCACTACGGAACTAGGGTAATATTCAAGGTCATACATTCATTCAAACTTATATCAACCAATAGCCACATACAGATCAGAAGACCAATCAAATAACACTAGGAATAGAAGATTTCACTTGTATATTATTCAATAGGCCAAAGATAGATATAGTATGCAGACCACTGATCTCAACAATACATCAATGAGAGGCAAAACGCTACACATACATGTTGATGGCTGAAAGAGATGATACAGGATGTTTTATCTAGCTCAGAGACAAAGGGATTTTACACTGCAAGTCTGCAAGCAACAACAGAGAAAATTAGGAAGAGTCGACCTTAAGAACAGATCACCAAATTGCCTTTATAGATTAGGCATAACTGAAGATTTTTGCATTACATTCACTTCTCACCTACTAGCATTAACTTTCCATCCTGAGAATCCAATCAAAGATCTAATCTGAACATGGCCTGCGTACTAAGAAATCTGATATCCCTCTGAGAAAGAGCTTGGAGAAGACAGGAACATCGCCACAACATTCCTTGACATGGTAGATGGATCGCTCAGATGGATGGAGTGCCTTCCTACACTTGGCATTCATTCTGAGTTAGTAGCAATTAATCCCACTATCAAATTGTGGCAAAACCTGGATTTCTCATCACTCATGATTTGTGTACCCATCAGAATCGATCAGTCAAATAGGCTCGACGAGCCAACTGGGCCATGCAGGCCAATCACAACTTCGATCACACCACCCTGGCAGTCTTTTACATTTGACTGGGCGCTTACCACCCTTTCCATACGACTGGGCCCCTTCTGTTTGGCACCACCTCAGCGATGCATCCTAGTAAGACTTGACCCCACCGACATGTGGTGAAAGGGCACCAAGTCGCTATGCAAAAAACCTTACAGCTTCACCATGATAAGATATCACTTGTCGCCGATCCATTTCCAATCCGACGGTCACAAAACTTGACCTCCTGCGACCCACCTTCTCTATTGAATTACCGGGACCGCTGGTACATGGTGTCTCCTTGTTGGTCTGTTGGCTACTTGAATCTAACTACATTGGTGGCATGAAATGTGGCCCTGCTAGGACACGTGGTGCATGGACGCTATGTCACTAACGTTAACTCCCGAGCAAGTCTCGATAGCGAGACAATGCTAGTCGTAGATCATTGCGGATTTGAGGATTGTGAAGACTCGCCATTCATGCTGAGACTACTGGGCCCACTATATGCCATGCACTAACTCATACACATGGCACCACCTCATTTGGTTCATCGAAACACTAGCTGGCAACCCAAGACCTGATCCGTAGAGTGACCACGTGTCAGCTAGGTGCCATGTCGCTATGCAGAAATCAAGACCAAATTCCCATAGCACCATAGCGCCTACTGACAGTGTGCCCTGAGATTTACATGTGTCCCCATCCGATTCGCCACGTCGACTATGCTTGCACAACACCCATTGGGACCGATCTGTCTGATCATTCCTTGCCACGGTGAACTTTCCGTTTGGGCGCTATGCCGCCATCAAAAAACGCACAGGTTTTCCATTGGCGCCATGGCGCCTCACCATTTTTTGAAACTTTTGAGCGTTGAAAATTGTTTGCCCACCACCATGAAACTTCTGACCTGCTGTACTTTGCGATCCACAACCAGACCCATCCCACTCGGTGCCATGTCTGCAACTGCACCGCACTCTGGATGACACCTGGCAATTCTTGGTGAGACTTGGTCCTGTCGATCCATGTGGTAGATGGTCGCTATGTCACCATGATAAAATACGTACATCTCTGCCATAGCAAGATGGTGCCATTCGTCGATACGACCCAATCCAATGATCATGAGGACTCGTCATTCTTCGTGTTTCCACCCTCCATGTTGATACACCTGGCATCACCTTGAGACATGGCCCCACCTGACACGCATCATTGGGGCGTGATGTTGCTGTCATAACCCTCGCTTAACTCCTCCATAGTGCGATGGCTCTTACCGTTGATCCGAGCTGATCCGACGGTGGTGATGGTAAGCCCTGACTGTGTTTGCCGTGCCGATAGGAACTCTGACCTGGCACACGTGGTTCCTTCTGATTGTTCGCCGCAAAAACTAATTCTGTCGGTCGTTGAAACTCGCTGCCATGAATATTTCTGGCATGCGCTATGTCGCTATGGAGATTTTTCAACCACTATGCGATAGTGACATAGTGCCAAGGGCGTTAAGAACCTTTTCGACCCGCAGAATGCCGGACCCACCCCTGCAATGTGTCGTCAGGGCATCATCACGCTATAATAAATATCGTGCATTTCCCTTATAGCGCGATGGTGCCAACTGTCGGTACCGCTTAGATCTGATGGCTAGAAACTTGCAGGTTGTAACATTAAAATACTTATTCGAGGCTAACCACTACACGAGCCACACTTTCAAATTTAAAATCTTGGTGGTAAAACCAGAGGTAACAGAAGCTTAATCATGTATTGATCAATCAAGGATTCAACCTCCACCACTCATGGAGAATGAATCCAAACCATTGAACTCCAAGAGATTTCTATAAATGTGCCATCAACTCAAGCTTTTGAGAAATCTACATTTTTTTAATAAGGTTATGCAAATAATTCTAGGTGATTTGCAAGTGCTTCTGAGTGAATTATGGGTATTTGAGAGCTAATCCATATTACAAGATCATAATTTCATTACACTTTATAGCTTTCTAGCATCATGTAGCATTTATTTAGTGTGACTTGAGTTCATGATTACATCCATTTTATGATTACGTGCGCCTAATTTACAAAATATTAAACCTTGACACTAAGTTTTAAATTCTAATTATGTCAAGTCTAACCCTTATCTTAAACGTTTACATCCTAAATTCTTAACCCTTAGACTAACTAAGTTGTCCTAAATGCTAAACCTTTATCATAAAAATAATCATAAATGCTAATCCCTTCTCCTAATTCTAAATAAAAATGTTAAACCCTAATCTTGACCTTAACTATGATTTACATGTATAAGGTTAGGGTTTAACATTTAACATTTAATATTAGGATCTAGTATTAGGATTTGTATTCAATTGTAGAATATTAATAGGATCTAAGTACTATAATTTAGATTTTATAAGTATATTTAGATTTATGATTAAGGTTTATAATTAAGGTTTATATCCAATAACTCATTAAAACATCTTAAGAAATTGAATGATAATTTATGAAGTTGCTTCCAACTACAAATTAGAATTACAAAAATATATTTTATTAATTTTGAAACTACTGAGGCTAATGTTTGGATGAGCCAAGAGTAGTTCACAGGTCAAAGACAAGTAAGCATCCAAAAGTAGTTATAAAATATGTGATCAAGTAATATAATATGAAGTTCTCTAATAGTAAAAATACTTTGATCATAATTAGAAAATGCAATTAATATAACACATTCCAACATAGAGATTTAGAGGGAAGAAAAGTTCTATTAGCTCAAAATTCATAACAATTGTTAAATGATAAGTTAAGATTTAAATTACTAAAGAAGATAAATTATAAGTCTAAGTATTATTATCAAAATTAAGATTATGATTAGAATTAGGATTATTATGGTGAGGGATAGGGTTCATGTATTAGAATTGTTGGAGTTGAGGAAAGCCAACTCCGAAGATGCCAAGATCACCTGCATGTGAACCTGTCAAAGAGAAGCCATAGAAGGGGAGGAGCATGGAGCATGGGCAAAAACCCTAAACGGACATGAGAGCCAAAAATGCAAACACAATAAGAAATGTATTTACAATAAGAAATGGCTTCCGATGTTAAAATACAATGAGGAGAGCTCGAATATAAAGAGCTCATGGAAGCTTGTAGAACAAGCTGGAAGATAAGTGTGACAACTAGAAGGGAACAAACTCCCGTGTTGTCACAACATGCATTAAATACGAAATATTAAATAAATGCATGACCTAAGTAAACTTAAGCAATAGAATAAATAATTAAATATTAATTATTTACTCTAACACCCCCCCTTAAGTGCAACTTAGGGAAATGCCTTAAGCTCACAAAGCTAAGATGAAATGCATAATGGGTCCCGGCAACGAGGCCATTTTAGGTACCCAAGTACAATGCAAGAAAAAATGCAACCTCTGTAAGCAGGGAAAGAGAGAAAACCACATGGGAAAAACCCTCCCCCAAAAAGAGGTAAGAACCTAGTGAAGAACTGAAGAAGTCTCCAACTAGGGAAAATGTCCCCTAAATCAGGAACAAGGAATGATCATGAAGAAGCAGCATCACTGAAGCATGAAGAAGTCGCAAATCTGTCAAACTACTGATCTGAAAAAAACCTCCATGGAAGAAGAAGGCACGAACCGAGCATGTCTATATGGTAGATGATCCATCTCACCGAAATGCATAGGTAGCCAGCCACTGCAATCGCCTTGTATGTAGGATCAACCACTGAATACATAGTTCACACTATCGAACCATCGAACCATGGATGCATTAGAACACAGCATAATCCCCCCTTAATGCAGATGGGGTGTGATGACAGGCAACTGAGAAGGTGAGCCAAAATCTTCTGCAAACGAACCAAGAACGAGGAGAGAGGAAAAGAAGTACAGTCACCGATAAAGACACGGTCTAACTGACTCTGCATGGGGCTAATGTCGTGGAAGGGACAGTCACTTGACAAAGGGAGAATGCCTAAAACAACAAACAAATAATCCCCCCCATGGTGCTTTATGAAAATAGTGCAAGTACACCTGACTCAAAACAACGTTCATGACTCCCGAAAGACAAAAGTGACAGTTTATCTCAGTGCGAAAATAAAAAATGCTTCAAAAAGATAGCTACAATGATTAGAACTGAAAAGGAGCTGAACCAAAAGAAAGTACAGCCAAAAATAAAGCAAACCATGCCAGGAAAATGATCCTCGGGCCTAAAATACTCAAAATATCCACCATAGAGCAAAAATGCCAAAACTATGATAGAAAGAGAAGAGGCCAAAAGTGAGGAAAAAAGATGATAGTTCTGAAAAGATGATAAAACCAGCTTTCCAAAAATATAAAGTTTTCCAAAAACAGACATGGGACGCAAAAGATATGCATGCCGGAGTCAAAAAGAGGACTTCGGACTTCAACAGAAAAAATAACCAATAAAAATGCATCAAAACCAAAAAATACCTACACCAAAATCTCTGTCTCGGAACCAGCTTTCCGACACTTCTTTCGGATCGGAAAAATACCTCCGTATGCAAAAGTTATGGCCAAAAAACCACAAGTAGGTCCAAAAGAGAATGGGAGAGGTGCATGCAAGGGCTGATGCAGTGCTGATGTCAGCAAGTCGGCCGATTAAATTTGACGGTTTGGAGGCCGTTGCAGCAAAAAAAGAGTGCCACATGGCAGCTGACGTGGCAGGGGTGACGTGACGGGTCCACGTGGCAATGTGCCACGTGGCGCCCATGCCACGTGTTACCCCCGCAGTGGCCTACTCGGCTATCGTTGCTGCAGAGTTGGCGCTGACTGGAGGCGGAGCTGTCGGGCGGCAGAACCGGCGGAGGTGGCCGCAGGGGCGGCGGAGGCAGAGGAGCCGCCGGCGGAGGGCGGCGAACGGGCGGCGGTCGGGAGGAGGCCGAGCAGCGGCGGAGCGCGGGCGGCGCTGCCTGCTGCGGGCGGCGCGCGGGTGGCGCAGCAGTGGCCCCGCGGTGGCGCGGCGGCGGCGCGCCCGAAAATGTATTTTTTTTTTTTTAAAATCCGCGCTGCGTCCGTACGACCGTACGGCAGTGACCCTGGGATCCTCAAAAAATTGCCAAAAATGCCTTGTCTCCAAAAATGAAAAGCTTTATATGAATCCTGACTGCAAACGGCCTTCCGGATCCAATGGTGATGTCCGTTTGGGCTGAAAGTGCTCCAAAAATTTCTGATCCCCTTATTTGAAGAAAAAATGCACAAACAAACTAGGGTTTGTGACTTCAAATCACGGCTTCAAAATTTCTTCAACAAAGCTGCAGCAGGAAGGCTCTGATACCATGTTGGAGTTGAGGAAAGCCAACTCTGAAGACGCCAAGATCACCTGCATGCGAACCTGTCAAAGAGAAGCCATAGAAGGGGAGAAGCATGGAGCATGGGCAAAAACCCTAAACGGACATGAGAGCCAAAAATGCAAACACAATAAGAAATGTATTTACAATAAGAAATGGCTTCCGATGTTAAAATACAATGAGGAGAGCTCGAATATAAAGAGCTCATGGAAGCTTGTAGAACAAGCTGGAAGATAAGTGTGACAACTAGAAGGGAACAAACTCCCGTGTTGTCACAACATGCATTAAATACGAAATATTAAATAAATGCATGACCTAAGTAAACTTAAGCAATAGAATAAATAATTAAATATTAATTATTTACTCTAACAAGAATTAGGATGTAGACTTATAACTTTTGCATTAGTGGATAATATTTAGGATGAACTATAATCATAAATATAAAAAAAATCATAATTCTATCTCTAAGATTTCATTCTAATTGTAACATTAAGTCTCATCCTAATGTCATCTATTATATATCCTTTAAACAATAGCACCATAATAAATATCAAAAACCTAAATATATTTCTAACTAGAAAACTATAATCCTAGTTAAACCCTAACATTAGTCATAATCATTATAATAATCTGAAGCTTTTCCATCATGAAAACCCTAAACATAAAAAAAATCTAAACCATAAACTTGCCTTAATCAGATTAACTTTGTTTGGTCCTGAGATGACATATAATCCATAATGAGAATACTGATGTCTCCTAATGAGACCTAATTTGACCTAATGGGACCTAATGTGTACTAATTCATCCTTAAAATCCCTAATGTCCCCTTAGAACATATGACTGATTAAGGCACATTAGACCTCTAAATGGTGTCCTGCAATGACTCATATTCTATAAAGGCTCATAATGTACCATAATGGCTCTTAGGAGGTTTTAATTAGTTTCAAGGATTCCTAGAACCACTTAGGACCCACTAAAACTCCTTAAAAAAAAAAGGACTAAATAGGACACATTACAACCCTAAAGTGTATCCTACGATGATTAATGTGTTCTAACGGTTTATAAAGTGTGTTAATGGTATGAATGGGTTTGAAGGAGTCATAATGGTTCCTAAGGTTTTTTATGACCACATATGACCCATCAAAACCTCTTGGAAATATTAGAATGTACTAGGACACATTAGAAAAGATTACTTTTAGGACTTATAACACTTTCTAATAAATTACAAGCACTTATAACCCTCCCAATATCCCTCCCTCCCTCTCTCTCCCTCTCTTCCTCCTTCTCTCCCTCTCAGTTAACATGGTTAACATGGTTAAACATACATGTCAATTATTAATATAGCAATAGCATACAATCAATATAATGAGTAATGATCCTTAAATTATCATCTACAAGTGAAGGGTTATTAATTACAATCAATAGTAATTTGAAACTTCAAACAAACATTAATTTAAACATGCTTGAATGTAAAAGTAATGGAAAAAAAAGGAGGTTATTACTTAAATTGACAATTCATTTATAATATCAAGTGTAGATGTTTAACTTTCAAATAGAAGTAAACTCTTGTTTTTAAATTTGTTTGTACAACATGCTTCACAATATATGTAAGACAATGTCAATGATAAATATATATCTAAGTGAACTCAAAATATAAAATTGGTTCAACACATCTCTTCAAATGAAGTCCTATAAAATAAAATTTTAAAACAAAAACACATGTTAATAAACACATAAATTAATATGAGCTATCTAAACTATGTAAATATATGTGTAATTTGTATGTACTCACTATGTGGAATTGCACAAGATGTTGATGCTTGATCCACTTTAACACTTAAGTTTTCATAAATTGTAATTGAGACCTAAATAAGAGGAATATATATAAGTTATCTAATTTGGTATTGATAGCACAAACATACATGTAATTAAATTATATATGTGCGTATATAAAAATAACACAATAAAGAAAAAACTTACATGTGTTTTATTTAAATGTAATCATCCCACTGTACCATCTGTATCATCTCTCTTTTGCAATGCATCTATGATTTTCTTGTGCTCGTCCATTGAAATTCTCCATAATACCTTATTGGTGGGTCTCCCTTTGTATCTTTCTAATTTGATATTTGTTGCCACAACCAAATGAGAATAGTGTAAAATCTTCTTTCCAGATTGGTAGTCTTCAAATGATGGTAAACCATTTCTTCTTGTTAGGTATCTACCTAGCCAAGTGCTAGCTACAACGATAGACCCAACTAGATACTCAAAACCATCATTGTCTACTTGATTACATATCACTTTTTTCTTATGTTCCACACATCTAGCAAGCCAGTAGTAAGTCTATTCATTATTATTACTAGGCGCAATAACAATGTAAACATGTCCTAAAAGATAAGATAAAGTGTAAAAATAATTTAATCACAAGAGTACATATACAAATTATGTAAATTGAAGCATGAGATCACAAAAAATCTAATTAAATTGTACTTACTAGGTTCTATGAGGTCTAAAATATGATCATAGTCTTCTAATGCAAAAGTAACATTCTAGCCTTCATTTACTATAGCATCTTGAAAATGCATGTTAGTAGGTGCTAATGATTTTTGTTGCCAATCTTCAACCCATTTTGTATTCTTGCATTCTTCCCATTCACCTTCAAGACAAAATTGACAAAAATAAGCAAGCTCCCTAGTCCATATAGTCCAAGTGTTAGAATATAAACTCCTAAATGAATGTCATTTAGCTAACCCACTAATTTTATCATAGTCATATCTTGAAAGTATATTCTTTTCTTCAACTAGGTAGAAGAAAAATTTGATTTTAGAGTTCTGACCTAATCTCGTGTATAAATATTTGTTACACCATTTGACAATCTCATGTGCATTTTTGAATTTAGCTTTTTCCTAAAATTTTAATTGCTCTCTACTAAGGGCTCTCTTCATGCATGCACCAGCACCATCATGTTCTCCTTTACCATGTCCAGCCTCAAGGAAACTCCAAACATGTTGGATGTTAGTTTTCCTATGTGTCCTACTGAACCAATAGAACATTCTAGCATTCTTGAATTGTCCTATACAATTATCTAACCATATCCAATTTTGTGTCATTTGAATTTGTCTCTCTTTTAAATTATCATAAAAGATCTTGAAATAATATTGGACAAACTTAGATGAATGGAGTTTATTATCACTCATATAAAAATGGTACTCTCTCAATATTTTTTGATCCTCCTTTGTACTATCAGGTGCATGCCTATAAACTATATGAACATAAATTGTTACTTGTACTAAATTGTAATATTGTGGTTGTACCTTTTCTTATAGTGCAAGTGTGTAGTTCTCTACAAAGTCAAGAACCTATTGGAAATGTATTCTTACATATGTGAAATTGTCTATCAAGCCATCTAGCATATTGAGAGTGTTTAACATATTTTGGTATGATCACACTCTTAAACTCATCCATAAATGTATGACAACTAACTTTATCTGTAACTAGATCACACCTTCTTCCAATCTTCACATCCTTCAATAGATATTCAATAGTTTTGAATAATTTTACCTCAACTAATTGTTGTCTAAAAGTAGTTAAAGCATTTTCATGCAAACATTCATCTAACAAAGAAAGATTGTTGCGTATATCACATGTACTAGAAAGACATGCATTTAAAAGAAAGTATTAATCATTAAGTGGCTTAGAAAATAAACCTAATATGAAATCCTTTATAGTTTGAGATGGTATTTTTATACCACATTCTTGCAATATTTCTTTACTATGCACAGTACCATGTATAGATTGAAATACAACATAATGGTAACGAAATTGAATATGAGTTTTACAACAACATGTGATTCTTTCCTTGTTAATCCTTACATACCATGGTTTACACTTTTCAAAAGATCTTTGACTAATGGTAATATTTAATATCTTACCATCTACAAATTTTTTAAACAATTTAGTTTGAGTCATGTCCAAAAGGTGTTCTGGATGTGGATCACATATTTTTCACCCAATTCTCAATTTAAGAACATCTCTTGAATTAGGTGATACTCTTGTATTATGATGCAAAAAAATTTCAATCAAACTTTTAACTTCACTAGTAAGTTTCATATTACATCTCAGGAGTCTACCACTAGAAGTCCATAAAATATTTGTTGGATCACATTCAAAGTTATCCCTTCTCTTTACATCTCTTTCTAAAGTCTTATGATTCACATTAAGATATACACTTATGTTGCTAATCAATCTTTTGTCAGATGTTGATTTATTAACTAAAGATGTTATTATTGCTTGTCGTACTACATTCTTATCTTTAAACTGACTTCTCTTTTTTATAACATCCAAGGCACTAGCATACATTTTTATTCTTGGGTTTTGCATACATTCCCAACCTTCTCATTACTTTTCGCATTTTAGACATTTTAATTAGTTGCAACATCAACTGACATTGAAATCAAAATTTCTTATTATAAAAAAAATGTCTATACAATCTATTAGCATGTGTCCTAATTTGTCTCCATGAAACCAATCCCTGAAGATTATCTAGCACATCCTTAGGAATATGAAAATTATGTTCAGACACTCTACTATCATTCTAACATGTTTGGTCAGTAGTTGGTGTTTCCATGTCTACATTCATGCAATTTTTATTTTCAATTGACATTTCATTTTCACTGTTATTTGGGATTTGAATCTCATTTTTAATATTTTTTTGGTATTTCTTTTGGGGCATGCATTTCAATTAGATTTTTTTGTGCATGATTATTTGACAATTTATTCTCATGAAGAAAACCTAAATCGTTTAAATCATAACCAGCTTCTAAAAAATCACCAATTTCATCATGAGAGAAAATTCAAGAGTTTGGAGACACATCTATATTGAATACATGATTAGAATGTGCACCTAAATTTTCTTGTATTGGGTTCTCTTCTTTGACCTCTTCATCCATCATGGTATCCTAAATGTCTTTCTCCTTTGAAGCATTTTTCAAGTCTCTAATTCTTTGTCTTCTTTCTCATTCACATCATGCTTCATTCTCTTTATTTACTAAAATCTCCTTAGCTATCAAAATGTTTTCTTTCTTCTTTCTTCATTGTTTTGATCCCATGTTTGCACCAATTTTGAATTTGAATTAGTAGCTTGCAAATTGTATAAGAAGACAAGAAAACAAAATAACTATCACAAAATTTATTGTTGCAAATTGAAACTATTATTCAATCATTTCAATCATTGAAATTCGGTATGTTGGGCAGGTTTTGGGGCCCAACAATTACATTAGAAATGGGTACCCAAATTTTAAATAATCGGGTACTCGATTCTTACAACGATTGAAATGCAATCGAGCACCCAATTTTTGAAATACAAATCGGGTGCCCAATTCTTGAGACATGTGCAGGAATTTGGTATGCCACATGACTTTTGCATGGGGTTTTGCCTTGGAAAAAGGCATGGAATAGGCTTGGTCCCACCAAGCCATGCCTTTATGATCCATTTTTTTTCTAAGGCATTTAATCGACAATTTCTGGGATTATCATAATTTTTTTTATAGTTGTCCCCATTGACTTTTTTGATAAAACCAAAACTCATTATAGCTCTTACTATTTTGATTCCAAAAATGTAAATTTTATATTGTTACTAGTTTATTTGCTATTTTTCCATTATTTATTAATCAAAACTATCTCTTAAATGTTAAAAAGTGACATACACTAAAACTTTAATAACTTTTTTATTTTATATTTTTTCTCAAATTCATTTATATGTCATCAATCTACATGCAATTCTTTTAAGGTTAAATTTTTATTTATTATTTTGAAGTGAGATTTTGATCAAATTATGTGGTTAGTAAATGAGCGGTTTAAAAATTTACCTTTATAGCTAGTTAATAATTAATTATAATAAAAATATTCAATAAAAAATTAAGAAAAAATATTTTCATAAATCTTAGGTGTATTAGGCAACTCCATTTAAAAGGATTTGCAAAAATTCATTTATTTGTGTCAAATTATGGTGTCTATACACAAGCATGGCATGGTCCTAAAATAGACATTTTGAAAAAGGGTTTTTTAAAGATCCATACCAAAAAGAAATCTATCATATGGGTACACAAATAAATTACATATTCAAAAACTAGATTTCGAACAGTAAATTTTTTATTTTTGAAGTCTTTTTATATTTAATCTCTAAATGCCTCAAATTTTTACATCAATTGACAAAAAAATTCAAAAATAGGAAAAACACTTACACTTTTTGGCTAAAAGTGAGACCCAACTTCTTGCACTAACCCCATTGCAAAATATGTGGAAAGAATCAAGCCCAGTGTATGTGCAATTAGAGCATCTAGAGAAGACATCAAAGAAGAAACTATTGTAAGTAAGATACTCAGAAATATTTTTCCTATCTATGCAATCACAGTGTCTATTATTCAAGAAAATGGATGCTCATCATCTATTTGTGAAAATTCATGAAGTATTGTTAGCTACTATAATTCATGTTTTTTTTTTCATATATCAAAGAAAATGGACCATATCTACTATTCCTAGGGATTAAGGGTAAGAGTCAAGAAATTAATTAAATCCCTAAGGTACTCCCAACTTGGTTTTGTAGAGAGAAAAGTGTAGGAAGCATTATGCTTCATGTTGTTGGCCCAGAGATATAATGTATTATGCTAATCATAAGTATTAGCTAACTCTAAGTATAATACATTTTTTTGTCTACTAATACTAATAATCACTATTAAATTAGGAGCCAACATAGTCTATACAAAATCAACTAATTTTTTCATAAAGTACCAAGTGAATGTTTTCATAACCTACAATCTAGAAAATCAAGATAAAGATAAGAAAAGGTCCCATTGTTTAAGGTTTTAATCAAGATCTATATATATAATACTTTATATATTTATTTATACCTACCAAACTACTTAAATATATGGTGTAACGAATTGGATAAATTTGATAATCAAAATTTAATAATTGGCCTATTATTCCATCTTTACAAACATGTTCTTTAAGACACTAAACTTAGATAACATTGAACTTCCAAGTTTTCTTTAGCAACTACTTGGTGAGAACTATAGTCATCTAGTAGATATTGTCTTCCTCCCTTCACCTTGTCAAATGGTATAGATTTTATCATCACACTGCAAAATTACATGATTGTAAGACAATAAAACAAACATTATATTATCACTATGCAACTTATTAAAGTACACATTCACTACCAAAATTACCAACTCTTTCATCATCATACATTCTTCAAATCATCTTCACTAATAAAATGATATAGCACTATATTGTTATGTTTCTTCAAAATTTTACAATATCAAAATTTATTCATTTTCAACTTCCTATATGTACCAATAGAATTTTTTTCTTTAAATGTATCATTACTTCATCTCCAATTTCAAAAGTCTTATGACTTCACTTTTTATCTATTCTTTCCTTGTATCTTGATTAATATCATTTAGATTACTATTAATATCTTCTAAAAATTTCTTCATAAAGTCCACAAATTATTTAACATCAACAATATTACTTAGTTCAGTAACCAATTTTATCAACTTAGTAGTTCCTCTCCAACTTATCTTATTTACAATCTCAAAATGCATCTTCTTAGTACTTATCTTTGTTGAGTTATTATATGGAAAATTTGAATATCATAAAACCAAGTTCATATTAAAAGTTTTATCTTCAATAATAAAAAATCTCAATAGGTTACCCACACCACTTTAAAAAAAATTAATTTATCCATATGTCTGTGGATAAAATGTAGAACTAATATTAAGCCTAGTATTCAAATTCTTCCCAAGTATTCTACAAAAATAACTAGTAAGTTTAGAATCTTTGTTAGCAACAATAGTCTTACAAAATCGATCTAGTCTCAAAATCTTGTTGGTTTTTTATTTAAATTTCATATCTTGCCTCCGATTTATTCTTATAGTGTATAACATACATCATTTTTGAAAATATGTCAACCATTACAAAGATATAATCATTACCTCTCTAAGTCCATGGTAATCCAAGAAAAAAATTTATATCTTCCCAAGGCTTATTAGGAATTAGAAAATGTGTATACAATCCAACATTCTGACATGAGAAATTATTCAATTGTTTATAGTTTTCTAATCATCCTTATATATCTATGGTCAAAAGTGTCCTCTGAAATAAAATTCACCTTCTTATCAATCAAAAAATTTCATGTAGGTAACCTACTATGTTTATTTAATGATATTATATCATATAGTCTATATTGGAATGTAAAAATTAATTCTTTTAAACAATATATCTTCCTAAATGAAATAATTAACCCACTTATCTTGTTTATCTATTTTTCTATTCTCACAAACATTCCAAGAATTTGAAAAATTAGGGCTAGTTTCATATAATTCTTCAATTGATCAAATCCAAGTACCTCATCTCTCATCTCTTTCAACAACTCCTATTTCTCAATGCATCTTCTACCTTGTTTGACTATGCACTTCCATGCTTTAACATAAAAATAAGCTTGACATGTACTTAACCCAATTAATGTCATTGTCTGAACTAATTCTAAATTTCCAAATACAATAAATATTTGTGATCAATATGTAACAAAAATTATCTATTTTAATCATGGACTAAAAAAATTACTTCTACTCTTGTTTCTTCCTTAGTCATGTCAACATCCTGCACCTCTGGACATACAACTAAAATTCGTTGCTTGCTTTTATTTTCTTCTTCCCTCTATTCGTGTGCAATTGTATTAATGATCTATGCTTCATCTTCCTACACCTCATCATTATCAATTTCAACTTCCTCAAATTGTTCATTAGAAGCAATATCTACCATCCACTTTTCAAAAAGTGTGTCATTTGGCCAATTGAAGTGCAATATGTTATGTTGCTTCTTAAGCACATACTCAACTTCCTTGTCAATATTAACAAATTATTGTTTTAAAGGATCAAAGAATATCTAGACCTTCACTAATTCCTCTATTATGGTGGCCCACTATGCATGCCCTTTTTCATTGATGAATTTATTCATTCTCAAACAGAATAGGTCATCCAATTCCTTGGCCCATTCATCATTATTCTTTAGTTTATTTTTTGTCTATCTAAATCCTGAGGGAATAAATCAAAATTTTAACTTTGTATACTTTCTCAGATAAGCAGGAACTCTCAGTTGTAATGCAACTCTTTTTTTATCAAAATCTAGGAGATCATTGGCAACATCAAAAAAAAATTCAATATGATCATGGGAAGACCTTATGATAGAGTAACACCAAACAATAATTTATTTTCTTCTTTTAGCCCACTTATTAACAATGGGTTTTAAATTCTCTGCACTTGCCTTTATTTCTCCCCATATGCTTACAGCTTTAGCTAACTGCTTATAGAACACTAGCAATTCAATTTTCTCTACCAGATACATGAGAGCCTTTCTTAATTTGTCTTCGTATTGTATTTTCAGCTCTACATGCAATGCCCATAGTTTGCTCTTTTCTTTCTCAAAATCTTATGTTGTATAGTATTGTGGCTTTTGTGGGGTCTTTGGTATTTTAGTGCGAGGAGTTGATTTAAAAGGTTCCATAGGAGGGTGGGGATATGTGATTCTTGGCCTATAACATCTCCCCATTACCTTAGTTTCAAGTTCAATTCTTTTTAGAACTTTTTAATTAATGCCTCTAGAACTTTCTCATACTTCGCTTGCAATTCAAATCTCTTATTCTCATCTTTCTCTATAGAAGCCAAATTTAAATGAGATGTCTGAGCACTTAAATGTGTTGCCTATATATAGAATTTGTATCCTCTACTCTTTTTAGAATCAAATTTGCAATCAACCCGATATTATTTGATTACAAAGACATTGTTCTAGATGCTTTTCTCATGGACTAGATAACCAAAGTAGCTTGGTCAGTACTAAACTTAGCACTTGATATGTCCTTTTTATCTTGGTCTAATGTCTCTAATTTATTGGAAATAGAATTAAAAATTAGAGCATCTGCTATATCCCAATTGGGAAGTAATAAAACACCTTATGCTCTTACCATTTCTCTCCCTTCCTCAAGGGTCAGGCTTTGAAATTCCTTTATCATTACATATTTCATTTGTGTCTGAATGGCTGCATCTTTAATCTCTAAATGCTTAGCCTTCAATTTATTAAATCTTTCCTCATATTTGCCTATGTTTTTCCTCCATGCAAATTGGTGGAAGGCTCTAGAATTAACAAAATTGTCATCTAACAAAAATTGATGGGTTGCCTATTCCATCATAGGGTCCAGTTCCTTTCAGTTGAAATCTATCACTGTCAACTCAAGGCTTCACATAGGGGGCTCTTGGGGGGTTCCCTCATCTAATTTTTCCTAGGTTATAAAAATTCCCCCTTGGGACCCCGATTGTTAAATCTATTCTCCAAAAAATTGTTCCTCTCCAATTCGCAAGGGGGATTGTGTAGGTGAATATTCCTTAATGTGAGGACCTTGTTTTTTCATTATTTTTTTCATCTTAGGAGAGGGCTTGTTGGTGTTTGAAAATGCTAGAGGGTTTTCAATTATCCCATTGAGAAATTGGCATATCTAAGGAATAGCTAACTCTAATTTTCAACATGCCATTTCTCACAACAGGCCAACTATTAGGCTAAAATCTTCTTCTACTTTAGGCTCTGCTAGATCTAGGTAGGTAGACCTCAAATTCAAATGATATTGTACTAGTGCAAAAAATATACCTGAATCTATTAAGTAGATTTTACCCATATTTCTCCTAATTACTCATGAAATGACACAGATCTATAGTAGCTAAATGCAAAGCTATGAATCTCATAAGCTGACTGAGGGTTAAACATTTAGGTCCTTCAACATGAAAGGGAAAGAATGTTTGATTAATGATGTTGATTTCAACAAACCCTCATATATGCAACAGTAAGACTTAGTGATCTTGTAATTGATCAATGGCTTAACCATTGGGCAAAGCCATGAGTTGTAAACATACATATGAATATCTAAGACATATGTGTATCTTCAGATATCTGATCTATCTATTCAACTTGTAAATAGACATCTATATTTAGTTTGAATCTCATACTTACCTGATATCATCCTTAATAAATCTATAAACTTGTTGATTTCTATGAAGAATTTACACAAATCCTTGAATTATCAACAAAAATGAAACAACCTACAGCCTTAAGAGACTACAACTATGACCTAGGTTCTTTGTTCAAAGGTCATAAAACATTACAACTCACTGAGTATGGAGACAAGATTCAACTGAAACTCAATCATCTGCTCCCCTTTGTATTTATTTCCTTGAAATTAATACAGTAATATGCATGAAAATAAAAATATGGAAATACCTAACAGATATGAACTTTATATATTAACCTTGCTACTATTGTTCATACAAGAGAATTATGTTGAAGAATGAAGGTGGAATCACAACTCTGGATCCAAAGAAATGATCTCATAGAATGACTACAAAATTCCTACCAACAATGGTCTCATAGTGAAAAAATTGGAACCCATACAATGAGAAAGAAAGAGAGATATATAAGAAGAAGGAATTCTCAAATCTGCTCAGGAGATGACAAGTGTCCCTTCAGAATTCCTCCCCTAGAAGTAGAAAAAACCTCTCTCTAGTCTCTCTCTTCAACTGAATATAAAATCCCATCATTTGGCCTCTGTAAAGCCGAAATATCTCAAATATTTGATTCACCATCATAACTGGTTTCTGATGCTAAAGTTGAGCTCACAGTAAAAGTGAAAAATGAGTTGAATATGGCCTTTAGAATGCAATAAAACATTAAAAAAAAAAAAATTCTTCATTTTCACTTTTCACCAAGCCTTCATACCTTCCTTTTACCAATTCTAATGATGGATGATGAAAACTGTTCATTCTACTACTAATGCCCTAGGAAAAAAAATTTGACTTATAACATGAATTGATGAAGACCTGTGCACAAACCCACTTCATATTTGGAAAATTCAGATTTTCTCGATTTTGGTGGTATATTGGATCACCCATTTTTGACAAAAAATGTCATTTTTATGGTTGTTTCAAAATTAGAGTCCCATTCATAGCTTTGCATAATAAAAGAATGAAATTGGAAAATTTAACATATTCTATAGTTTCAACTATAGAAATCAAACATTTTAAACCAAATTTTCAATTTTATAATTGAACGTGCAGAGATATTTATTGTTTCATTTTTTCAAAATCTCCTCATCCCCTTATTCAATTAGACAATGACACTTTGCACATTTACAATGGCTTTGATCCACTCAACAATGACACTTGTCATGGTCTGACCGACCATCTGCAACTAGGTGGGACCCACATACACTTGCCAGCTTTTTCAAATTTTTGGCAAGTTGCCAAGTCGCTTGCCAAAATTTCTCAAATTTTTCGGTGGCGACATGGTGACCACAGGATTCTGGCAAGATTTTTTGGCTACCTCACCTGTCCACATCGACACCACCTCAGTGCCATGTCATAAAAAGCTTATCACACCATGTCATCATTTTTGAGACCTGCTACCATGTGTGGTCACCACCTCCACCCTCACTATGTCACCATTTTATCGCGTGAGCAACTTCTCCTTGGTGAGATATCGAGGACCGCCAAATTTGCCACATGTCATCATCTTGTCGCCTAGATTCACATTAGCATGACATAATATTTGTTAAAAATTTTGTCTTTATGACCTCCAGCTGGTCATCTAGGACCCACACATGAGAAACTTTGCCCACTTATCATAAGACACCTAATGGCTTGTGTGCTTTGGTACTTATAGACTATAAAAGCCTTTCATGGCCCATATGTGGGATTAAAGTCCTTTTATTGTTTTCCTTTGCTTTACTCTACATTTATGGCATTTTCTCTTTCAGTTTGGGTGGCTTCATCCTATGGGTCAACTCCTCCATTGATTGCCATATATATCTGACATGGCTCCTCTATTCTCTTTTTTGTGCTGCTTGTGGCTTCTTTGCAACGTGGCCTAGTTGTTGATGGCATCCCCTTCTTCAAAATGTGGGGCTCTCTACAGAATTTATTAGCTATGGACATTTTCTATTTGCTCCAACATGGACCCCCAAAGACACTGTAGATTTCAGCATTCATGTCCTTGTAGATGTCGACTCCTATACCTACATGGGCTCATCATACATTCCTTTGGTGTGAATTTCTCCAACCTTGCTTATGTATTTGCATGATCTGCAAAAACATAAAGCTTTGTCTGGTAGCGACTTCCATGGCGTGATCTCCTACAAATAGCAAATAACAGATGGAAAATTTATATACTTGGGTTGTATTTGGTTTGACCAATGATTTAAAGATTAATATTTTCCTTCCTTCATGCAAAAATCCTTAGTGTGCCTTGTTATGCCTTCATCTATTTCCCGTGAGTTGAGCTCCCTACATAAACTGTGAGCTTCGTTTTACTTGTTGCCTCTGCATTTTATTGGTTCTTTTGCATATGGCATGAGGTTCTTTTTTAAAGGCATGGATGGTGGTCTTAAGTTTAATGCTGACTTTCTCAAGCACAACACCTCCCTTTGTCTGCAGTGGGTTAAATGTTATTAAAATGGTTTCTTGTTGCAAAGATTTCTCTTTGAATGCATGGTAACTCCTTCATTTTGTTGTTACAACTTTCCTCATTTTCTCATGGCCTTTTCTATGGGTTCTTTGATTGCATTTTTTAGATGTCCCTACTCTTTGTATGGTGCCTGGTTATACGTGCATGCCGTGTGTGGGTTACTATGGTGTGGAAGCTTTTTAGAAAGCTGCAGCTTTCTTGCTTTGACAAGGGTTACTCTTTTCCTTTTATGCCCGTAGCTTCTCTTTAGTTGCTATGGCTGATTGAGTTTCCCCTTTAATGTGTGAGCCTCCTTTTTCAATTCTTTTGATACTTGTCTTTTAACGCATGAATAGGTATCCTCTTGATTGGGTCTACTATGTTTTAGATTGTGATCCTTGCCATCATGGGTGCTCTTTTCTAATATATGGACTTCCTCTTTTACATTAGCTCTACCCATTCTTTGAATACATTCTATTTCCATCAGAATGTGATAATTCATGGCTAGGGTGTTGTGATTGCAATGATTGATAATTGAAGGATGAACTTGCAATATCTTTTAAATTTAACAATGGTGTGAGAGATTTAACAACATCATCCATTGAACGCCTGGCTTTAGGGTCTCAACTTATGCAATAGTGAGCTAATTATGTAGTCTTTAGGGCACCTTTGATGGAATAGTGACCACTCAAATGAGGATCTACAAGATGGTAAAGCTTCCTTTTCTTTGTAAGATAAGACCAAGCCCATTCCATGAGATTTTGATCCCCACTTGGCCTATTTTTATCCATAGATCTTTAACCAGTAAGCACTTCAAGGAGAACAATGCAAAAAATGTAGGCATCACTCCTTGATGTCAAATGCCAAGTCATAACATATTAAAGAACTATATAACCATATATCCCTATTACTCGAGTAGAGACATGAGTCTTGTCTTCTTCAGGTCCACCTTTTGCAAGCCCAAAGTTAGAAAGCTTTGCAATGTAATCCACATCAAAAATAATATTTGAAGTTTTAAAATCTTGATAAATCATAGGTTTCTCAGCCCCTCCATGAAGGTATGTCAGGCCCTTTGCTGCAATCAATGCAATTTTCATCATGGTAGATGATGGGAGAGGTGGGGCCCTTCTAAATAGGTGATTTTCCAAACTGCCTCTAGGCATATATTCATAAACAAGCAACCTCTGATCATCTTCTATGCAGTATCCAATAAGTTTAACTAGATTAAAACATGTTTCTGGGACTCATTAATCTTTCCACCATAGTTTATTTCTTCACCCTTTGTTAAACTTTTAAATCCTTTCATAAGAGCCTCTAACTCTTTGGTCTTGTGATTCAACCATTTCCCTCTTTATTTGATATAGCGAAGAGTTCCATAACTTCATATGGAAACTCTAGAATGAATCCTCTTTTTTTCAAATAGCAACACTCTTGTGATTCCAAATCAGTCCATCATTCTAAAGCAAATACTCGGACCCCAAAGTGGGTCTAGCTAAAAAAAAAATTTGTTTCCAAACAATTGATACTCCATACTGATATGATGAACACCTAATATTGACTAGGATTGATTTCGAGCATTGATTGATCATTAAAATCTCATTTTATCATTTTCTGCAAACTGTCATTTTTGTGCCAAGAGTTCTGTTGACTGGCCTTAAAAATTGACCCAAACACCTAACTGAGCTTTGAAAACTAGTACACTAATTCTTTGTTCCACACACTTGTACCCCGTAAAATCTCATCTCATGACAAATTCAAAGTCAAAATATATTTTTTGTCAAAGGTGACCTCTCAGAACTACCTTCAAGAAAACATGTCAAAAAACACTAAATTTATTTCAGAATTGGCTTTAAAAGTTGGGTAAACTGACACTTTGGAAGATGAAAATTTGGGCATTGATTCACAGTCATGAGGACATTATGAATTTGGTATTTGAGCTCATGAAGAATAAATTTGTACAAATGGCAAGTCGTCAAAGTGAGCTATTAGAATTTGCAGATTGAAAATGTTAGAAAGTGAATTTTGTAAATGAAATTGACCTGGAAAAGTATGCAAATGGATTCGTCATGACCTAAAAACTGACACACTTGGAGTATTTTTAGTGCAAAACATGATGGTACAATCCATTCAATCTAGGAGATCATGAATCTCAAGTTATAACATCATGAATAGGGGTTCCAACTAATTTGGAAATGCTGACACAAGTAAAAAGATAAAAATTCTGTTTGGAATCACATTTGAAAACTAATCAAATGGATTTGTCATAAGTTGAAACTTGAAATAAAAGTAAGTCCCTGATGTCTAAAATTTAACGCAAAAGAAATTTTAACATTTTGGTCAACTGGGTCAAATTTATAGCACATCAAACAGGGCTTCCCAAAATTTTGAACTAATTGCATCAACATAAAAATAGTAAATGACCAACTTTGAGAGATTCAAAACCTAGTCAAACTAACTCAAAACAACTCAAAATCTAAAGCATAGGTTCTCAAGTATGGAAACTAGACATTTCCAAAGCAGTAAGTCATGAAAGACTTCTGGGTGAAAGATATTCAATTGAAAACATGGCCCCCTATCGCTCTTTGACACAGGGTGACTGCAGATTTGAAACTAGCTCAAAACAGGACTTCGCCAAATGACTTAGAATGTTAATTTGACTTCAAAGAACACTTAGATGCATTGAATGTAGGGTGCTAGAAGCATTAAACATCTATTAGGCCTCTGACTGATAGCTGGGTACAATCATATAAAAGCATTCATAGGGCTCAAGTTTTTTAATGGTACTCAAAATTGACCATGCAAGTTTTAGTACCAAGAGTGGCTCTGTTTGGGGATGCATGTCCCTTGCAGGCATGACAAGTATTCAGATCTCTGGAGGATATAGACCACACATGTGAAATCACAAAACTCTCTCTTGGATAGCTTTATTAAAAGCGAGGAAACAACTAAAACTACTATATACACATGATGACCTCAGGTCACCAAAATTTAGCAAAATTATTTACCTCTATTGAAAACCTAATCTTCATTCCTTTCCTCATGTGGTAAACTAAAATTACTTCTCATATTAGTTTCACCAATCATATGCACATCTTGAAACTCATGTTGGAATATTCAAATGTGGAAAGAGTACTTATGAGAGGGGGGGGGGGGGGGGGTGAATCAGAAGTACTAAAATTTCTCCTATAAAACTTTTATGTGGAAATAAATTGAATGCATGTAAATACATTAAGTAAACATGAAACTAACACATGCATCAATAACACATAACACCTGAAATTGGTAACCCAAAAACCCTCCAGGAATAAGAAGGTAAAACTGGGGTGGGGATGATACCCACAAAAATTACTGCAGCAATATTGTTTAACCACTTTTGATGGTTTTCCCTGTTAAAGGCCTGCCCTGTTAAAGGCTTTACACTGTGCCAATAGTGACCTGGTTAGAGTATTTACAAACACTTAACATGAAGTGTCACCCTGTTAAAGGATTTAATCACCTATCTCTAGGATCAATGAAATAGCTATTAAGCTAACCTATCACCATAGGATTTCCATGCTAATACAATGGCTAGAAAGTATTAGGTAAAATGAACCTGATAGTTTACAATCCTTGATTGCTGAATGCTGGCTCTGTTCTACTTCGTCTGATCTTGATCCTTTGTGATCTAATATCTTTCGCTTCTGAAAATAGTATATCAACCACTCTATATCTTCTCCTCTATATCATCATCTTCATCATCTCCTTCTCTATCATGTCCTCTCTATGAGATATCGTCTTCCTTATAAAGACATTCGAGGATTTAAGGTTAGGTCTAGATCTATGATCCATATTCAATCTTCATTTTCGCTTAATACTTATCTTTTGCTGATTGGTTGCATGCCTTTATCATTTTTCTTATTGGCTGCATGCAAATTACATACAAAATATAAAAGATTCGATCTAATCATTAAATCCTTCGAGATTTCCTTATGTCGGCTGTAAAGACTATTTTCATCATAGTTTGTGCGATTCCAAACTCTTATGCTGATATCCTAGATTAGTCGGCTCCTAAAATATTTCTGTTGCTCGGCACATGCTGTTCTACTAAGTTACTCGGCACTTACACAAAATTGTGTTACTCGGCATCTAAACTTTTACTCGACACCTGATCTTCACTCGGCATTTACACTTTACTCGGCACCTACACTTTACTCAGCATTTACACTTTACTCGGCACCTACACTTTACTCGGCATCTATTACACTCGGCACCTATTCTTGATCTTGGTTAAGTGTATTAACACTCAATTGTCAAATTTATTCTTTAAGCTAACAATCTCCCCCTTTGACATGAGTGGCAAAAACACTTAACCCATGTGACTCAGTAATTAATCCTTCATTCAAACTTTGCTTCCCAAAATTTTCTTTCTCCCCCAAAATTCCAAAATTTGCTTATCTCTGCTATCTCCTTATCAAAATTTCAAAATTGGCTATCTCTACTATCTCCCCCTTTTATTATACTTACCCCCCCTTTTATTATACTTATCATTTCATTCCTGTACTCAACTTCTTTCTTTAATTACTTATTCTCCCCCTTTTTTGACACTTATGTCAAGGGTCTTTACAATGAAATGCCATATTTGGCAAAAAATGTGCTATTTACTTCAAGGAGTATCTTCAGAGCTACATCCCAATTTGCTATTGCGACATCTAATGTCTTATGCTGGATGGAAATCTCTGCTACTAGGTGTACAAGTCCATCAAATGAAGAAAGATTGGGGTCTTTCCTGAGGACTGTCTCTGCATTTATTTGCTCCTTATGAAGTAATCCCAAATGAGGAGTAATTGATGATTGCATTTGTATCAATTTGGCTTTTGTAGTCATGTCCTCTACTGCCAAAATGGCTAGCTCTCTTTGTGTGTGAAGCGATTGGACAAAATGCTTCTCACTCTGAGCTGGATCTATAGGGAGTTGCATACTAGAAGTTTTCATATTGCTTTCCAAACTCAGTATTTTCTGGCTAGTGTCTTGTGTGAATGTTGAAAAATCACACAACTTGTTGTACAGGGAAAAGATGTTTCCTAGTACAATTTTAACTGTTGTAACTTTCTTTGCCAGTTCTTCTTGTGCTAGTGCTATATCACTGGATATTTTATTGTTTACTTTTCCTTGGAACTTCTTTTCTGACCATTCAAGTAATTTTACATTTGTTTCCTGGTCTTCATTAGTCACCTGGTCAACTATATTAGAAAGTGGTTCCATGATTGGTCTTGACTCATCTGGAGATTGTAAGCAAAAAGCTTCCTTGAATATGTCCTTAATTTCATTCAATGTACGCTTATGCTTGTATTCCTTTCTTAGTGCTTCTTGTCTCCTTCTTTTGTTTAGTGCACTCTGAATTTCATTAATCTTTTCTTCTGTAAGAGTGATAGATTCATAATATGGGATTTTAATTTCTTCATCAAACTCAAGAACTCCATAGTGAAGTCTGCTGACTGCTTTTGATGAACTTGAGCCTGGTGTTCTGATTTTCAGCTGTAATCCATATGTTCTTGGCTGCTGAAGAGTTTGTGTTGGAGTCCCAGATTTGGGTAATGCAACCAGTGTTTGTATTGTAGTCTCCTCCTTTTTTTGTGTCTCTTTTTCTTTAGCTTGAGTATCCCCTTTTTGAATGCTAGATAGGGTTGAACTTGGTGGCTGTTCAGATTTTTCTTTTGTTTCCCCTACTGCTGTACTTGGCACTTGGAGTGTATCAGTACTTATACTTGGTGAAGGTGGTGGTGGAAGGAATAGAATACCAGTAGTTTGTGTCATCAAAGGTGGCATTTGTGCTTTTACCCTTCCTTTTTCTTTGACGTCTGGATTCTATAATTCATCAACACTGACCAATATAGGATTTGAACTTAATTTTGCTACTAAAAATTATTAGTCAAGGATTTCCAAATCATCTGTAGTTAATGGATTGATGTTTTGAACTGAAATTTCTGTAACATCCTTTATTTTTATGAAATCTTCAGGTGTGATGGTGGCATGAGGAGGACTAGGAGGAGATACCTGTATATCTTGCATACTTTGATCTTTTGGCTCAGCTATATCTTTCTCTTCCTCTTTCTCCTCATTGAGTGCCTCTCCTTCCTTTTCCTTTACTCTCCTTCTCCACTAGTTTTTTCTCTTTTATTTCTAATGCTCCCTTTTCTTTTATCTTGGCAATTGCTTCTGCCTTATATTCCTCATTATATACATCTTCAATCTTCTTGTAAACTATTTTCCACAATCTTGTGGATTTGGTAACTACCTCTTCATTTTTATTCTGTAGAATACCGAATGCTCTATACTTGTGAGTGAATTTGTTATTATGCCTTTTTATGGCATTTATTATTTGATCTCTAGTCAAATAAGGCAACAATCTTGCCAATGTTGACTCCCTTATTTCTTTTTCCATTTGTAAACAAAAATGCCATTTATCCTCTATGATTGTATACAGTTCTCTCGGCATAGAGTCATCTAATTCTAGAGGTGTGTGCTTATATTCAGCCATCATAGCATACACAGACTCCTCTAATTTATTTTGCTCTCCTTTGGTGAGCTTAGAAAAATTTAGATTCTTTAATCCTTTCAAATCACTATTTCTAATTTTTGTACATAATTTATCAACACCAATCTGGGGTATTTGTCTTACCTCTTGAGATTGACTGTTGTCTTCTGACTTTGTTTCCTCCTCATCTATTTCAGGCTGGGGAATGAACTTCCTCTTCTTTGACTCAGCAGCAGTCTTCTTTGAGTCTTTCTTCTTCCCTTTAGCCTCTTCTTTTTCTTTTTGAGCTGTGGCCCTTGTGGTTGGTCTTTTTGGTGCTGGGGCAGCTACTTTCCTCCCCTTGGATTTAGGAGTAGATGGAGTTGTGGTCTTTTTCTTGAATGGTGCTTCCTTGGCTACTTCAACCTTAGCACTTTCCTCTTTGTCTCCTTCTGACCCTTGAGTCTAATCCTGAAGTTTGTCTTCTTCTTCTTCAATGACTTCTTCTTCTTTTTTAATGTCATCTCCTTCTTCTTCTACTGTCCCTTCTTCTTCTACACCAAACTTTCTTTTGATTTTTCTTACCATTTTCTCTTTCTTCTTTACTACTGAAGTAGTCTTCAACTTTGTTATTATCTTTGATTTGACAACATCATAAGTTCCAAAGATTTTTGCATTTTTGTCTACTTCTTCTGCAAGTAAGGCTGTTATTGCTGCAGAGGCTTGATCAGCATCAAGTTCATATCCTAGTGGCCTAAGCCATCTTATTCTAGGTATAACTGCTTGCACATAAGTATAATCTATATCTACAAGAAAGCAAATATCTTTTTCATATTTCTCAGTCATTGAAACTGGAATTCTCATTCTTTGTTTCATGGATTTTTTGAAGTCCTCAAAATAACCAGTCATTTGGGCATCAAAATTTTCACCCATCTGTTCAATGTATCCATTAATTTGTTCAACAATTGTTTTGTCTAGATTCCATTTAACTTTCCCTATAGAAGGAAATTCTTTCATCAGATAGAAAAACATACATATCAAAACTGATCCAAATTTACAGTGAGCTCCTTTGCTCTTCCTTATAGCTCCTAGATTTTCACTAATCTGTTGAAACATGAGCTCTGCCAGATTATAAGTGTGATCCCTTTTTATTATCTTGTATCCAACATCAACTACTATACAAGGTACACTATTTAATCTTCTTGATTGATAGAATTTTTGTGAAATAATTCTTACAGAAAAGTCTAGTAGAGAATCAGTGACTGTGTCAATAGTCATCCCTCTATTGTTCCATTTTGCACCTGTATTTCTCTCAATTACTTCCCTTTTGTCACTTCGCAGGGTCTTTGGTTGATCTAGGGTTGGAATACCAGTAACCCTATGAACGATTTTCTTGGTGAATTTTACTGGCCCTGACTCTAACCAAAAAACTCCATTATGTATTCGGCTCAAAACTATCCATACCCATTCTGTTTTGAAGACAGTCAAAAATGCTAGGGTTTTGGTTAATCCTTTTCTTTCTACAATGGAAAACTCATTTTTCAGTACTTTGTTTTCACATAATTTATCATATGCATTATAAATTTCTAAGTCTCCTATGGCACCAATTTTACAATTGTAGCATCTGTGAACATCTTCTACCGTAACAACTTTATCTGGAATAACTGATAATGCACCTGCAAGATCATTCTTGTATGCTACTTTACGTATGGGCTAAAATTCAGGTTGTTTTACTTCATTGTTGACCAATTGAACTTCATGGCTTTCTAAACCCTTGGTGGTTCCTGACCTGGATGCCATTGTTTTCCAAACTAGGGTTTTATAATTCAAACAAGTTTGTGAGACCTACGTAGCTTGGCACTTAAGAGAAATACCTTGAATCGATGAGATAGTTGTTGGAATCTTTCACAAATTGCTTTTGAACTTTTCTTGATCTTCTCCGCTCCTTTTTCAGCTTTGCTTCTTGTTCGCAATGTGAAAAATTGATTGAAATCACGATAATATACCCTGATTTCATCGCATTAAATGCTCAACTGCCAACTCAGCTTCTGAAAAAATTTCAACCTAACTTGGCGTCTACTAAATTTCCTTTCTACTCGGCTTCCATTGGAGTTTTTTTTAACTCGGCATCGATTATCAGCTCGGTCGCTGTTGGGAGCTTGACATCTGTTTTGAGTTTTGACTCGATATCTAAAGGTAGCTCGGCATCAACATTTAGTTTTCGTCTTGAGATCTTGTTTCATGTAGATTTATACTTTGAATTGCTTCTTTGTCTTGGGATTGATGTCTAATATAACTTTGTATATCAGTCCCATACACTTCTCATGCTTAGTTTGATGAAGTGTGATCACTTGACCCATTGGGTGAAGTGATCCCTTCACTTGATGTATTGCACTCATCTCTCTTTTTCCAAGTTTTGTTCTTTTGCCCCCTTATCTTTTCAATATCAATCTTTTCTTTGCCTTTATTCTCTTCAGACTTGGGTGCCTTTGATATTCTAGGACAGTTTTTGCTGATATGACCAGTTTTCAAACAACTGAAACATGTGGTTTGGTTCAACCATCTTTTGTAGTTCCCTCTGAAATGTGTTCTTATGCAGTTCTGTGGTGTATTTCCATATTCTTGACAATAATGACAACTGTACCTGGTATTGTAATCCCAATGATGATGACTTTCTTTTCCTTCTATTTTTGCTAGTTGATTTGATGTCCACATAGGTTTTGATCTGCATTCAAATGCCCTATGGCCATACTTATTGCAATTATAACAATGTCCATCAAATCTCCGAGTCCTTGTGAAATTGGATCTGCAATCTTGTGTCATATGTCCTTGCATGTTGCACTTGTGACAGAAACTCTTACTCTTGGGTGTGTTTGGTTGATTGAATCTTTTTCTCCTGCACACATTAGCAGTATGTCCCTTCTTATTACAATAATGACAAGTGGGTTTAGTATTCTTACCTTTGTCACTTCTTTGTTCAGCACTTTTGGATGATTCTCCAACTTTAGTGCTATTGTAACCAAGTCCTGATGTATCATGGCCAGATCTTGGAGTTTTCAACAACTGTTAAAAATACTTGATGGCTTCATTTGACTTGTTGAGATTTTCTGCTACCTCTTTTTCTCTATTCAATTCATTCTACATTTGTTCATTCTACATCTTCAGAGTAGAGATCTCAATGTCCTTCACATTGAGTTCATGGTGAAGGTTCATCATTTGAGCAAGTGTATCCATCTGCATGTTTGAGATCCTTGTCAGTTCAGTACATTTTTCTTCAAGTCTGTTTGCAAGATTCCTTTTGTCATTTTCCATCATGACCTTATCATCAACTGCTCTTTTCTTTTGTTCTGTAATTTCACATATCATTATGGCCTATGATTCATGTTCCATCTTGAGAGATCTAATCTCTTCTGCTTGAATTTTGTTTTTCTCCATTAGTTCTGCTATTGCTGCATCAAACTCTTTGGTATCTCCATTGGAAAATATGTTGGTGGTATCAATTTCCTTGTAGTGTATATCATTCTCAGCTATGGCCAAATCTTTCCTTTTTTTTAATGAGTTTCTCAAATTGATTCTAAATTCCTCCAAGCTATGCAGAGAAAGTTGCACATCTATCACATGATTTTCAGTGATCTTTCCAAGTTTGAAAGCTTCCATCTCTAGATCTTTTCCTCTAGGCTATTAAACTTTTTCTTATGAGAACCTGGTAACGCTCTGATACTAATTGTTGGAATATTCAAATGTTGAAAGAGTACTTATGAGAGGGGGGGGGGGGAGGGTGGGTGAATCAGAAGTACTAAAATTTTTCCTATAAAACTTTTATGTGGAAATAAATTGCATGGATGTAAATACATTAAGGTAAACATGAAACTAACACATGCATCAATAACACATAACACCTAAAATTGGTAACCCAGAAAGCCTCCAGGAATAAGAAGGTAAAACTGGGGTGGGAATGATAGCCAAAAAAATTACTACAAAAATATTGTTTAACCACTTCTAATGGTTTGCCCTGTTAAAGGCTTTACACTGTGTCAATAGTGACCTGGTTAGAGGATTTACAAACACTTAACTTGAAGTGTCACCTTGTTAAAGGATTTAATCACCTATCTCTAGGATCAATGAAATAGTTGTTAAGCTAACCTATCACCATAGGATTTCCATGCTAATACAATGGCTAGAAAGTATTAGGTAAAATGAACCTGATAGTTTACAATCCTTGATTGCTAAATTCTTGCTCTGTTCTACTTTGTCTGATCTTGATCCTTTGTGATCTGATATCTTTTGCTTCTGAAAATAGTATATCAACCACTCTATATCTTCTCCTCTATATCATCATCTTCATCATCTCCTTCTCTATCATGTCTTCTCTATGAGATATCGTCTTCTTTATAAAGACATTCGAGGATTTAGGGTTAGGTCTGGATCTATGATCCATATTCAATCTTCATTTCCGCTTAATACTTATCTTTTCCTGATTGGTTGCATGTCTTTATCATTTTTCTTATTGTCTACATGCAAATTGCATAGGAAATATAAAAGATTTGATCTGATCATTAAATCCTTCGAGATTTCCTTATGTCAGCTGTAAAGACTATTTTCATCATAGTTTGTGCGATTCCAAACTCTTATGCTGATATCCTGGATTAGTCAGCTCCTGAAATATTTCTGTTGCTCAGCACATGTTGTTCTACTGAGTTACTCAGCACTTACACAAAATTGTGTTACTCGACATCTAAACTTTTACTCGGCACCTGATCTTCACCCGGCATTTACACTTTACTCGGCACCTACACTTTACTCGGCACCTGAAGATTACTCGACATCTATTGCACTCGGCACCTATTCTTGATCTTGGTTAAGTGTATTAACACTCAGTTGTCAAATTTATTCTTTAAGCTAACAACTCAACACTTAGTAAAACTGAATCTTCATTTTTACTTTCATAATGCATATAAAAACTTGCTTCATTCTCAATTGTTTGCTCATTATGAAAATACTGATCAGCATGCTCAAATATATTAGACTGAAATTGGAATCCATTTTCATTTAATAACTCATGCATACTATCATTCTCGAATATGAAAGCTTCATATTCAACTTGGGAAAAGGGATCACAAATACATTCAAAATGTGAATCCTCATCTATGAGTGAATGATACTCAAATGAACACTCTGACTTGTACTCACACATGTCATCAATATTAGAATCTAAAGCTATTCCGCAATCTTCAAATGGTTCTTCATAATCAACAAACAAATTAGTCTTCACATTAGAGAGTTCATCATAAAACTCATTGCAAGGTGCATACTGATTTTCAAAAAACAACTTCATCAAACACCTTGTCATTTACCTCATCAGATGCAACATAATCATTAGTTTCACTATCAAACTTAGAAGAAGAACATTCTCATCTTTGACAACAGTAAAACAAGGTATCATCATCAAACTCATTCTCAACTAAATCTAAATTGTCCATGTGCTCTTCAAACAACGGGTTGTTAACTCCATGTAGTGATCCTTGTTGAACATCTTGACAAAACATGGGCTGATCATCATCAGGATTTTCATCATATAAAACATTAGTGTATATTTTAAAACCATTACCCATTTCATCTTCATGGAGACTTTTAGCATGTGAAGAAAAATTAGAATCATATGAAGACTCAAAATCCACTCCATCAACGAAGCATGTAGAATATAAATTAAAGTTATTTTCATTGTCTTCATGTAGGTGATTCAAATGTCTTGCAAGAAAATTATTATTTATCTTACCAACAGGCGCTGATGCATTAACCTTAGAATCATTTGTCTATTGATTATCATTGCAAGTATCCTTAAGAAATTCATCTACACAACTAATCATTTCATCTTTATGAACAACCTCTTTATCCTCATATTGTGTAGACATCTCTTCCTCACAACTTTCAACCTCAAGCTGATTTGCATAATTCTGAAATAAAATTTCACTTTCAGATTTAAAAATAGAATTCACACCTTTACTGAGATAAGAGTACTCACTTCCGTCATTGCTCTCTTCTTCCCAACTTGCATTTGATTCACATGAAGATGAACATACACTATGACTTTCTTCTCCTTGACTCGAGTAACAAATCTCATCATCAGCTCCATATGACACCTCATGATAATATATTGGATCAGAAACTTTATTATCATCACTTGAAACATGACTTTTAGTTTCTTCATGCTCACATTGAGATGACTGTATTTCAAATTCAGATTTAATAATGTTCTCAACATAATGCAATCTCTCAATAAGAGAATTCATTTCTTGCATATCGGATTGATCCATATTACTATCTTTTGCTGAAGTGTTAGAAATATATACACTCTATTCTTCTGACTGAAATTGAGATGAATGTGACTCACACTCTTCATCTTGTATGATCTCTCCATGGCATGTCGGATCAACAACATCAAATTCATGATCAAAGAGATAACTCTCAGCCTTCTCACTTGCACAAGACTGAGATCTAGGTACATCAACTTCAAACTTTGAAATGTTAGTTACATCATCATAAACATAATTATCATGGGAAGAAATTACTATTGTAACTAAACCTTGATTCATAAAATCACCACAATGCTGAACCCTATCAAAGTCTGAAAAATTTCTTACTATTGTAGCATCAAAAATATATGTATCTTCATTTGCAACTAAACTAACCTTAGTTATACACATATTCTGATCTGAATTTTCTACTTGATTAAAATGTACAACAGGGGTATTGATATGCTTATTTGAAATTGAGGCATCTATACCATATTCATCTTTTCTTTCATAACCAATATATCGGTAATCATTCATAGCAAAATGACCTCTAGTCAATCCATATTTCAAATTATTTTCAATATCCCTAGCAGCCACGAAAGCCTGATATAGTGTCTATGGTTCTTTATCCCGTAGTAGATAATTCATTTTTTTGTCAAATGCATCAAAATACATTGCTAAACACATTTGTTCATCGGGTCTATAACTCTCACGGATTTCCTTCAAAACTTTTGCAAATCTGATATTAAATTGTGGGACAAGTTCATCACTCTCAATGTGAATCTTCAAGAACTTATCATAAATATTAGATATGCTAACCTGTTCTCCAAATTGCTGAATGAAGGCAGAATACAACTCACTCCAAGATGAAATATAAAATGTTGGTAGAAAAGAAAACCAGTCTCTAACATCACCTTCTAAGGTTTGAACAAATAGTTTCATGTGAACGTCCTCATGAGAAATCTCATAGTCACCCATTAAATCACTAAATATTTGAATATGATATTACCGCTTGGTAGAATTAAATTACCCATAGTCACCCATTAAATTATTGCTTGGTAGAAATGGATCTGGGAACTTCACTAACTGACTACATCTTAGGTGAAATGAATCTTGACATTCTTTAAACTTAAAGTTCAATCACCAAGATTACTTTTAATATTCATTAACTATAGCAGATCTAATACCCTTCTACCAATCTCAACTTCAAACACACTTCACAAACTTAAATACAACTGACTGAAACTTGATCTAATGAAGTGTATAAAACTTTAAAACTATTCTCCTCTTCTTAATGCTAAAACTTCACTTGACGGAGAACATTTTTCACAATCAATTTTCATGAAAAGAAAAATACATGAAAATGAGAATACCTCAAGATCTGGATGGCTGAGAATACAATACTAGACCCAAAGTTTTATCAAATCCTTACCGAACCTTTTGAATCAACACACCACAAATCTTGCAACCATTTAAGATGTTTCAATCTCTTTGAATTGACTCTTCTCTTGCAACAACTAATCACAATTCATGCATAGAAATACCCTGGTACAGAGATTAATTTTGAGTTGCCACTAATATTAAGTGAGACATGAATTGTATTAGATTTGAATAGAACTAAAAACTAATTTGAAACAAAAATAGGCAGAAGAAACCCTCTTCAAATTTATGTTGAAATTGAAACCTCTATTCAGAGATGAAACACAACTCTCTCAACATCATCAGATCAAGACTATACTTTTCTTTTGAAACAAGAATTTCACCACCAAATTTAGATCTGCCCAACAATGTATTGAAAGCCTTCAACATAATACACATACACTTAAATTCCACTACTTGCAGAGATAGATTCGCCACTCAACATTGTGAGAAAAGATTTTGATACACAAATTATTACTGATCTAATTCTTAACTAGACTTACAGTATGAAATAAACTTGCAGATCCTCAAATATTATGAAAAGAGAACAAGATACTTATCAATCCTTTGAATTTGAAATTTTATAACAGCACTTGTAGAGACTAAACTTATGTTATTCATAAAACATAATTTAAATCCAAGTCTCAAAACATACTGCTGTAAAGGGATAAAACTTACTGGGCTGCATGAATTTTAGCAAGGATATGGAAAACACCTCACAACCCCGCTACTATAACAACAATTTTTCGATGTATTGAATCTTCTTCAAAATCTCAAGGTTTGTCTATCAATTAGATTCAATACATTCCCCAGTAGAGTCACCATCTTGTTGGTGTTTGAAAATGTTGGAGGGTTTTCAATTATCCCACTGAGAAACTAACATATCTAGGGGTAAATAACTCCCATTTTTAACATGTCATTTCTGCCAACAGGCCAACTATAAAGATAGACCCTTCTTCTACTTCAAGCTCTGCTAGACCTAGGTGGGTAGACCTTAGATTCAAATGATACCATACAAGTGCAAAAACATATCCCTAAATCTATTCAGTAGATTTTACCTTTATTTCTCCTAATTTCTCATGAAATGACACAGATCTACAGTAGCTAAATGCAAAGCTATGAATCTCATAAGTTGAGTGAGGGTTAAACATTTAGGTCCTTCCACATGAAAGGGAAAGAAGGTTTGATTAAAAATGTTGATTTCAACAAACCCTTAGATATGCAATAGTAAGACTTAACGATCATGTAATTGATCAGTGCCTTAATCATTGGGCAAATCCATGAATCACAAACATACATATGAATATCTGACACATATGTGTATCTTCAGATATTTGATCTATCTATTCAAATTGTAAATAGACATCTATATTCAATTTGAATCTCATACTTACCTAATATCCTCCTCAATAAATCTATAACCCTATTGATTTCTATGAAGCATTTACACAATTCCTTGAATTATTAGCAACAATGAAACAACCTAGAGCCTTAAGGGACTGCAACTATGACCTAGGCTCTCTGTTCAAAAGTCATAAAACATTACAACTCACTGAGTATGGAGAAAAGATTCAACTAAAACTTAATCATCTGTTTCCCTTTGTATTTATTTCCTTGAAATTAATACAGTCATGTGCATGAAAATGAAAACATGGAAATACCTAACAGATCTGAACTATATGTATTAACCTTCCTACTGCTGTTCATACAAGAGAATTATGCTGAAGAATGAAGGTGGAATCATAGATCTGGGTCCAAAGAAATGGTGTCATAGAATGACTGAAAAATTCCTACCAACAATGGTCTCAGAGTGAAAAAATTGGAACCCGTACAATAAGAAAGAAAGAGAGATATATAGGAAGAAGGAATTCTCTGATCTTCTTAGGAGATGACAAGTGTCCCTTCAAAATTCCTCCCACAAAAGCAGAAAAAACCTCTCTCTAGTCTCTCTCTTCAATTGAATATCAAATCCCATAATTTGGCCTTTGTAAGGTAGAAATATCTCAAATATTTGATTCACCATCATAACTAATTTCTGATGCTAAATTGGACTCATGGTAAAAGTGAAAAATTAGTTGAATATGGCCTTTAGAATGCAATAAAAGATCACAAAATTGATTTTTTTCATTTTCACATTTCACCAAGCTTTCATACTTGTCCTTTTACCAATTCTGATGATGCATGATGAAAACTGTTCATTCTACTGCCAATGCCCTAAGAAACAAAAATTGGCTTATAACACGAACTGGTGAAGACCTGTGCACAAACTGACTTCATATTTGGAAAATTTAGATTCTCTTAGTTCTGGTGGTATATTGGAGCGCCCATTTTTGAAAAAAAAGTCCCTGTTATGGTTGTTTGAAAATCAGGGTCCCATTCATAGCTTTGCATAACAAAAGAATGAAATTGAAAAATTTAACATATTCTATAGTTTCAACTATAGAAATCCAACATTTTAAATCTAATTTTCAATTTTATAACTGAACGTGCAGACATATTTATTGATTTATTTTTTCAAAATCTCCTCATCCCCTTATTCAATCGAACAACGACATTTACACTGCCTGTTGTCATAGTCTGACTGGCCATTTGCAACTAGGCGAGACCCACATACACTTGCCAAGTTTTTCAAATTTTTGGCAAGTCACCAAGTTGCTTGCAAAATTTCTTAACTTTTCGAGTGGCAGCATTGTGACAACTAGATTTTGGCAAGATTTTCTAGCTACCTCACCTGTCCACATCGATACCACCTCAGTGCTACGTCACAACCAGCTTATCATGCCATGTCATCATCTTCAGGACCCACTGCTATATACGAGGATTAGTAATGCAAAGAACACTAGATATCAGATCAAAAGTATTCACAAAACTAAATAAATGTAACTTCAAGATAGACTAAGATGAGCTCTCAATTGAGAATATGAGCCATTAATGGGCTCTATCAATGAGAAGCTCTCTTGTTGAGTAGCTTTGTCCAATTAGATAGGATGTATGCTTGATTCTCCAAAGGCTTCAATGGTGTTCTTGATGGATTTTTGTTTGGCTGAATGGATTTCATGCAAAATGGCTTCTCAAAAATGGCATTATGGCTTTACTTCATGATCAAAATGGCATTACTTTGTTACTATGGGTGATTGTGTTAAAATGGCTTGGGAGAGGATTCCTTAAATATGCAAAGGGCTTGAGTGATCAAGGGCTAGGATGCAAGGATGGGAGCAAGCTTATGGAAGGTTTAGATTGAATGAGAGGAGAGCACATGGATTGTGCTTTCTTACAGCAAATCAAGGGGTAACACATGTCATAGGGTCATTGGTTAGAGCAAGAGGGGTTGAGGGGTCAATAAAGGAGGCTCAAAGCTCATAAAGACCCTCATAATGGCTTGTAAGAGAAATGAATGGGCTTGTAAAAGTCATTTATGGCTTTGTGGGCTTCGTAAAGTTTTATGGTTGGGATATTTGTGAGAGAGTTGAGATATTTTGACTTGGGCTGGATTAAAAAAGTCTTAAGCTTGACTTAGGAATGTGCAAATGATTAAGTCTTGGATTAGGCTTGGGTTAAGATTAGATTAGGCTTGTTAGAGATGGGCAAGTGGATGGCATTTAATGAGGGTGGGTTAAGGAGGAGATATTTTTTGGCTTTGGCTTGGGTTAGCAAGTCTTAACCCATGTTTAGGGAATGTGACAAGATTAGGGGGGGGATTAGGATTAGGGTCAAAGATAAGGATTGACATCTTCTAGAAGAGTCTAGGCTTTGTATGAGGATGAAGACTTTCTAGAAGAGTCTAGAACTTCTTAGGATGAAAATAAATAAGGTTTTTAGGAAATAAATAAAGTTTTATTTATTTCAAGGGTTTGGGTTGAGGAGATATTTATTAAAATATTTTTAATAAATGTGAGGATTAATATTTAATCTTAATTAAATATTTTGAGTTGGGATTATGGGTAGGAAATGATGGGATTAGCCTTTAATCAAAATTAAAGAAGGATTAGAAGATTTTGGAAGAGGTTAGTGGTCTTAAGGAAATTGGCCAAGTTTTGGGCAAAAAATAAATAAATAATTTATTTTGGGATTTTTGGTCAATTTATTAATTAAATAATTAATAAATAAGGAAATAATGTTTAAATAAGATTTAAACATTTTTGGGAGGGATTCCTTAATTAAATATATTAATTAAGATAAAGGGATTTAATGGAATAAAAATAAATTAATTGATTAAATAAATAATTAATTAATAAATGATGATGTCATCAGGGACTTTTTCAGAAAATAAAAATACTTTGTTTTCGGATTAAAAAAGTCTTAAGCTTGACTTAGGAATGTGCAAATGATTAAGTCTTGGATTAGGCTTGGGTTAAGATTAGATTAGGCTTGTTAGAGATGGGCAAGTGGATGGCATTTAATGAGGGTGGGTTAAGGAGGAGATATTTTTTGGCTTTGGCTTGGGTTAGCAAGTCTTAACCCATGTTTAGGGAATGTGACAAGATTAGGGGGGGAATTAGGATTAGGGTCAAAGATAAGGATTGACATCTTCTAGAAGAGTCTAGGCTTTGTATGAGGATGAAGACTTTCTAGAAGAGTCTAGAACTTCTTAGGATGAAAATAAATAAGGTTTTTAGGAAATAAATAAAGTTTTATTTATTTCAAGGGTTTGGGTTGAGGAGATATTTATTAAAATATTTTTAATAAATGTGAGGATTAATATTTAATCTTAATTAAATATTTTGAGTTGGGATTATGGGTAGGAAATGATGGGATTAGCCTTTAATCAAAATTAAAGAAGGATTAGAAGATTTTGGAAGAGGTTAGTGGTCTTAAGGAAATTGGCCAAGTTTTGGGCAAAAAATAAATAAATAATTTATTTTGGGATTTTTGGTCAATTTATTAATTAAATAATTAATAAATAAGGAAATAATGTTTAAATAAGATTTAAACATTTTTGGAGGGATTCCTTAATTAAATATATTAATTAAGATAAAGGGATTTAATGGAATAAAAATAAATTAATTGATTAAATAAATAATTAATTAATAAATGATGATGTCATCAGGGACTTTTTCAGAAAATAAAAATACTTTGTTTTCTAAAGGATGTTTAGGTGTGTACATTTTGCCCCTCTTTGACATAGTGTTGAAACAACACTATTTCAAAGAATTTCAGATATAAACGACATAGAGATGACTTTATGGAGCAACACAGTTGCCCTAGTCTCAAGTAGAAGAGAGAGAATGGACTACATGATGCCCCCTCAAGAAGGTGGTGGGGAGAGAAAACAATGGTCGACGGTTTCTTGAAATACACAAGAATCTAGGATGAGCAAGGAGACTCAGATTGGCAAAGAGAAGGGGCTGAATTAGCTCAAACTCTCACTACGGGAGAATGAGAAAGGGAGAATCATAGGCACAAGAGTAAATAAGATTAAGACTTCAAGGGAGATGAAGGATGAAGGAGCAGAGTGCCATAAAAAGGAATCCAATATAGGGAGAAGGATGAGAGGATTATAAAGCTGAGGTAAATGGATTTCAAAGAGTCAGATTGGCAGAAGATGGGTTTCGAAGGTCCCTAGGACTAGGATTGTGGATCTCGAAAGATGAGGCTTGGTGGATTGATTGGATTAGTGGATCCCTAAGACTATGATTGTCGATCCCTAAACCTAAAAGTGAAGATTGATTCAAAGAGATACTGATGCATAAGTTGGGGTAGGAGAGACAGATGGTGGATATGGATGGGGGATAATGGAGATGAAGGGATTGCATTGAAGATCTTTCAGTAGGGGGATACTTCAAAGAGAAGTACCACCATGTAGTTGACCACTAGATTTGCTATAGGACTGTTGGTTAATTGCCAAGGTTACCAAGAACATCAAGGTCATGTCACCAACCATCTAGAGGACTGACGAACTGACTTGAAACAAACACATAAGGATTTCCCTAGCATCATACATGAAACCCGAAGGAAATACCGTGGCACTAACACTAGGTAACCCACAAGCAAAAAAGAAACAAATGAAAGACTTGATCAAAACCATACACTCAGAGTGCCCCATTTGCAGCATACCATGATATGGAAGATCGTAGCAACCTTGACGAGGGAACAAAAAGATTTCTTGGAAAAGATACTTCAAGACCCAAAAGGGAAGATTCCAAATCAAAAGAAAGCGAAAATCCAAAAAAGAATTGTTTGCCAATGAGATGGGTAGGACGAGGTACTAACGGACCAAGATCAGGCATGAGGAAAGCTATATCCTACAAGTATCTATTAGAGAACTCCTAAGCTAGTGGATTTGGATGAGTGATGCACTTGGCAAGCTGAACTAAGAAAGATAACACATTGGTGATAGGAGATCTAGCTAAAGGATGCATTTGGAATAGCTAACCAAGATTTGTGTGATGTGTACAAGATGCTAATCAAGGAAGAACTGACACAAAAGCTCGATAGATAAAATGGTACTAAGCTAAAGAGGATGTACAAGCTGATAGACCAAGATATGTTACAAATGTACAATTTTTTTTGGACAAGATTGGATATAGAAGCTATGATACAAGGTATGATACAAGTGTTGAATAGAAGATTATTTACAAGTTGTACAGGAGCTCTGGATGTAAGATAGTGGGATGGCTCAAGTTGGTACACAATGCAAAAGCTAAGGATGAGGTGATAGTGAAAGATATGGATTTGGAAGGATGCATCCAATGATGATGATAGATGTGTGACCAAGGATGGGGACAATGCTAAGGTTGGTGGTAGCTGAGCTGATAGATGGTGCTAGAGTGAATGGCTAATGAGAGGATGACATTGGATTTGCATGACGATAGCTTAGAGTGAGATACCAATGACAAGGGAGGATGGACAAGACAAGATCTCCAAGGAATATAGTGCCCCCAGTCAGAAGATAACATGCAAAAGGAGGTCTTATGATGGATGTGATAGGATTGAAGCTAGGATGGAAAAGCTGAAGGTGCTAGGGAGATGGATGATAGCGGGAATGATGGGGTGAGGTTGTAGAAGATAAGTGGATAGTGATAGATAAAATTTGGAGGATGAAAGATAGGTGGATAAATTGGAAGATGGAGCTAGATGGCAAGATGTAACCAAAAGCATGAGGATGATAGGCTAAGTTTTCATCATGGTACTTGTCCAAGGCGTTTGAATTGCAAAGTTTTCACCAGTGTACGCTTTATTTTTCTTTATTTTTTTGACTTTCTGACTTTGGACTTAGCTAGAATGATTTTGGCTTTCTTCAACTATTTTTGGCTTTTTTAGGATTTTTCACTGGCTGTTGGAATGTTCAATTTTGTTGCTAGTTGTTGGTACATTGGATGTCTGATTTATGCAATAGATCAAATTAGATGGGATTGATGGTAGGAGATGGACGGATGAAAAGATTGGAAAGGAGCATGAGATGAGGATGCTTGTAGCATCAACACTGGCACATGTTGGGACAGGTTTGAAAATAGCATATGGGGGATAGATGGTAGATGTGGGCTTGATGGAAGATTTTTAGAAGTGCGCTTGGGGATATGGGCACCCAAGATGGAGTTAGGAGATGGGGGACATGAATAATTGGATGGGGATTAGTAATGGTGGATGCCATTATGCATTGGGTTTCAACATTTTTCTTTGGGATCCACATGGTTTTGGATTTTCTTTTCATAGACTTTTGCATTGTCTTGCATTCTTTGATTAGATTTTTCCTTTTTGGAGTATGTCTTTTAGAATAGACATATGATTTCCTAGGATGTGGCTTTTTAGTTTTATGCATTTTGAAGTTGGCATTCACATTGCTATGGTAAGCTTTGGGAAGATGGTTAGGAGAAGCTTTGTGAGATGGAGAGGATATGGAAGAGCATGTAGGGAGATGATGGTGGATGATGTGCCTTGATATGTGCCTTTGTTGATCTTGTGTAGGAATGGAGGGAATATGATTTTTATTATGGCTAATAGGAGGATGGAGGATGGTAGATTTTGGGATGTTGGGAACCAAAATGGATTTAGCGGATGAAGGGGGGATATGGTAGGTTGTTTTGGGTTGCAAATATGGTGGAGGGGGGATGACATAAGATTTCTTGAAGGAGTGATGGGAGGTTGACATGGTGGGCTTGGAGATAGGCTTGGTTTGGGGATGGCATGTACCAACACTTTTAGATGGTGAGCATTTGGATACATATCCAAGACAATGAAATCTTGGATTCTTTTGTGCAATAATAGGCTTTCTGATTCCTTGCTCTTGTGGTCCTAAAGCTTGACCTTGATAATGCCATCGATTGAGCATTTGAATGAGCTGAGGAAACTTTTTGCTTGTACAAAATGTTAGAAGTGCTTTATTAGATGTACTGCGACAGGGAGATACTATTGTTAATTCTTCTGTTGAGAGGGGGCCACTATTGATGAATGTAAGTGAACAAAGAGGGTAGATTATAGATGGTGGAATAGCTTGGATAGGTGGTAAGATGGAAGCATGGAGGAGAGGAGATTGTAGGATAGGATCTTGATTTAGCTGATGGGATGAAAAGATATCCTATAGTAGAGGAGGTATGGCTTGAGGTTTTGGAGATGGAGGGGATGGTAACTGCACTATGGATGGAAGACATGGTATAATGATATCTTTGTTTATGCTTTGGGAGATGTCAACATGCTTTTGGGTAGGATCATGATAGGATTAGATTGGAGTGGATTGTGCAATAGGAGGTGAAGGTATGGATTCTTCAATGGAAGTAGATGGATAGATGGGAGATTCGATAGTGGAGATGGGTGAGTAGAAGATGGATGCATAAGGGTCATTATGGGAGATTTGGGAAATTCTTGGAGGTGATGTGGATAGGATTTGGAGGGATTTGACAGGTGGTGGGATTTTGAAGCTTGCAGGAAGTGGAAGGATTTTAAGCAATTTGATGGATGGTATGGGGATGATAGCTATGGGAGATGGAGGTGATATTATAGATGGGGAAGCTTCATCATTGACTACTTCACATGGTTGGATTAGATGACATGGCTTATCGACTATTGGAGGTAGCTTTTCTTGTATTTCATCTAGGAGATTCTTGAGAGACTCGTGTGTTGGAGGTGGAGGTGGTGGATTAACAGGTATAGCTGGTATGATGGGGCTGGAAGATTGGAAGCTTGGTTAATTGGGTGATGGAGGAGAAGCTGGGATATGAGATGGCATGACTAGATAGTTTGGAGGAATGCTTGGATTTTGGGGGATGGTTAGCGAAAGGCAGCTAAGGCTCTCAAGATACCTATCATAGTCAACAAGATTTTCATCATCATTGGAATTAGATGTAGTGGGAGAAAGGACAATGCGACCAAACTCATCATGATACGGTTGGGATTTCATGTTTTGATGATGAGTTGGATGGGGATGGGGTCTTGCATATGGATGAACATAGAAGCTCATGGTTGGATTTCAATTAAGCACAGATTTTGGATTGGCTGACGAAAGATTTCCTAGGGAGAGTTTTGCTACATGGTAGACCTAAGGAGGATTGGCTAGAGATTTTTGGCTTTCCTGTGGATGAAAGATTTCAAGGGTATGCTATCAAAAAGTGAGAGTTTTGCTTTCCTATGTGCAAGATTGGTGGCTTTTGGTGTCAACTTGAGGATAGACAAATGATCCTATGGGCATGAAATGAGATTGACCACTTGTGGATCTCAACCTTTAGCTTAAGGTGAAGAGGGATGACAAGTGCCAAGGCTAGATTACCCTAGACAAAGCTCTATCAAAGGAATAACCTTGGGGAGATTGAGGGATTTGGACAGATTGATTGGATAGAAAACTCTGGCAGAGTAACAACAATTCCTTAAAGGCTTGGGTGATTTTGGATTGGGTTGCTAGCTGGCTGGGGGGATGATTTGGATGGACTTTGGATTTGGGATTCTTCTAAACCAAAGAACTAGATAGATTCAGTTACTACGGGGGAGCTTGGATGATTTTATGATGAGGCAGTGACTACGCTAAGTATGCCTTGAGCTGAGAGATTTTTGCTTTTCTGGGATTTTGACCAAAGTTGGCAAACATTCATTCAAAAGTTATGAACAAACAAGCAGACAAAAGTTTGGAGTAAGCACGTCAAACACACTAACATCCTAGGAAGCATTCTACAAGGATGAAATTTATTTAAGCTAGGGATTCCTTGATATATGTAAGGTATGTGAGGCCCAAATCCATAGATGAAACCAAATAGATGTCACATAGCCGAGAGGAGTGGTAAACCACTTCTCCTTTTTCACTTCTCAAGGGTATAAAGTTCCTTGAGGCTTAGCCCGAGTGACAAAATTTTGATCCCAAGAGAGGTGTCTTTGGATTCACCTCCCAATCTTTATACTCTGTTGGAACGCTTGAGTTGAGGTCATACCAAGGGGTGATGAAATCCCCAAGTAGGCCTCCTAAAACTTAAACAAGATTTTGAATCCTAATCTTATGCACCCAGGATGGCCTCAAAAGATGACAAGGGGAGAGAAGACTTGGATGATCTTTGTCTAAAAGATAGAGTTCTTTTCCAATTGACGCTTAAGTTTTTTGGTCTAGACTTTTTGAAAACACACGTGATTAAGATGCAAAGGTTCAATTCTAATTTGAAATGCCCCAACAAAAGAGAAGTGATTGAAGAATGAATACACAAAGGAGAGTTAGGGTCAACAAGAAAGTAAACCCACATGTCCGGAGGCCGTCCACATCAAGTATCAATTAATTTCCTTTAACGCATTCAAGAGTTGGTGTTTTTTCATTTTAAGGCCAAAACAAAGATGTCTATAAAGCTCAATTTCAAGCGCACACTCGGAGGCTCTCCACATCAAGATTTGTTCAATTTTTATATTCAAATGAATTTTTAGCGAGACTAATGTGCATTCAAGAAATTTTCTATTTTAGAAAAACCAATAAAAACTCAAGTGAGTGGAGTTTGAATTTTGTGGAGCATTTAACACCTTCTTAGGTAGACCCATCCCCATATATGGCATTGATATTGCAACCAATGGTTAGAATGATGGGTGATTAAAGAGGGTGAGTCCAACAACAAACTCACTCAAAGTGTCTTTACTTGTTTTTATAACTTAGAAAGTTTCTAAAATGTGGATTCTTTTTACACCCCAAAAGATGAAGTGTGATGTATGATAATGATTATTTGATCTGTGGCATTCAAGATTGGATTTTTTATGCATGCCAATTAAAAAAAAAAAAACTTGATTTTAATCCATGGCACTCAAGAGTGATTTTAGCAACATGCATTCAAAGACGAGTGTTTAAAAATTCAAGTTCTTTCCTTCGAGCATTCAAGATTGAGATTTTGTGTGTTGTTTTAAGAACTTTGAAGTGCTTTTCTTTAACCTTAGATAAGTCAAGATTGAGCTTGTTTGAACTGAAATTCAAAGAGGAAGGAATAGGGATGATTTTCTTTCCAATTTAGATCATTCAATATTGTTTTTGACTCAAAAAAAATGACTCTTTGGACTTTGGTTTTCATTCAAGATTTTGTGTTCTATTTTGCATGTTTTAAGCCCAAAAATGATATTCCAAGATTGTTTTGATGCATGAAAAACCTAGGAAACATTCAAGATGTTGCAACAAGACATTTGTTTGGAACAAATAACAAAGCTTTCAGGACAATTTTGGCAACCATTTAGGACTCTTAGTTTTCATGAGGTTTGTAGAAGAACTTTAAAATATTTGCAAATGAAGTTCATTTTATCCTTGATTGAAGCTTTCAGTTTGATTTCGAATTTTGTGTGCACTTAGTGTTGATTTTGAACCTTTTGAAATGGAAACTTGAAGTTCTATTTAAGTTTCCAAAAATTAAGTGTTCATAAATTTGCATGAATGCATCTAAAACCTTAATGTTGCAAGGATGCAAATGAGTGGATTGATTTAGTTTCACTTGTTAGAAGATTTTTAAAAAAAAAAAATTTGCAAATTTTTAGTTTTTTAATGGATTTAAGTATGATTTGGGGGTTCATTTTAAGCACTAAAACAAGGTGTGTATGGTTTTGCTCCCTTAAAAAAATAAAAATTGGCCAAGATCCCAGAAGAAGAAGAAGAAGAAGTAGATGGAATAGAAGAAGAATATAGACAAGAAGAGGAAGAAGAATTCCAAGTGCTCTGTCCACCTATAAGCTTGAAAAATTTGAAAACACTCTAAATCCCATCAGAATGTTTGCAAAGAACTCTTACTTCATCTTCTTCTTGCTTCCTTGGACCTGAAAAACCTAATTAAATGCCCCTACCAATCACCAAAACATGAAAATAAGCCAAAGTTAGTACAAAACATGCAATTTTGACTACAAATGATAACTAGCATGACCCATGTGCGGTCCCACCGGGCGTGCCAGAATGTATACAAGGATTAGTAATGCAAAGAACACTAAATATCAAATCAAAAGTATTTACAAAACTAAATAAATGTAACTTCAAGATAGACTAAGATGAGCTCCCAATTGAGAATATGAACCAATAATGGGCTCTCTCAATGAGAAGCTCTCTTGTTGAGTAGCTTTGTCTAATTAGATAGGATGTATGCTCGATTCTCCAAAGGCTTCAATGGCTTTTTTGATGGATTTTGGCTTGGGTGAATGGATTTGATGTAAAATGGCTTCTCAAAAATGACATTATGGTTTTATTTCATGATCAAAATCGCATTACTTTGTTACTATGGGTGATTGTGTTAAAATGGCTTGAGAAAGGATTCCTTAAATAGAAAAAGGGCTCGAGGGATCAAGGGCTATGATGCAAGGATGGAAGAAAGCTTATGGAAGGTTTAGATTGAATGAGAGGAGAGCACATGGATTGTGCTTTCTTACAGCCAATCAGGGAGTGACACATGTCACAAGGTCATTGATTAGAGCAAGAGAGGTTGAGGGGTCACAAAGGAGGCTCAAAGCTCATAAAGAAGCTCATAATGGCTTGTAAGAGCAATAAATGGGCTTGTCAGAGTCATTTATGGCTTTGTGGCCTTCATAAAGTTTTATGGTTGGAATATTTGTGAGAGAGTTGAGATATTTTGACTTGGGTTGGATTAAGAAAGTCTTAAGCTTGACTTAGGAATGTGCAAATGATTAAGGCTTGGATTAGGCTTGGGTTAAGCCTAGATTAGGCTTGTTAGAGATGGGCAAGTGGATGAAATTTAATGAGGGTGGGTGAAGGAGGAGATATTTGTTGGCTTTGGTTTGGGTTAGCAAGTCTTAACACATGTTTAGGGTATGTGACAAGGTTAGGGGGGTATTAGGATTAGGGTCAAAGATATGGATTGACATCTTCTAAAAGAGTCTAGGCTTCAGATGAGGATGAAGACTTTCTAGAAGAGTCTAGAACTTCCTAGGATGAGGATGACGACTTTCTAGAAGAGTCTAGGACTTCCTAAGATGATGATAAATAAGGTTTTTAGGAAATAAATAAAGTTTTATTTATTTCAAGGGTTTGGGTTGAGGATATATTTATTAAAATATTTTTAATAAACATGAGAATTAATATTTAATCTTAATTAAATATTTTGAGTTGGGATTAGGAGTAGGAAATGATGGGATTAGCATTTAATCTAAATTAAAGAAGGATTAGAAGATTTTGGAAGAGGTTAGTGGTCTTAAGGAAATTGGTCAAGTTTTGGGCAAAAAATAAATAAATTATTTATTTCGAGATTTTTGGTCAATTTATTAATTAAATAATTAATAAATAAGGAAATAATGTTTAGATAAGATTTAAACATTTCTGAGAGGGATTGTTTAATTAAATATTTTTAATTAAGATAATGGGATTTAATGGCATAAAAAAAAATTAATTAAATAAATAATGATGTAGGAGCATCCTGGGTTGCCTTGTTATCCTGCTCTGTTTTGCTTCTTTTGCAGTTGGTGCCGAGTTCAGGTGTTGAGTTACTATAGCACTCTTCAGGTGCCGAGTTACTGTAGCATGCTTCAGGTGCCAAGTTACTATGGCACTCTTCAGGTGTCGAGCTCCTATCGTACTCTTCAGGTGTTGAGTTCCTATCGCACTCTTTAGGTGCCAAGCTCCTATCATACTCTTCAAGTGCCGAGTTCCTATCGCACTCTTCAGGTGCTGAGCTCCTATCACACTTTTCAGGTGCCAAGTTCGTGTCGCACTCTTTAGGTGCCTAGTTACTATAGCACTCTTCAAATGCCAAGTTCCTATCACACTCTTAAGGTGCTGAGTTACTGTAGCACTCTTTATGTGCTGAGTTACTGTAGCATTCCTTCAGATGCCAAGTTACCTAGTGTATGTCGAGTGCCAGTATTTGGACGTGATTTCTGCGAGCCAACTTGCGGGAATTATTTCATTTGCATCATTTAATTTAAGATATTTTTTTGGGATGACTCCAGACCATTTCTGGGTCAACCTTCCTCTTATGCAATGTTCTAGAATGTTTTGTAAGCCATTTTGGCAAGTATAAATAGAGAGTTTAGGCTTAGAGCTAAGTAAATTTTGGGAGAACAGAAGAAGAAAAGTTTTCAGGGAGCAAAACTGAAAGTGTGAATTTGTTGTTGGATCTTTGTAACTGAATGTATTAAATTGGTCATAACCCAGAAGGCCTCACAGTTGGGCATGTATGAAGATATTTTGATGAATCAATCAAAGTATTTTCCTCTTCTCCTCGTTTTGTTGCTATCCACTTTTGTTTGCTTCCGTTGTGTTAACTCTTGCAGGGTGGTTTGGATAGCTGGGTGAGCCTTTGGCCCTAGTTATTCTTCCTTCCTACCTACGTCAAATAATTAATTAATAAATGATGATGTCATCAGGGAATTTTTCAAAAAATAAAAATACTTTATTCTCGAAAGGATTTTTAGGTGTCTACAACTGCCATGTGTCATCACCACTTCCACCCTCGCTATGTCACCTTGTTATCGTGTGAGCGACTTCTCCTTGGCGAGATAGCAAGGAATGCCAAATTTTCCATGTCTCATCATCTTGTTGCCTAGATCCACATCAGTCTGACATAATATTTGTTTAAAATTTGGACTTTATGACCTCCAGCTGGTCGACCAGGACCCACGCGTGAGAAACTTTGCCTTGAAAAAGGTGCTTTTCATAACACACCTAATTTTTTGTGTGCTTTGTTACTTATAGACTATAAAAGCCTTTCATGGCCCATATGTGGGATTAAAATCCTTTTATTATTTTATTTTTCTTTGCTCTACATTTATGGTATCTACTCTTTTAGTTTTTTTGGCTTCTTCCTATTGGTTAACTCCTCTATTGACTGCCATATAGATCTTCCATGGCTCCTCTGTTCTTTTTTTTGCACTGCTTGTGGCTTCTTTGCAACATGGGCTAGTTGTTGATGGTGTCCCCTTCTTCCAAATGTGGGGCTCTTTGCCAAATTTATTAGCTATGGACATTTTCTATTTTCTCCAGCATGGACCCCCAAAGATGCTACGGATTTCAGCATTCATGTCCTTGCAGATGCCAACTCCTGTACCTATGTGGGCTCATTGCACATTCCTCTGGTGTTAATTGCTCTAGCCTTGCTTATGTATTTGCATGATTTGCAAAAATGTAAAGCTTTGTCTTGTAGCAGCTTCCATGGCATGATCTCCTGCAAATAGCAAATAACAAATGGCAAATGCATATACTTGGGTTTTATTTGGTTTGACCAGTGTTTTAAACTTTAATATTTCCCTTCCTTCATGTGAAAATCCTTAGCATGCCCTATTATCCCTTCCTCTATTTCACGTGAGTTGACCTCCCTGTGTAAATTGTGAGCTTCATTTTACTTGTTGCCTCTGCATTTTATTGGTTCTTTTGCATATGGCATGAGGTTCCTTTTAAAAGGCATGGATGGTGGTCTTAAGTTTAATGCTAACTTCCTCAAGCACAATGCCTCCCTTTGTCTGTAGTGGGTTACATGTTATTAAAATTGTATCTTCTTGCAAAGATTTCTCATTTAATGTGTGGTAACTCCTTCATTTTGTTGTTACAACTTTCCTCATTTGATCATGACCTTTTCTATGGTGGCTTTGACTACATTTTTCTGACATCCCTACTCTTTGTATGGTGCCTAGTTATACTTGCATTCCCTTTGTGGGTTTCTATGGCGTGGAAGTCTTTTAGAAAGCTGCGGAATTCTTTCTTAGACAAGGTTTACTCTTTTCCTTTTATGCCCACAGCTTCTCTTTAGTCACTATGGCTCATTGAGATACCCTTTTAATGTGTGAGCCTCCTTTTTTAATTGTTTTGATGCTTGTCTTTTAACACATGAACAGGTCTCCTCTTGATTGGGTCTACTCTATTCTAGATTGTGATCCCTGCCATTGCGGGTGCTCTTTCCTAATATATAGACTTCCTCTTTTACATGAGGTCTACCCATTCTTTGAATACATTCCATTTACTTTAGAATGTGATAATTGATGACTAGGACATTGTGATTGCAATGCTTGATAATTGAAGGATGAACTCGCAATATCTTTTAAATTTAACAATGGTGTGAGAGCTTCAACAACATCATCCATTGAAGGCCTGGCTCTAGGGTCTCGACTTATAAAATAGTGAGCTAATTATATAGTCTTTAGGGCACCTTTGATGGAATAGTGACCACTAAAATGAGGATCTACAAGATGGTAAAGTTTCCTTTTCTCTTTAAGATAAGGCCAAGCCCATTCCACGAGATTTTTCTCCCCACTTGGCCTATTTTTATCTATAGATCGTTCACCAGTAAGCACTTCAATGAGAACAATGCAAAAGTTTTAGGCATCACTCCTTGATGTCAAATGCCCAATCATAACATAGTCAAGAACTGTATAACCATATATCTCTATTACTCGAGTAGAGAAATGAGTCTTGTCTTCTTCAGATCCAACTTTTGCAAGCCCTAAGTAAGAAAGCTTTGCAATGTAATCCACATCCAAAAGAATATTTGAAGTTTTAAAATCCCAATAAATCACAGGTTTCTTAGCCCTTCATGAAGGTATGCTAGGCCCTTTTCTGCAACCAATGCAATTTTCATCATGGTAGACCATGGGAGAGGCAGGGCCCTTTTGAAAAGGTGATTTTCCAAACTACCTCTGGGCATATATTCATAAACAAGAAACCTCTGATCATCTTCTACGCAGTATCCAATAAGTTTAACCAGATTACGATGGTGAAGTTGGCCTATGAAGTTTACGTCTACTAGGCATTCCTTATGACCATTAAAACATGTTTCAAGGACTCATTAATCTTTCCACCATAGTCCATTTCTTCACCCTTTGTTAAACTTTTAAATCCTTTCATAAGAGCCTCTAACTCTTTGGTCTTGTGATTCAACCATTTCCCTCTTCATTTGATACAGCGAAGAGTGCCATAGCTTCATATGGAAACTCTAGATTGAATCCTCTTTTTGTTAGATAGCAACACTCTTGTGATTCCAAATCAGTCCATCATTCTAAAGCACTTAGTCGGACCCCAAAGTGGGTCTGGCTAAAAAAAAATTTTGTTTCCAAACAACTGATACTCCATACTGATCTGATGAACATCTAATATTTACTAGGATTGATTTCGAGCATTGATTGATCATTAAAATCTCATTTTATCATTTTTTGCAAATTGTCATTTTTGTGCTAGGAGGTCTGTTGACTGGTCTTAAAAACTGACCCAAACACCTAACAGAGCTCTAAAAACTAGCGCAATAATTCTTTGTTCCACACACTTGAACCCTGTCAAATCTCATCTCATGATGAATTTGATGTCATAAGATATTTGTTGTCAATGTTTACCTCTTAGAACTGCATGCAAGAAAACATGTCAGAAAACACTAAATCTCGTTTAGAATTGGCTCTGAAAGCTAGGTAAATTGATATTTGGGAAGACAAAAACTAGGGTGTTAATTCATATTCATGAGGATATTACAAATTTGGGATTTGGGCTCAAGACGAATAACTGGGCACAAATGGCGAGTGGTCAAAGTGAGCTACTCAGAATTTGCAGATTGAAAACAATGTCAAAAAGTGATTTTTGCAAATGAAATTGACCTAGAAAAGTATGCAAATGGATTCATCATGACCTGAAAATTTACACACTTGGAGTATTTTTGATGGAAAAGATGATGGTACAATCCATTCAATCTATGTAATCATTAATCTCAAGTTATAACATCATGAACAGGGGTTCCAACAAATCTGCAAATGCTGATAGCTGTAAAAAGATAAAAATTGTGTTTGGAATCACATTTGAAAACTAATCAAAAAAATTTGTCATAAATTGAAACTTGAAAAATAACAAGTCCCTGATGTCTGCAATGTAACACAAAAGGAATTTCAACATTTTGGTCAACTGGGTCAAAGTTATAGCATGTCAAACAAGGCTTCCCAAAATTTTTAACTAATTGCATCAACATGAAAACAGTAAATGACCAACTTTGAGAGATTCAAAACCTAGACAAACAAACTCAAAATGACTTGAAATATGAAACATAAGTTCTCAGATATGGACACTAGACATTCCCAAAGCAGTAATTCATGAAACACTTTTGGGTGCAAGATATTCAATTGTAAACATGGCCCCCTGTCACTGTTTGACACTTGGGTGAAACTGTAAGTTTGAAACTAGCTCAAAACTAGACTTTGCCAAATGAATCAAAATGTCAAATTGACTTCAAAGAACACTTAGACAAACTAAATTCAGGGTGCTAGAATCATTAAACACCTCTTAGGCCTCTGACTGAAAGCCAGGTACAATCATATAAAAGCATTTATAGTGCTGAATTTTTTCAATGGTACTCAAAATTGACTATGCAATTTTTAGTCCCAACAGGGCTCATTAGGTCTTTCTTTTAGGGAAATACTAGTGGATGCTAACATTTTCTTGCCTTTATCCATAGTGGTCTTCTTATTTTGAATTATATTATAGCCTGATGTTTTCTGGACAATCAATTGTCCTACCCCTAGATTGGGAGTGAATCCTAATTTCCTCACTACCTCCTTAGCCTTATCTAGATAAATATTAATAAAGAAATGTTTTTACTGCGTCATAGTTTCCATTTTTTTAGGGAAAGTAATCATGAGTTTTTTTTATCTTATACACCTTTGTGATGGCATTGCCTAGAGGACTCTAATCTTCATCAAAATAATGAATAAAATCCAAAGCCCTTGAGAACACTCTCCATTTTCTTTATTGGGTTCCTATTCTTGCAAGGAGAACTCATTTCTTATTATGTCTTTAGGAAAATATGACTCATGTTTGATTTTTCCAAGCTTGATTTTAAGCCTAAAGGCCAAGTCATAGAACCCTTTGGTGTCACAAAAATGAGGACGAGAGACAGCCATCTTGTATTGATCTAGTATTTTATACAGTAAAAGCCAACAACGTTTTGTGATCACAAATTGGTGAGCTGAAGTGCAAGTCAAGAAAATTGAGCCCCAACCCCTTTTTACTAGATAATTCTCTTCTAGTCCTCCTATCTTACACAAAAATTCAGCTACCCTTACCTTTAATGAAACCTGGTAAGGTAGTACATGAGGGGTACCTTTAGAACCATAAATCCTAATAATAGTGGAAACATAGTATGGGATTATGTCTCCCAATTATGTGAAACTTTCAAAACAATAGGATTATCCATGGGCCTGATGAGCCTTATCAGTACCCTTGGTACTTTGGGATTGTCACTTAATAAAAGGAACCTCAATTTTGAAGCAAAGTACCTGTCCAACTGACAAAACTAGCAATTTCAACATCCCAGGTCATATCTACACTCCATAACTAGACTGGCAATGCTTCTCCATCTTGTTCTTTATTTAATTTCATTTCCTTATGAAAATATGCTACTCCTTTAAACAAAAACATATGCATTAGCAAAGAATAATGACCAAAATCTTTTTCTACCTTGCCTTTCCAATTCCTACCGGGCTAGTATGAATTTCCTTTACTATATAGGAGGCAAAATCAAAAATAACATCCACAAAAAAAGAGGCAATCTAAGTGATCATGAACATAAAATTGATGGGTATGACATTCTACTCATCTTCACCAAAAACTTGACACAAAGTCTTGTATACCTCTATAGCCCAAGAAGTGAAATATTCCTTTTCGAAGGGTTCCCTAGAGGATGTTGTAATCACTGAAAAATTTCCAATTGTGCCTATGTGTGCCCTTAGTGCACCCTGCCTAATTACATCCTTTTTTGACATATATTCTTTATCTTATTTTTGTAGGTTAATAGGCACATGATAGTCTATCAAGGGCTCTAAACCAAATACCTCTCAAATATCTTTAAGGCTAATTATAACTAGAGGCACACCATCAACTCTCCTTACTACTCTGATTGCTTGATTATAATTTTTCATAACAGCTTCCAAAAGGTCAAAATTCATACAAACACTTGGAACTACTAGCTTTCCTAAGTCAAAGTTTGAGATATTGGCATGTGGGGAAAATAAATTCCTTTCTAAAAATCATTTCTTGAACAAATAAAGACTAGTTTGAGAAGTTTTGGCATCCCTGACATAATTCCCCTTATCATATAACCCATCTACAATTTTGACCCTGGGGTTTAATGAAGTTAACTTTTTCACTTTCATAGTTTCATTTGTAGACTTAGGGAGAAATTCAAGAAGGATTTCACGGATATTCCTAGCCAAATAATCTTCCTTCCAAGAGAAAAATTTCTTGGGAGGCACACTGAATATAGTTTACAAAAACCTAAAATGCTACCGAGTGTATAAAACATGGGGACTTACTTGAATTCTTTCTCTCTCTTCTATGTAGCTCTGCAATTTCTTCCAAACAAATGGAAATTACTTCACGTTTCAATTAGGCCTAGCACAAGTTCTTAATAATGTTTATTTCTCTAGAAGCCCGAAACCTTATTCATGTGGGGTGGAAATGGAAAGATCTTCTGCAATATATTCTATTTTTTGCTCACACACGAAGCTTTCAATCCTCATAAATGAACTTTAAGGGAAACAAAGTGGTAACACCTTCTACATTTAAATTCACAACATTGATATCAAAAAGTCTGATGATCTAGGAGTGAAAATAGGGATGACTCATTTTCCACTTGACATGCTGGTAGTTAGTCCAATGAAATTTCTCCACTTGTACTTTTCCTTCATTGTTGACATTACAAAATGGACCCACTAATCATCAAGGACATGTGTCACCAAGCCACTACATTGTTATACATAACAAATGAGCATGTTGCCTATGTGATATAGTGATAACCATTAATTCTATCTTGATCAAGCAATAGACATTGGATTCATTATTTAATACAAATGTGGTGGGTCCCCATTTCATTTCCTTTAATCACTATGTTGCTATCCTTAAAACTTGAGCAACTCTCCATAGAAACGAAGTGACAACCATAGATCTAAGCTTGATCTAAAGGTGAAAAACTACATTAGAGTTATACAATCTATGATGGATCCCTTAGTTGCCATGTCACATTGAGTAAATAGCGCGCAAATTCCCATAGTGACTTGGCGATAATTGCTGATCTAATTTTGATCCAATGATCACAATCTCTCCTCTTACTTATGACTTAGGTGTAGGTCCATGTTATTGGTGATGTGGAAATGTCATGTCAAATTAGTAGATAATTTAATATTCTAATCTTTTTTGTGACATCACACAATTTGGACCCTGCCTTGTTTCACATTTTTAGGAGAGGTGCTATGTTGCTACTAGTTAGGTGCAATAATTTTGTGGTCATGACATAGAAACCTCCCATGTTACTCAATTTTCTAATGCATACACACTTCCTAGTAGGATGTCATTGTGTTCAGGAGATCATGTGGCTTATGTCTAGTGATATAGTTGTTCAGACCCACCTTCTAAAATTGCTTCCACAAAAATCACTTCCTGTTGAACCACTATGTCGCTACTGTTGAGATTCATTATTTTTTTTATTGCAACATGGTGATGTCATGAATATTGTTAAAATCTAGTGCTAGGAAGATACCTATTTTTTCCATGATGATTACCATAATTAATACCTCTAACAAATTAATAAAGGCAAATGTCCATAATACCACTTGGGAACATCATGGTCACCATCTTTTTATTCTTCAATAAGGTGCTATGTGACGTAGGCAATTGATGAATAACTAGGACCAAAGGCTCACTTAGCTATCCAAACCACCTTGCAAGAGTTAACACAATGGTAGCAAACAAAAGGAAAAATAGCCAAAGGAGGAAGAAGAGAGAAATAAGTTTATTGATTTGTCAAATAATCTTCATACATTCCTAGCTAGAAGGCCTTTTGGGTTACGACCAATTACAAATACATTCACATTCAAAGATCCAATTGCAAATTCACACTTTTAGTTCTACTCTACAATCTACTCCCCAAAAACTTGCCTAACTCTAAGCCAAAACACTCTATTTATACTCACCAAAATGGCTTATAGATTATTCTATAACATTACATAAGAGGAAGGCTGACCTAACAAGGGTCTAGACACATCCCAAGAAAAGATCTTAATATAATTATCATGATCAAAATAAATCTCGCAAGTTGGTTCATAGAAATCACGTCCAAATGTTGATAATTAGAATACATTGGGTAACTTGGCACATGAAGATACAATCAACATACATTCGGTAACTAGGTACATGAAGAGACACTCAGCATACACTGGGTAACTTGGCACATGAAGAGTCACTTAGCATCCACTGGGTAACTTAGCACATGAAGGAATTGCTACAGTAACTCAACACATGAAGGAATTGCTATAGTAACTTGACACATGAAGGAATTGCTACAATAACTCGGCACACAAAGGAATTTCTATAGTAACTCAGCACATGAAGGATTGTCAGGCACATGATGGATTTCTAGGCACATGAAGGACTACTAGGCATATGAAGGAACTGCTAGGCACATGAAAGACTTGCTAGGCACCAACTTATGGAATGAACAAAAATGAGTAGGATAACAAGGCAACTGAGGATGCTCCTACATCACTATGTTGATACCAATAGAGTGCATCCTTTTCTTGGTTATAACATAGCAACTTGTCAAAAAAATAAAGCTCCAGCGACACCACCTACAAACTTGTTCCAAGCGGTTTTTGTTTTGACACTAACAATTCTAACATGTGTCATGTGACCAAATTTCTTGAAACCATGTAGTCTTCCAGCACTAAGCCTTCACTTTACAACACTACTAGTCCATTTCATGGCAGTTAGCATGTTTCTATCATTAAAAGCCTCACATTTCCCCATAGCGATGATGCAATAGCCATAGATCTTATAAAGATAGGATAGTGGGAACAAAACTGGGCAAAAGGAACTTGGTATAGTGGAAAATTTAAATAGGTCAAGGAATATTCAAAATTCCAAAAGGCTTCATGCCCAATTAAATATCTTTTCTATTACCATAGAAACTCCATCAAATTTAGTAAAGCATTTTCTTAACTCATCGAATCAATAGCGATAATGAATTGACATATAACCTCAGTGAATTGCATTCAAGTGGACAAGCTTTGCTCACACAATATCAGAATAACTAGGTAATAAAAATGGAGAAAAAATTCAATAAGAATAGATATGGGGACAATTCAATTTTTTATTAATCTCCTTTTGAAGATTTGCATACAACTGTAATAAAACTCTGAATAACTCTAGGCAAGACATTAGACCCCTATAATATCAATATATTCCAAATATTTGCAGAGAGAATACATCATAAGTTTGGCCCCCATAAACTAGACCAAACCATACTTAATATGAACTAAAATTATATTATAAATTAGACCCTCCTCTAGCCTTGGAATCTCATTTAAATAGAGTGAGATGCAACAGGCTTCAAGCATCAAGAATTGACAGGTATCCTTTTAAAAAAGTTATTTACATTTTTCTTAACAAGAAAAGATAAAATATTGTGTAACAGAAAGGTAATACATCATATTATTCTCTTAGTAGGTCCCAATTTTGTTACATCTTCTCATGCTACTAATTTTTTGATTGGTTGCTATTCTAAATCTTCAATATATGCAACTACTAGACTAGCCAATGATGATTTTTTTTTTGGCAATTGTAAATCAATCTCAACTCGAGGGTTTTCACTATTTTCATCGTGGACTGACAAGATTACTTTTACTCTTATTTCTTCCTTAGTCATGTCAATATCCTTGACCTCTGAACCTACAATAGAAATTGGTTGCTTGCCTTTATTTTCTTCTTCCCTCTAGTCTTGTGTAGTTGTATCAATATTCTATACTTCATCTTCTTGCACCTCATCATTATCAATTTCAACTTCTTCAAACTATTCATTAGAAGCAATATCTGCCATTTTCTTTTCAACAAGTGTGTCATCTAGCCAACTAAAGTGTAATTTGTCATGTTGCTTCTTAAGCACATACTTAGCTTCCTTTTCAATATTAAAAAAATCTTATTTTAAAGAATCAAAGAATATCTGGACCTTCACTAATTCCTCTGTTGTGGTGGCCCACCATGCATGCCCCTTTTCATTGATGACTTTATTCATTCTCAAATAGAATAGGACATCCAATTCCTTGGCCCATTCATCTTTATTCTTTAGTTTATTTTTTCTATCTAAAGCATGAGGGAATAAATCAAAATATTCACTTTTATACTTTCTTAGATAAGTAGAAACTCTCAACTATAATGCAACTCTTATGTCGTCAAAATCTTAGAGATCATTGGCAACATCAAAAGAAATTTCAATATGGTCATGGGAACACCTTATGACAAAGTAACAGAAAAAAAGTAATTTATTTTCTTCTTTTACCCCACTTATGAACAATGGGTTTTAAAGTCTCTTCAATGGCATTTATTTCTCCCCATATGCTTACAACTCTAGCTAACTACTCATAGAACACTAGTTTCTTATCTAATACATGAGAGCCTTTCTTAATTTCTCTTCATATTGTATATTTAGCTCTACATGCAATGCCTATAGTTTTCTCTTTTCTTCCTCAAAATCTTCTATTGTATGGTATTGTGGCCTTTGTGGGGTATCTAGTATTTTAATGAGAGAATTGGATTTAAAAGGTTCCATTAGAGGGCAAGGATATGTGATTCTTGGATTAGATCTCCCCATTACCTTAGTTTCAAGTTCAATTCTTTTCTATATGACTCGAATCTTTCTCATACTTGGCTAGTAATTCCAATCTCTTATTCTCATGTTTCTATGTAGCAACCAAAGTTAATTGAGATGTATCAACACTTAAATGTGCCACCTCTATAGATGTTGTATCCTCTACTCCTTTTACAATCAAATTTCCAATCAAACTAGTATTATCTAATTTTAGAGACATTATTCCGGATGCTTTTCTGATGGACTATATAGCTAAACTAGCTTGGTCTATATTAAACTTAGCACCTGAGATCTCCTTTTTATCTTTGTCCAATATCTCTAATTTATTGGAAATAAAATTAAAAATTAAAGCATCTGCTATATCCTAGTTGGGAAGCAACAAAACACCTTATGCTCTTCCTATTTCTCTCCCTTCCTCAAGGGTTAGGCTTTGAAATTCCTTTATCATTCCCTCTTTCATTTTTGTCTAAATGGCTCCATCTTCAATCTTTGGATGCTTAGACTTTAGTTTATTACATCTTTCCTCATATTTTCCTATGTTTTTCCTCCATGCAAATTGGTGGAAGGCTCTAGAATTAACAAAACTATCATCTAACAAGAATTGATGACTAGCCTACATCATCATAGGGTCCAATTCGTTTCCCTTGAAATCTACCACTGTTAACTCAAGGCTTGGCATTAGGGGCTCTTGGGGGGTTCCCTTATCTAGTTCTATGTAGGTTATAAAAATTCCCCCTTGGGTCCCCAATTGTTCAATTTGTTCTCAAAAAAATTGTTCCTCTCCAATACACAAGGGGGATTGTGTAGGTGAATATTCCTTAATGTGAGGACCCTGCTTTTTCATTAATTTTTTCCTCTTAGGAGAGGGCCCATCAAGTCTTTCTTCTAGGACAAAAATAGTCGATTCTATTATTTACTTGCCCTTATCCTTTGTGGCCTTCTTATTTTGAATTATATTATAGCTTTGCATTTTCTAGATAATCAATTGTCTTGCCCATAGATCGGGAGTGAATCCCAATTTCCTCTTTACCTCCTTAGTCTTCTATACATAAGTATTAATAATAAATTATTTTTCTCATTCATAGTTTCCATTGTTTTAGGGAAAGTAATCATGAATTTTTTTATCCTATCCATGTCTATGATGGCATTACCCAGAGGACTATAATCTTCATCAAAATAATGAATAAAATCCAAAACCCTTGAGAACACTCTCTAGTCTTCTTTCTTTGTTTCCTGTTCTTGCAAGGAGAACTCATTTCTTATTATATCTTCAGGAAAATATGACTCATGTTTGATTTTTCCAAGATTGATTATGTTCCTAAAGGCCAAGACATAGAACCCCCTAGTTTCACAAAAATGGGAATGAGAGACAACCATCTTGTATTGATCAAGTATTTTATACAGAAAAAAGCCAACTCCCTTTTGTGATCACAAATTGGGGAGTTGAAGTGAAACTCAAGAAAATTGAGCCCCTAGCCCTTTTTTTTAGATAATTCTCCTCTAGTCCTCCTAGCTGCCACAAAAATTCAGCCACCCCTACCTTTAATGGCACTTGGTAAGGTAGTACATGAGGGGTTCCTTTAAAACCATAAATCCTAATAACAATGGAAATAGAGTATGGTATTATATCTCCCCAATTATGTGAAACTTTCAAATCAATAGGATTATCCATGGGCCTAATGAGTCTCATCAGTGCCCTAGGCACTCAAGGATTGTCACTTAATAAAAGGCACCTCAATTTTTGGGCAAAGTACCTATCAAACCTGGCAAAACTAGCATTTTTAGCTTCCTAGGTCATATCCGCACTCCATAACTGGACTAGTAGTGCCCCTCCATCACATTCTCTATTCAATTTCATTTCCTTACCAAAATATGCTACTCCTTTAAACAAAAACATATGCATCAACAAAGAATAATGATTGAACGTTTTTTCCACCTTTCCTTTCACAATTCCTACTAGGCTAGTATGAATTTCCTCTGCTATATAGGAGGCAAAATCAAAAATAGCATTCACACCAAAAGAAGAAATCTGAGTGATACTATACATAAAACTAATGGGCATGAAATTTTTCTCATCTTCAACAAAAAATTGACACAAAGTCTTGTATACCTCCATAGCCCAAGAAGTGAAATATTCCTTTTTGAAGGGTTCCTTAGAGGACTTTGTTATCACTAGTAAATTTCCAATTGTGCCTATGTGTGCCCTTAGTGCACCCTACCTAATTGCATCCTTTTTTGATATAAATTCTTTTTCTAATTCTTGTAGGTTAATAGGCACATGATAGTCTATCAGAGGCTTTAAACCAAATACCTCTGTAAGGAAACTTGGCAACAAAGAATATAACCGTTTCCACATAACCCATAATAGATCTAAAATAAAAACAGAATTAAAATCCACATGCAAGAGAATAGACAACATACCCACAAAATTGTGACAAAAGATATACCTTGGGAAACCCTCATTGAGGGAAAAACCTAGCCTCCAAAAGCATCCATCACCATGTATTATTCAGCAAAAAATACCATTGCCATACAACCATGGAAGCCTTCATGGCCATAGCCACAACCGAGTAAACTATGTGAACAAGCATGAATCCACACATCCCATGCCATGCTTTCAACTTTCACAAATGCTCCCTTAGCTAACCTGTCAAGCCTTTTCCCACTCAACTCTTGCCTTTTGTCACTCTCACTCTCTCTACAACAACTACCCTTGTGGCTTTTTATATAGTAGCAAGTCCCACAAAACCACCAAGTGGTATTACATAAACCATGTTCTAAAACCATGTTCTACCTAACCCATTGACCCCATATTTAATATTGGGCATTTAATTCTTTTCCCCAATATTAAATAATTACATCAAATATTTTCACAGTGTTACAATACAACTCATCAAGAATATTCTATGAGAATCTTTACATGTTGCACGTCCATCTAAGAATAAAATTTAAAAAAAAATATAACAATATTATGCAATGTGTGCAGCACCCATTATCTCAACAATCTCCCACTTGTTGTATACATTGCATACGGTCAATCCGTAGCCACTTAAATGAACAAGGGAACAATCCCTCCCAGCACATCCATCATCATGGATCAAAATAAATCAAGTGCTCCATCCTGGTACCCACAACAAAATCAAAGTATCCAGCATCTCAAACATGAATGATCTCACCTCCTATTATGCCACTACCACTGGACATACATAGAAGCCATCCAAAGAGAAAGCCACCCAACCTGTCACATTAGAAGATCATAAAATCCTGTACCAACTAAAATTCCAAGCACAAAAAAACTTGATCCAAAGGTAATCACATGTATCCGTAGTTGTCAAAATATCCATAGCTGAAATAGCACCCAGAGTAAGTGCCAAACCCATCCAACTATCCATACCTCAAAGGGATAACAAGTGAATCTTATATCACCAACATATCCAATCTGCAACTTGCAATCACAAGCTTCAAGAGCAATACCTGCCACATATATACCAAGAAGCTCCCACTGCAAAAGATAATGTCAAATCTATAACCAATCCACTCAACACATCTCAAAGAAGTGAATCCATGTAGTATCAAGGATATCCACAATACATAATCCAATATCCTGCAAAAAACAACTCATAACAAGTCTCCAATAGTCTCCCAAATTCTCCACAACCAACAAAGGAAAGAGGTAAAGAAATAACCATGTCATCTCTCACATGACATACATGAGCACAAACCAGTGATCACAATCTCTAACCAATCTCAAATCCAATGTAAGCAAAATTGAACATCCAGGAAGATAACCAAGACCGGAGAAACCATGCAAATCAAACCTGTATCATGTCCTTCTACACACACCTCTAGATGTAAACTATGCAAGTATGATCTCCTCCATAAAACCCCAACAAGAAGCCTCAACAACACTCATACCATACCATATAACTAATCATGGATGTAGGCCTCTCACAAGAAGATCAAACTCAATAAAATCATTCCTAAACCAAGGAATAACCATTCCTAATCCAAAGAATATGCCCAAATATAAAACCATCTCCCAAACTCAACCAGCATAACAACATATGCACATCGAGATAACCAATGCTAAACCATCTCTCAAATGAACCCTCCAGAACTAACTCATGTACCATAGCTCAAGATCCATTTTCATGAAAGAAAAGCATAAATATAATGCAACTGAGAGAAACAATGGGCTATACCTCTCAAGTAGAAAACCGCCGAGTAGACCAAGATTGGGGAATGAGAATTCTCATCAAGATACCCAAGTCTCTAACCAAGACTCATTTAAGAACAATCTCCTCTCAAGTCCATATCATGTGACTGCCCCTCGGACTTCCTGTTGAAACCATCAACCATCCCAACAAATACTTCTCTAATCCAAGAGAAATCAGTGTCACCATTGTCTCTAAGTATCCATGAGCACTTGTAACCAATCAATCCATGCCAACTCCAAATGCAACATAGCAATATCATAAAGTATACAGCTTATGATCAGTGTACTCAATACCAAGAAACTAAACCAAGATCAATGTCAAAGTTCCAACCATGGCCTCAGGAACATAAACATGACAACATGATCTTACCATCTCAACTAAAGAGATAACATGCTCTATATGAACACACCATAACATGTCACAACTCTAAACGCGTATCAAGAGTATACCATGACATAATAATAAAACCATCCTTACACCAAGGATAACATGCCAAATAAAAGCATAAACCACACCTTTGCCAAGAACCCTGTGAGTCCCCAAGATGCAACCATCTCCACACACCATGAAGAAAACTATCTCCACATACCAGGAAGAACCATCTCCACAGACCATGAAGATAACAAGTGCACCATGCAAATATCAAAGACGCTTCTATAGCAATAGGATCTAAGACAAACCTCCAACATTTGCAAACACTCAATAAGTATATCAATGCCAACAACTCTCACTCAACTGTGGTACCAAGTCACCTATGGCATCATAAAATCCATCCTCTCCAAACCAAGAAGATATAAACCAAACAAGGAACTAATCCTGCACTGTCACCCCATCACTGTCACAAGCTCCCACTAAACCGTGTATCCAAGCTATCCATGACATAATGATGAAAACCCATCCTCTAACCATGAGAATCAACCAAGGAATCAAACTATCAAAGAAACTCAAAGTGCACATCATGAGCTCCTCAAAAGAAAACCAAATAACCATGATCCTCAACCAAGAAGATATACCACCATAACTGAATCAGAAATCCAAGCTAATGAACATCAAGGATGTATATGTATAACCAATCATGTCATGCTAAAATCCATGGCACCATGATCACATCCATGAACCAAGCATCTGGCTCTCAATATGTCCAACCTATCAGCATAGTCAACCACAATTCTCTGCCATGACTGTACCTAGTAACAACATCTTATCCCTTCTACATGAAGATAAAATCATGTGACTTAAGGCATAGACAACCCAAATCCAAGCCACCAATCTAAATATGCATCAATAATGAAAGATCAATGGGCAAAGACAACCCATAACCAAGCTATAAATGCAACCTATAAGTATAGACTGCTCACAACACTCCACAACTTGTAGACCCAACAAGTCATCATGCATATCCAAACCAAACATTGATAACCATATCATCATGAGACCAATCTAAATATGAACTAAGTATATAATGACATCAAAATTGAAATCTCCAATGCCATAAACTCACAATGTTACCATAGTCAAAATATACTTATAAACTGTTTAGATCAATATATCAACAAACAAATCATGCCAAACTTGCACCAAATCTGAACCAATGTGTAGAGCTCTCCAAGAGCTTTTCGTTGACTACTCGAAGTCCAAAATTTAACTCCGTATGCCCAAGTTATGTCCCAATTCGTGCTCAAAATAAATAACATCTAACATTAGGGCTCTTAAAACCTAACAAAATTTTGAAATTATAGAACCAAACCTATACCATCTTGTAGTGATCTGAATAAGCTTTCCAACGCCTATAAGAACTCTGAAATCCAATATTAGGAGAGAAAGTTATGGCCGTTTTACTAAAACTGTCTTTTTACCATTTTCAGTACGATTTTTCATTTTATTTTTTTTCAGTGACGAAAATTCTGACGGGATTAAATTTGATGGCCATCATGGGCTGAAACTAAAAAACTCTTTCATTTCCTCTGAACATGGCCAAACTAGGACATATTATGTATCAAAATTTATGGAAATGTCAACCCGGATCCAATGGTGAGGTCTGTTTTTACCTAGGAGGTCATTTTTGCAAGCTACCCCTCAAAATCCTCATTTAAATGAAACATCTGAAAAATCTTTTTGTCCAACAATTTCACATGCCCAAAATATTTTGACATCCCATCATAACAGCAAATCCAAAAACCCTTAGTTCTGCAATAAATCATTCATATATCTTGCCCTTTCTTTTATCCTCTCATGCATTCTCATGGATTCAATCTAGGGTTACAATAATAAAACCATAGCTCTGATACCACTTGTAAGGAAACTTGGCAGTAAATAATATAACCATTTCCACATAACCCATAATAGATCTAAAATAAACACGGAATTAAAATCCACATGCAAGAGAATAGACAACATACCCACAAAATTGTGACACAAGATATACCCTGGAAAACCCTCATTGAGGGAAAAACCCAGCCTCCAAAAGCATCCATCACCATGTATTATTCAGCAAAAAATACCATTGCCATACAACCATGGAAGCCGTCATGGTCATAGCCACAACCGAGCAAACTATGTGAACAAGGATGAATCCACACATCTCATTCCATGCTTTCAACTTTCACAAATGCTCCCTTAGTTAACCTGTCAAGTCTTGTCCCACTCGACCCTTGCCTTTTCTCACTCTCACTCTCTCTACAAAAACTACCCTTGTGGCTGGTTATATAGTAGCAAATCCCACAAAACCACCAAGTGGTATTACATAAACCATGTTCTAAAACCATGTGCTACCTAACCCATTGACCCCATATTTAATATTGGACATTTAATTCTTTTCCCCAATATTAAATAATTACATCAAATATTTTCACAATGTTACAATACAACTCATCAAGAATATTCTATGAGAATCTTTACATGTTGCATGTCCATTTAAGAATAAAATAAAATAATAAACTATAACAATATTATGCAATGTGTGCAACACCCATTATCTCAACAACCTCTTGAATCTCTTTAGGGATAGTTATAACGAAAGGCACACCATCAACTCTCCTTACTACACTAATTGCTTGATTATAATTTTTCACAATAGCTTCGAAAAGGTAAAAATCCATAAAAACACTTGGAGCTACTAGCTTTCCTAAGTCAAAGTTTGAGATATTGGCATGTGTAGCAAATAAATTCCTTTCTAAAAACCATTTCTTGAACATAGAAAGACCAGTTTGAGAGGTTTTTCCATCCCTACCCCAATTCCCCTTATTGTATAACCCACCTACAATTTTGAGCCTAGGGTTTAACAAAGTTAACTTTTTCACTTTCACAGTTTCATTTTTAGACTCAGGGAACAATTCAAGAAGGTTTTCATGGATATTCTATGCCAAATAATCTTCCTGCCTAGAGAAATTTTTTTTGGGAGGCATACTAAATATAGTTTATAAAAAGCTTAAATTCTATAGAGGGTATAAAACATGGGGATTTACTTGACTTTTTTCTTTCTCTTCTCTGTATCTCTGCAATGTGTTGAAAAAAAAAGGGAAATTGCTTCATGTTTCAATCAAGCATAGCACAAATTCTTGCTAACATTTTCATCTCTTGAAGCCTAAAACCTTGTCCACATGGGTTGAAAATGGCAAGATCTTCTGCAATATACTCTATTTTTTTCTCACACATGAAGCTTTCATTCCTCATAAATGAACTATAAGGGGAATAGAGTGGCACCACCTACTACATTTAAATTCACACCATTAATCTTAAAAAATTTGACAATCTAGGAGTGAAAAAAGGGATGACTCATTTCCCACTTGACATGGTGGTAGTGAATCCAATGGAATTTCTCCACCTATACTTTTCCTTCATTGTTGGCATTACAAACTAGAACCTCTAATCCTTGAGGACACATGTTACCAAGTCACTACATTGCTATACGTAAAGAACGAGCATGTTACCTATGTGATATAGCGACAACCATTGATTCCATCTTGATTGAGTGGTGGACATTTGATTCATTATTTAATACAAATGTAGTGGGTCCCCTATTCATTTTCTTTACTCTCTATGTCACTATCCTTAAAACTCAAGAAATTCTCCTTAGCAACAAAGTGATAGCCATAGATCTAAGCTTGATCTAAAGGTGAGGAAACTGCATTAGAGTTGTACAATCTATGATGGGTCCCTTAGTCCCCATGTTACATTGGGTAAACATGCATAGCTTCCCATAGCGACTTGGTGATGGTCGTTGATCTAATTTTGGTCGAATGATCACAATCTCTTCTCTCACTTAGGACTTGGGTGTGGGTCCATGTTATTAGTGACATTAATATGTCATGTCAAACTAGTAGATAATTTAATATTCTAATCCTTTTTGTGAGATCATGTGATTTGGGCCTTGCTGTGTTTCACATTTTTAGGTGAGGCACTATGTTTCTACTAACAAGGTGCAAGAATTTCCCAATCATGACATGGCAATCTCGCATGTTACTCAAATTTTTAGTGCATACATGCTTCCTAGTAGGATGCCATCATGTTCAAGAGATCACTTGACTTATTTCCGATGAGACAATTATTGGGACCCACCTTCTAAAATTGCTTTCACAAAAATCACTTCTTGTTGCATAGGTGTGTCTATACTGGAAAGATTCATTATTTTTCTAGTTGTGACATGGCGACCTCATGAATATTGTTAAAATATGGTGTCGAGAAGATACCTATTTTTTCAATCATGATTACCATAATTAATACCTCTAACAAATTAATAAAGGTGCATGTCCATAATACCACTTGGGAACTTCACGGTGATGATATTTTTATTCTCCATTAAGGCATTGTATCGCTACCAGTAGAGCACATCCTTTTTTTGTCATGACATAGCAACTCATTGGAAAAAAAAGGCTCTAGTGACACCAACTTCAAACTCATTCCAAGTGGTTTCTATTTCAACACTGATAATTTTGACATGCATGATGTGACCAAATTTCTTGGAACAATGTAGGCTTCTAGTGCTAACCCTCCACTTTATGACACTACCAGTCCATTTCATGGTAGTCTCTATTTTTCTATCATTAAAAACCTTGCATTTTCCCATAGCAGCGATGTGACTAATGTATATCTTATATAGATTAGATAGTGGGAACAAACTTGGCAAAAGGAACTTGTTATACTGCAAAATTTAAATGGGTCAAGGAATATTCAAAATTTCAAAAGGCTTCATGCTCGATTAAATTTAAAAAGAACATATGACTTAGATTTTGATAGGTTATTTTTTTAAATTTTAAAAAGAAGCACAAGGCACAAAACCAAAACCCTAGCAAGCAAGACATAAGATTAAATTTGAGTTTTACCTAGGACTTTTACAAAATTCTTTTTGTAAAAATCAGACCAATAATTCCATCAACAAAAATCACAAAATAGAGGTACATAATCTCCTCCTTCACAAAACAACATTTCTCCAAGTTTAGCAAAAACTGCTCTGCCTTCAATCTCTACAATACTTGTTTGATATGCATTAGTTTTTCCTCTTTATTCATAATATAGATAAGTATGTGATTAAGATATACATCAATAAATTCACCCAATAATTTCTTCTAGACCTCATTCTTCAACCTCATAAGAGTAATAGGTGCAATAGTTGACCCAAAATTAATATGCAACCACTCATAGAAAGCTTCATTTGTCTTAAAATAAATCTTCCATTCATCCCCTTCTCTAATCCTAATACAATGATAACCACTTTTCAAATCCATATCTGTAAAATACTTTACTGTACTAAAATAATTCATATTTTTATCCATTCTAGGAAAAGGAAACCTATACCTCATCATTATTTTATTGATAACTCTATAATTAGAGCACATTCTACATTCTCCATTCCCATTTCGTCTTAGGTGCTAATATAGTAGGTATTATGAAAGGATTAAAAATATCTCTAACCAAACCTTTCCAAATACTTTCCTATTCATTTATTCATTTTTTTCATGTGTTAGTTTCTATGGTTCTTAATTAGGAAAACCAACTCTAGGTATCAAATCCATCTAATGACATATACTTTCTATAAGAGGTAATCCAATAGATAAACTATCTATAGTAATATCTTGAAATTCAATAAGAAATATAGAAACTCATGTGTATTCTTTGGTTCATTTTGTTTCTCAATTTTTCAAAGAATTAAAAAAATTAATATCGTCTCTCTTCATGTGTCTCACAAACATATTTTCATCAACTAAAATAAGTCTCACTATAATAAAATTATTTTACTTAGGCTCTTTTAGCAAATGAAACAATACTTGTTCCTTCCCATGATCCTCAATAGTAAACTTATTCAATTGGATATCATGTAAATCTTATCCATCATACTTCCAAGGTAATCTAGCATAGGATCACATAGGTAAGGCTAATGGAAGACCTAGGGTTCCTACATTGTTTTGGATTAGAGTGGTGTATGGTTCCATAATAGTTGAATATAATCACACCATTATTCCTCTCAAGGATACTATGTCCATTTTGAAAATTATCTATTCCATCATGAAATACACTTGAATTGTCAACCCAAGAATGTAGGAATTGAAATGGGTCAGCATAGTATGTGCACTAAGTTTTGATGCAATGGATAGTGGTGGGTTACAACATCCTAATAGCAAGAGCAAGGAATACACAGGATTCATAATGTTTTCAATGTAATGTAATGATCTACAAAGCCTGCAACACCTAAAATACTTAAACAATACATATGCCCTATTCCAAAGTGATTGAAAGGTCTTAAAATATCAAATATAATATGACTCAACTATTCTTAGGGCTCTCAACAAACCCAACACTCCAAAACCAAAACTAGCCTTTCTAGGCCTTAACCTCAAATCATAATAGCAACAATGGTTTTTAGCCCTTAATTCCAAAACCTTCCAAACTACTTGAAAAATAAAAACCTGATTTAGATACCCTTTTAAAAGATACATAACATATATAAAACTTAAGGGTGGTTGTTTTGGACCATGCCTTTGTTGTCATAAGACAGAGACAAATTTGATTGCCAATTACCCAAGTTTTACAAAGCAAGTATACTCTAAACTTATCCCAAAGACTTGAAACTCTCAACACTATAGTATTATGCCCCAAATAGAATGATTATAGATTTTATTTGGTCACTTGATCTTATTTATACCCAAAACCCCAAAATCCTCACTAAATCACTTCAAAATCTAGGGATTTTTACTTCTCCACTCTCCCAACACTTCTGCAACTAAACCAAGGTTCCTACACCTTCACATTGATCATGTAAATCAAATTAAATCATAAAAAATCCTTGCATTTAGTCAAATCCTCTGCTACTATAAACATGACACACTTCTCACACTCTCTTCTTCAACATAGTCATGGTGTACACCAATTAAAACAGATTCCCTGCAACTTTTTTTTGTTAGGAACATAATGTAAATGTTAGATAGATCCCATGTTTTGAGAATCAAGGTCCTACATTCAAAGATAGGCTCCAATATGGATTTTTGGACTTCCAAATCAAAGAAAAACTCAAAAAATTTGTAATAGTCAGCACTAAATTATAAAATCTGATTAAAACCTCCTATTAAAGAATTCAAACATCATTAAATATTGATAAAAAGATGTTTAGAACTCCCAATATGGACATAAAACACTTCAAAATCAATAATCCATCAACCAAATTAGGTAAAATATAATAAATGAATGATTTTATTGCGTTTTGTTGTTTTTTTTGCATCTACTGGACAAACAAGTCCATTACAAGTAAATACCAAAGCAACAAAGATCACGAGCTCTCACCAAGACACTCACACTTATACAACATAACATCAACTATACTGGCAACATATATGCAGAGAACCCAATGTTTGAACATGGGCTCTAATACTAGATTTATAAGTGCAAGTGTCTTCATGAGAGCTCTGGATCTTTGTTTCTTTGGTATCTACTTGTGATGGACTTGTTTGTCTAGCAGATGTGGCTAAAGCACTGTGAGGAGAAGGAAGTGAGCCTTTCCTTTCTTTGTAGATAGATTGATGTTCCTTGTTGGTTGGTTGTTTATGTGACCTTTGTTGGATGGAACCACTGAGTAGTGTCCATGTATTGGCTTTGAGTGCCTCTTTTCTTTCTCCTTGCAGAGTTAGGTGCATTATTTCCTTGTCTTCTACTATTTGTAAGTGAATTGTAAGAATTTTCCTAAGGGAAAAAATCACCTAGGAACTAAGAACTCAAACACAAGCACACAACAGACCAAGAGAGAGAGAGATAGAGTATGATTAGAATAATGATATATTCAATATCCCATGATAAAGAGTACACTAGGAGTTCCTATATATAAAGGCCTCTCAGGAAGCACCTAGAATGTCTCTAGAAACAACCAGAAGATAAGAAAACTAAGCACCTTTTCCAACATTCTAGATGAAAGGATAAGAATGAAAAAGTATCAAATGTGTGTAGAAGATTCCTATGTTGTAGACAACATGTGCTTAAAAGTGGTGTGGACCCCTGTGATGTCATCATGAAAACTCATAAGAGTGCACAAACTCCTAAGTGTCTCACAAATAAAATAATGAAAAATAAATAAATAATGCACTAACCTAAGTAAACTTAAGTAAGTGTAATAAGTAAATACTTATTTACACCAATATGAATAAATAAATATCTTGGCTTGTATTGAATCTTTGTTTGAAGGATCTCCAGGTGGGGCATTAACCATGACATTTCTATAAACATCCCCCTTTTCTTAAAATTGAGCCTACAATAAAGCAGGAGTTAAATCTACACATTCTTGCTCTTCAAGATGGAACAACATAGAAACTATCTCCCTAGAAATATTTAGTAGTATGCTTTTATGTTTCTTCAAAATATTTCCATTAGATATATCATATCTTTGAATGCATTTAGGAATGAATTCTGGATATGGGTGGGATTGTGGGATATTGGAGGCAATAAGAAAGTTAATTCTAAGACTTTGGTAGAGAAGAGCTATTCTAGTTTCTCACACAATCTTTCCATAACCTTGCCTAGATCAATCCCTAAAATATCTATGTTTGATACAATAGGAGATTTACTACACATAATATGGGTATTCCCAAAAATGTGAAAAGTAGACCTCATGGTTTAAAATTACCTCCCGTTGCTTGAAATTTAACGAAGAAAACACAATTTCTTCAGATAATAGGTGAAAGAAAAAGGATTAAAGGCTTCCCTTGTTTAGACTCTTGTTGTCAAAACTCAATCAAATGAAGAAAAATATCTCTTCAAAGAAGGCAATTTTAACTCATATATATTTTTTATCCAAATCAAGGTATTAATCATGGGAATGACATAATTAATTACACATGCCATAGAAAAAGGAGGATATGCCAAGGTGGCACCTAAAAATAAATGTGAATCAAGAAATCTAAATAATATGTTTCCTCCACACATGACAAATTTCTCTTTTTCACTTTAAAAATACCTCTAGGCATGATATTTGATAATTACTTTAATTTAATTTATTAACCATCTATGATTGATGACATCACACATGATCCATGTCAAACCCAAAAAGGAATCTAGCTATATTGCATTTTCTAAGAATTAGACTATGTAGTGTGAAAAGATAGGGCCCATCAACCATATTGCATGAGGACTGAAAAATAGTTTGAAATGATGAACCAATTGAACCTTTTGAACTTAGTTAAAATGGTACAAGGGATATAAGAGGTTCAAGACTTATTAAATAAAAATAAATCACTAACAATTATCTTAACCAAATTGTTTACAAATGAAACTTAGGGGTTGATCTTTGTTAACAATTAGGTTGGGGAAAGAAGGAATTGAAAGGATGAGGTTTGTGAATGATTGTTTGAAATGTTATCATACATAAAATTAAATTTGACTCTTGGTACAAGTGATGGTTCAACATAAACATTTCAAAACAAGAGGGAACCAAAAATAAAGAATAAAAATGGTGACTCCAAAAAATTACGAACTAACATTAACTCTGTCTTGAGACTGAACTTTGACTAAAAACTAGAGAACTTGGAAACTCGGGAAGGAAGACCTAAAGTAAAAATTATGAACTAACATTGGCTCTATTTGGGGAATGGTTTTTGACTAAAAACTAGAGAATTTAGAAACTCAGGAAGGAATACCTAAAATGAGAAAAACAAATAGCAAAATAAAATGAAAACTTAAAACATGAACCTAGGCTAAATATGTACAAAAAGGAAGAGTAGCTCCAATACTTGAATAATTTCAAATCTTTCCTATGGTATGTATATGATAAGATTTCACCATTGAGATATGATAACTTCACATCATTGGGTCTAATTAGTTTGATTATTAGCTCACTTATCCCATAAAAGGACTTGATCACTAGGAATAAACTTCCTTAGCCTTGCATTCTAATCAAAAAGCTTTTTTACATTCATCTGATGCTCTTCGATTCTATCCACTATTTTGTTCCTCTCTTTGTCTAGTTTTTTCAAATACATAATCCTCTTCTCCAAGAAGTATTGGAAGAAGGAATCTTCTATCATCATTTGTAATTTTTTAGCAGAAAGATTTAAAGGAAAAGAGACTTGTGCATTAATTCCATACACTAGTTTGAATGGAGATGTACCTACTACCCTCTTAGGAGAAGTGATGTCCCCCCATAATGCTTTGTATAGTTTCTTATACCAATCCCTACCATTACTTATTACCAATTTCTTCATCATGGGGACCAAGTTTTTATTACTTGACTTAGCCTGGACATTACCCTATGGGAAATAAGATGGAGCATGTGCTAGGGTAACTCTATTTTCATAGTAGAACATAGTTATTTCTTTAGAAGAAAAATAAGAGGCATTATCAGAAACTATTTTTGTATGTACTCCAAACCTTACCAGAATATAATTCATAAGAAAATCACAAGTTACTTGAGTGTTTTCTTTCTTGGTCAAAATAGCCTCGATGAACTTAGTGAAATTGTTCATATAAACATATGCCCTATATTAGATATCAAATTTATAGGTCCAATGAAATTGATGCCCTATTGTTTAAAAGGTTTATCAATAACTACTAGTCTAAGAGATAATGTTTCTAATCCTGGCTTGCCTATAAATAATTTTAATTTTTCACAATCCTTGATATACAAATATGCATCTCCAAACATCTCAAGACAATAAAACAAATTGCTAATAATTTTATAATCTATAACAAAAGAGGAGAAATGAGCTCTATATACTTCTTCATGATATACCTTGAGAAGTTTCTTTTCCCGAGCTTCATCAATACATCTTAGGTAAGTCCCATCTATCCCTCTATTGTACAAAATGCCTTGGGAAATTACATATTTCATAGCTTTTAATCTAAAATATCTTCTCTCCTTGGGAGTCATTCCTTCAAGGAAATCTCCATATATCAGGTAATATGCTACTTTTAGAAATCATGAGTTGATGAGACTTACGAACAAAACTTGTGATGATTCTTACTCCTTATAGCTATAATAGTAATGTTTTCACAAATCAACTTACCTAAGCCCTTTTCTCTTACCAAGTTTGTCAATTTTATATCAATGTCATATTCTTGTATTTTAACCACCCACATAGCCCTTCTATTAAGTCCCACATCTTGTTGAGTTAAAATACTTTTGATAGTAGTTTAGGAACATAAAAAACAAAATGAGAATTTATAAATAATACCAAAACTAGTTAACGTCCTTGACTACTACAAAATATTTCTTTTCAATCAGTAGATATTTTAGTTTATTCTTTTTCAAAGGTACAAGTTTATGGATGCAATATGGGATTGCATACCTTGAATATTTTTCTACATTAGGGTACCTGACAAAGTATGCTTAGATGCATAACTATAAATGATGAAGTCTATTTTTAAATTGGGAATCACCAAGGTGAAACTAGGGTAATAGATCTCTTAATCTCCTCAAATTATTCCTTCCCTTCCCCATTCTATTTGAAGAATTCTTTCTCACTCATCATAATTATTATGTCTTTAGTGAGTTCAACAAAATTTGGCATGCAAGCTTAAAGAAAGTTGATGTGGCCAATTTTTTTTTTGACTAAAGTTCTATTCATTAGAAGACATAGTTGTTGAATAGCCTTCACCCACTCAGGATGTATCTAAATTCCCTACTTTGACGAAATGTTTCCTAGAAATTTCCTTTCTTCAAAAAAGAAAACTAACTTTTTAGGATTCAAGGATATCCCATGTTCTTGTTGGGTACAATTGATTAATTGTGTGTTGTATTTGATATTACCCAAATGTCATATCATTATCAGTTACTATATTTTGAGATCACTCAAATAGTGAAGATAGTTTTCTATCCATATCAAGTGTTCCTATTCAAAAGATAGTGTCTACTGAGTTAACTCGGGCATCAAAGGAAATTTTGCTGAAGATGAGTGTTAACCGAGCTCACTTGGTTAATGAAGGAAATATTGGATGGAATCAGTGTTAATCGAGATCAGTTGGTTACTAAAGGATCTTTGCAAGTTTGTAGTGTTAATTGATCTTCTATTGGTTAATAGAAAGAAATCATTTTTGAGTTACTGACTACCAAGCTAGGTCAGCTAACAAAGGAATTTCCTATTTTGACATATTGAGCTTAGTTAATTTATGTATTGATTCCATCTTACTAAGATTATTAATGTTAATTATTCTAAGTTATATTCTAGCTAACTTGACAATACAAAGGATATAAGTATAAGGTCAAGTTGTGAGATAAAGTGTGTGTGTGAAAAAAAAAGGATCAATATTGAAGATTTGAGGATTTCTTTAAGGAAGATAATCTGGAAATGAGAATGATGTGTTCAAGGAGCCAAAAGGATACACTCAATTAGGAAGGATCATGTACAAGCTAGAATACAGATCTATAACTTACAATTCAGCTGCATCTAAATTTGTTCATCTCATTATTACTCTCTAACCATTATAGCAGTGATCTAAATCAATTAACAAAGTTGGCTTAACAGTTATTTGTAAATCCTCTAACAAGGTGGTAGTTCTATTGAATTGTCTAAAGACTTATAATAGGGCCACTCCTAATAGTGTGATTAAATCCTTTAATAGGGTCACACCTAATAGTGTGTTTTGTAACCTTTAATAGGGTTGGCTCCTAATGGGGCTCACTTCAGAAGAGTGAAAAATAGTAACTAGTTACAATTGGTGGTCTTCCCAAATTGCATTTCCACATTAAATCTTGGCATCAAATGTGTGCATGTTATTTATTTTATGCTTGCAATTAAATTCAAGTAATGATAATCACTGACAACATCTTAACATCTACAAAGCTAATTCATTATCAAGTACGTTTAGTATTTACCAAGTTATAGCATTGGTTGTGTATTTCTTGAGCATCAAAATTTCAACTATTAGAGTTTTTTTGTACTAACATCTAAGGAATCTCAAATTTATTTTTGTAGTAACTCATTCACCCGTCCCCTCTTAGTTACTCCTCTTATATTTCCAATAGTTCCCTATATCTCTAAAGTACAGTAAGTAAATCTTGAAAGTGATCTTTTCTCTTCTTAGAGAACATATATAGGTCATCAAAATAGATCATGATGATTTTGTCTCTTATGTCTTTTAAAGAGGAATTCATGGCTCATTGAACTATGGTACCAACATTGATCGGGCAAAAATTAATTCTATTGTAAGCAAAACTTCCCTAGGGAGTTATGAAAGTTATTTTTTGTTAATATTCCTCTACTATACTAATTTGGTTGCAACTTGAAACAATTTCTAGCATTGAAATCATTTCTCCTCTAATTTTTTTTGAAGGAAATGCTCTGTTACAATAAGTACATAGTTATCCTTGAGGCTAGCCTGAGCTAGGTTTTGAAAATCAAAATAGATCCTTATTTCTCCATTTTGCATCTCCATCGGGACAATATTGGTTACCTAGGTAGAGTGGTTGATGGGATAAATAGTTCAAAACTTGAGCATCTTTTCTTCCTCCCTAAAAATAGCTTTAAATACTTTAGGGTTGTAAATTCTCAATTTTTTCTTGAGGGGGACAACTTCTTGCTTCAGTAAAATTGAATGGTTTTACTCTCCATTCCCAAAAAAATTCAAATCATCATAACTCCAATTAAAAACATCCTTGAAATCAGTTCATAATGATTTAGTTTTATCTTTTTTCCTTTGAAGAACATGTTTTCCAAATAGAAATTAATTTCTAATCACCATTGCTTCTAAAATTGATCTTACCATATTCTCTGCTAACTTCCAAGTCTGGCCCCTTTTTTGTATAAAACCTTCCTTCTTCTCTGAAAACATATTTTAAAGAGAAATTAACTCACGAGGAATTTTGGTTCCCTTTACCTAAACTATCTCCTATTAATTAGAAGGGTCTGAGTGATCTTCACTCAGTATTTTTGAAGAACCTTCAAAATAGGAATCAACAAAACATCCTACACACATGATGAACTGCTCAATCTATTAATCATTACATAAGACCTAACAATGATTCACATTATTAGGCACACTATCATGAGAAACCATCTCAATCCTATATTATTTTTGATCAAATTCTTGATGTTGGAGGAGGAGTAATAAGTCTAATACTATTAGAAATGGGAATTACTAGGCGGGGGTGGTGAATTAGTAATCTACAAACTTTAGTCACCAACTAGATATTATTTATTACTTTGAAATATAAATAGTTAAGTTTAAAAGTAATGATAAACAATAGCAATGACCATGCACAAAGATAACTCATAACACTATTTTTTTAACTAGAAAAATGTCAGCCAAGGGAAATCCTCAGTGGGGATGATATCCACTATATATATATATATATATATATATATATATATATATATATATATATATATATATATATATATATATATATATATATATATATATATATATATATATATATATATATATATATATATATATATGTTCCTTGTTAGAGGATGGACCCTATTTGGAATCAATGAGTAAATTTTTTATAGAGAGTCCCTATTAGGAGACTTTGAATCCCTATTAGGATTTCTGGTACAATAGATGCAAGATGAGCCCACTACCCAAACAAGCACTTCCAATTACAAGAAGAGCTCACTACCCAAACAAGTAATTAGTCTTCTAGTATTTAGGTGTCGTAACTTCTTTCTTGAATAATTTTTAATCTTTAACTCAATCTTAGATCACAAATATAACTTTTCAAAACTTTGCATATATCACTTCACAAAAGTTTGCATATCACAATAGACTTTCTCAAAACAACACTTGAACAACACACTTTTAATTTGTAAGATGTCCTTTGCATAGATACCATGCATTTTCACAAATTTTTACTACATTGGCTAAGACCATAATAAACTTTTCCAACTTAAAGTAAACATCTAGGATGTCAGCCCTAAATGGTCAAGTAATTACTTTGCAAATAAAATAACTCCTTTACATTTAATTTTGTTGTTATGCTTCACTGTTAAAAAATGAATATCTTTTTTTCTTATAGTATGTACTAACTTTCAAGGTTATAGAAGTCATCATAAACATGTATATAATCTCCATCTAACTTTTCTAATCATAATATGATGTCAATAACAAGTTACACACAAAATGATACACTATTGTTAACCAATTTCATACTTAGACAATTTTTTGAGTACCAAAAGCTAGGTATCTTTATTTTTGAGGTTTCTTACAAGCATTTACATCATTTGTTTCTATAAATGAAAAAAAATACATATATTCATTTGCAAATTATCAAAAATTTCCCCCTTTGGCATTGATGGCAAAAAAATAGGGAAATTGGCTATGTATGAAAAACTTGTCCAAAATATTACAGTAACAATACATATTTTACAACTTATCTATCTTATGTATGCTCTCCCTTTCAATATGATTTCATATCTTACCTTATTATCTTCTACATTTTACCTTGTTTAAAATTCTGCCCCTTTGATATCAATGACAAAGGTCAAAATGTCAAAAATTGTCCATCTACTATAAAAAAATGTAATCATCTTCCTTACACTAATAATATCTTCATGCAATCATCAAAGCTTGCCTTAAGACTACTTAAAACTATTGTCCATGTATATGTGGTTGTTTCAATAGAGGTGACAATTACACATAGGGCATCTGATGCAATGTCGATTGCATTAAGATTAGAGTATAAAAAGTTTGAATAGGTGTCCTTGGATTCAACACACTCCTCCAGTTATCTCTCAACAATAGATATTTTTAGAGAAAGAGACTCTCTAAATTCAGATACTCTCTTCAAAATTTGTTCTTTCTAAAGTTCTAGTCTCCTAATATCATCATGAATGTTGGCCACTTGTCCTTCAAAGTCATCAACATTGTTAGGAGATTGTTGTACATTGTTTGATAGAGCTTCTAGCTCACTCATATTTCCTTCAATCTTATTGTCAAAATCTTTGGTCAAATTGTGAGATAAGGTATACTTAATGTACAATACCTTTCCATCTTGCTAACATTTCCAAAGTTCCTTGATACAAGTGAAATTTGCATCATGTGAAATTTGTTCCTTTGACTCAAGAACATTTAGTAAATTTGCAAGTTCCTCATCAAAAGATTTCAACACTGCTTGTGTTCTTTGTTCAGGATTTTCCTCCATATGCTTGACTTCCAAAGTACTATGTATTTTGTTAGTAACCTCCATTAAGGTTCTTTGTAGGCTCTTTAATTTCTTATTCCTCTCAATATGTTTTGTCAAAGATGAAATCAAGTTAGTTTGATCATCATCATCACTTGTCAGGCTAGAAAAATAACTAGAGTAAATGAATTGGAAGGTTTAGATTCATCTTCCCTTTGTTTCTTTTCTACTACCTCTTTGACTCTTCTATCTTTTTTCTCTTTCTCATATTTTTCTTTTCTTTGTTTCTCTCTCTTTTCTTCCTCTCTTCCTCTCTTCCTTTATTTTATTTTCTTCCTCAACTTTTCTCTTCATTTCTTCTTCAAGAAAATTATGCATGGCTTCTTCTATTTTTCTCTTTTCTTCTTCTAATAGACTCTTCTCCTAGTGAATTTGTTTTAGTTGATCTTCAATAACATTGGCATGATATTTAGGGTGTTTGGAACTCTCAAAAGGGTTAGCATTTTCAATGTTAATAGTAACATTGGTCTGATCAATCTACATTATGTCACCACTTACTAACACTTCTAAAGTTCTAGGTGCTGGTGAAGGTATTGCCTTAGATTCTATCATCATTTTACTTATGGCTACCATGGTTTCACTTCTTATCTTATCCTTCTCACCCACCATAAATAGAAATGGTCTCACCTTGCTTCTTAAAAAAGGTTCTAGACTTCTAAAAAAAATTATGACTTCTTCTTCACCATCAGTCTTGCATATTGTACTTATCATAGACTTTTGAATTTCTATGTCATCTTCTTGAGCTGGTGCCTTCTTCTCTACAAGTCTATCATAGACCTTATGATTTATCATACCTTCAATATCCTTAAGTTTTAGATTGTTAGCAATTATATATCTCACACTAGAGACATCAATATGATCATTTTCAATATCATTATACAATTCATAAAATTTGTTCATCTAAAAAAATTTCTCTTCATTAGTAATGGCTGAATTTATCTTCTAAATATTTGGTTTCCATGGTTTCCTTGTTTCACTTGTTGTTTGTTTAAAAGTAGTTACTATCTTTACCTTTTTAGCTTCTTCTTCTTCATCTTCTTCATCACTAGATTCAACAATTGTCAACAACACCTTTTGTCTCTTGCCTCATCTAGTAGCCTATTGCTTGACTCTTTATGCCTTTGTAGTCAGAACTTCCACTAATCTCTCAAATTTTCTCTTTCGCCCACTTGACTGAACATCTAACACTACAACATATGGAATGCTCTATCCAAAATATGTCTCTTCAATAGACACCAATAAAGGTTGTACATATGCTATTCCTTTTTCCATGGTCTATCTAACTACTTTTGACTCACCTTTGGTCATGACAAACTTTGTTAAAGATTTATTCATTAAAGTCTCAATCTTCTTTTAAGATGCTTTCTTCAAAGATGCTTGATGGGCTGATTGGGTAATTTCTTCATAAGTCCCAATCTATACTCAACTTTGTCCTTCTCAAAGTTCAACTATAGATTTATATATTCAATTTCTCCTTCATCACTCAATTCATAACCTAAGTGATCAAGGAATGTTTCCTAAGGTTCTACTACTTGAATATGAGTTGAATCTATATCAATGATAACACATGCAATTTTGAATCTTTGGCTCCTCTCATTATGAAGAGTTTTCATTATCAAATTCTTGCTATCTAATATTCTATATACCTATGTAATCTTTTCCCTACTCATAATTTTAGGGACTAATAAGTGTTCACGTAAATACGTATTTACTATTTACACATACTTAAGTTTACTTAGGTTAATGCATTATTTTATTATATTGCATTATTTTGTTATTTTATTTTGTGAGACACTTAGGAGTTTGCACACCTTTATGAGTTGTCATGTTGACAGCACAGAAGTACAGAACTCTAATTTAGAACATGGTGTCTACAACACTAGAGTTTGCATCATTCATTTAGTTTTCATGTAGACAACACAATTATTCACACTCCCTTTTTAGCACATGTTGTCTACAACATAAATTTGCATGCTACAACATTGTAGGCTTATTCTCTCATCATCATGCTTACTTTTGTGCTTAATGGAGGATAATCCATATTTGGTGGACATGTGCCTAGTTGTATGACTTAACATGTCACTGATTCTTAGGCATTATAGATGCATCTCAAAGGCCTTTATAATAGGAACTGGGTATGTGCAGGATCATGGTGTGCCAAAAAGTGGCGATCTAAAAAATATGTAGTTCTAAAATGCCTCAAAGAATTTCAAAATCTATTCCAACTTTTTTCCCACCCATCCTGATAATAAATGAAAATAATTAATACCTTTATAATTCTTACTATATCTTTCGATACCAACCTTATATGGTCATCTTTAAAACATCCCGAAAATGTGTTTTTGGCATGTTCTTATGTGTTTTTTACTTCAAGCATGTGGCTGACAACTTTTTTTAAACCAAAATTTGATCTAACGAAAAGGGTTTCTTAAGAATGTTCTTAGTTTTTCATAAATGTAAGTTTTGTCAAATTACAAGTTCAGTAAGTAATTATTACTTATTTTCTAATGGAGTTAGCTACAAAGTGCTGATTGACATACTAGTTAAAAAATAGCTATAACTTTCAAACCATATAAGATTTGTCAAATCCAAAAGATGCATCACATTCTATGCTTCGACTACTATAAGAAAAAAATAAGAAAAGATTAATTTTGATTCTTTTTGAACTAGTTAGACAGAGGTGTTTTTTAATTCTGAAAACAGTATAGTAGAAAATTCATAATTAATTATTTATTTGGCATAAAAATTGTTAGAAATATGTATCACATCCAAGAATTAGTCTACTTTTTATATCTAAAATTATATTTAAAAATATTATCATTTGATTATGATTAAGGTGGTCAGACATACATCTACTTTTTATTTTCGTCCTGAAGTTTTTGTAGTACTGCATTAAAATCCAAACTTTTGACCAATCAAATAATTTTTTCTCCAGATAAGGCCTTGTAGTTTAGAAACTAGATTCAATTTTCTACAAATTATTCTTTTACAAATTTTTGATTTAAAGTTCCAAACCACTTTAAAATTATGTGTCAAGTTGACATAACCCTGATTTGCTAGTTTTTCACTGCCACTTAAGGCCATAGTTTGGTACACCATGATCCTACACATACCCAACTTCTAGTGTACTTTACTGAATATTGAATTGAAAGCATTGTTATTCTAATCCTATTTTTGCTTCAACAACTCAGCCCAGATCTGGAGTACCAAAAAAATTAGGAGTGTCTAGAGCCTAGACGAACCTCACCATTGTGTCTACAATGTTGATTCAGTGAAAATTGGCTATAAAGTTGCTTACCCTAAGAAAAAGTCAATCATGAGGAAATTTGTTTTTGCAACTCACCACCCAGAGGCCCCGATTTGCAAGTTTGGGAATGGTCATTTTTAGATCTACAATTTAATTTTTTAGATCCAATTTTAATTTCTCTATATTTCTGTCACAATTTTATTGCAAATTTCTAGAATTTTTTTTGCCTAGTCGAGCTCGTAGAGAATTTTTTTTTGTAGAACCAGGTAATCACACCCTGGCTTTGCAGTATGGCATATTCTTTTTGACACAAGGAATATTATTTTTTTGGCGGTGTACATTCCAAATTATAGGTGTATAATCTCATTTCTAACCAAGTAAGCCCACATCACCGATGGTCCAAACTCACCACACAATGGCCAACCTTTGGCATCTCTGCTATGCTTTATGCTCTATGGATTTCACCTTTTGTAAAGCATAGACTTTAAACTCCCCACCAATGTGGGATTTTATTATCTAAAATCTGGTGACATAGTAGTCCTTTCTGGACCTGTACTTCAATTTTTGGTCCTTGCTATTTGTTCTAGAACATGGCCGATGTTTACCTTTCACCAGCTACACAAAGATTTTTTCGCAACCATAGAAAACAAACCCTATGACATTTAAGTTCTCCTAATGGCTATCAAAACTCCCACCTTGAAAATATTTGCCAGTGTTGTTTAAGAGATTTTTGGCCATGTGTACTTATAACAACACGACCCATACACCCCTAACATAGTTTGAGTACAATGATAAATGTCTTTATCTACCCGACCACATTAGTAGGTGAGTGAGTTACAACTATCCAAAAATTGACAGAAAAGTGACACCTTAGCATCCAATGTAGACCCAACCATATTGCCACATAGGATTTTTCCATACCTTCTATACTACACATGTGTCAGATTTGTACACCCAGTCAATAATCTGTATGACCTTTCCATGTCAACCTAGGTAGGTATATTTCACTGATGTTAGCTAGTCATGAAGATAAATTTGATAATTATCCAACCATCAATACCATGGATTTTATAACTTCTACAATGACTATTTGATAGTCAAATTTAGGCTAGTAGTTCTCCTTCTAGACCACTCTCTAGATTGCTTTTTGAGTTGGTAGCCTGACTTTGAGAGCCCATAACTTGATCATATAGACTCTAAATTAGGTAAAAAAAATTGAGATTGGGTAGAATTTCCTAAGCTTTTTAGTGGTGTTGTTCTTTTCTAGTTTTGGTGCAAGGGTTTTTTAGACATTGGATTTTTTGGTGACTGTACCTATTCAATCCTACATTTTAAAACTTCAAATGCTCTATACAGGCTTATCTAGACATGAAAACAAGATTCATTACTTTTGAAATTGCATTATTTTTCATCTATTATGTAGATCTGCAATCAGATTATAAGGTTGTGTGGACAAAAATCTCACTTTTAGAAGTAGGGCTTGTCCTGCATTGTAATGCTTTGATTACTTTTCAGAATTGTTGTACATCTCAGCTACAATTCTTAGTGTCAGATTTAAGCCTCAAAAGGTAGTTATAAAAAGAAAAACTAGAAGTCCAGTTCATACTTTTTGACAAGTGGCCTACTATACATGCATTACATATAAAGTGCCAAAAGCATCATTTTGGGGGGGGGGGGGGGGTCTTTTGATTGAGTGAAAAGAGAGGGTGTGAACTATGTTCTTGTATCTCTTTGTGTGCTCTTTTCATTTTTTTCATCATGGGTTCACCTAAATGTCCACTTCCAAATTCACATAATTATTCTACTTGGAAAGATATTGCATGGAGTAGATTAATGGAAAAAGGCTATAGTCTTTATGTTGATGGTACAATTCTGAAACCTACTGATGCTACAACACTCATTGATTGTCAAAAAAAAGACCAATAGGCTTTAGGAATTATTAGGAATTGTCTACATAGTGATATCTTCTTCCACATTTATAGTTTCAAGGAATCCAAACCTACATGGGACAAAATTGAAGCATTCTATGGTAAGGTAAATAAGGAAAAGTGATTTTAGATTGAGGATGATCTACTTCTCTTGGATCCAAAGAACTTTGACACAATTCTGGATTACATCAACAAAGTGAATGAGTATAGGGCTCTTTGTAAAGATTGTGGAAATCCCATGAAGGATGACAAGTTGATTCATCACATCCTAAAGATACTACCTTCATAGTATGCTTCATTTGTTTCAAGTTATAATACTTAGGTTGACCATGGAAATTGCTTACCAGAAGCCTAAATTTGATGCATTTGTAGAAATGTTGATTGTTGAACAATCTCACTTGATAGATTTAGGACTTCTCATGACAGCAAAGACCAAATCTTTGGTGGCTAGAGATGAGTATCAATCAAGTCAAGGAGGAAGAAGTTCTAGCGACAAAAAGAGGCAATGGAAGTAGAAATCACAATCTGGGACACAATAATCCTTGTCACAGCAAGGCAATTCTTCTTCTAACAAGAAGGGAAGTAATGAAAAGAAGGAAAAAATTTTTGTGCATATTGCAAAAAGCCAAATCATGATGAGAAACATTGCAAGACTAAAAGAATCAATGAGTTGGAAAATCTACTCAAGAAGAACAAAATTCAAGTGCCAAGTACTTCCAAGGATTCAACTCGAACCTCTTCAAAGGGAAAAGGGCAAGCACTTATGAAAAACACAAGTTCTTCTTTGGAATGTATACTTGACTCAAGTACCTCCTATCATATGGGTTCTTCAAAGGGAGACTTTTCTTCATTGAAGCAGTCATAGGTACTAAACATCTTTGTGGGAGATGATAACAAAATGGAAGTTGAAGGTAAAGAACATGTGGAAATGGAAAATGGGGAATTCAAAGATGTTCTCTACATTCCAAACCTTATCTCAAATCTCCTCTCAGTTTACCAAATCACTCACCTTAGAGATGGTCACAAAGTTGAGTTCCTTCTAGATTTAGCAATGGTGCATAGTCTTAGAGATGATTCATTGGTTGTAGTGGAGAAGTTAATCATGACAAGAGGCTTTATTCCTTCTCCCACTTTGTGCCTAAGTCTCCTTCTCAAGCCTTGTTGACACACTCTAATTCAAAAAAAAAATTATGGCATGAGCAATTTGTTCATCTTGCCTTCCACTACCTTCAACACCTTTGCTTCAAACACATGGTCAAAGGTCTACCTAACAACAACTTTTCTAAGGGTGAATGCTCACCATGTTTAATGGATATGCATCTCAAGGAGAAGTATGATAAAGGAAAGTCTTCATGAGTACCAGTTGTTCTCTAGTTGGTTCACATGGTTTTAGTAGGACCTTTTTGTAGTGACTTTAGTCAGCCAAGGCCACTACAACCTTAATTTCATTGATGAATTTTCACACTTCACATGGTTCTACTTCCTTCACACAAGAATGAAGTGTTGGATAAGATTCAAGCCTTTAAGACTCATGTTGAACACAAATCAAGGAAAGCAATCAAGGTTCTACAGATGGATAATGAAAGTAGATATGTGGATAGAAGACTTAAGGAATTTTTCAAATTGGAGGGGATTGATCTTTAGAACCCATCAACATTCAGTCTGCACAAGATAGATGTTGTAGCTATGATGATTAAAACTCTCAAAAGCATGGCAAATTTCATGATCAAAGCCAAGTCTCTTGATCCAACACTTGAAGTTGAAGCTATTAGTAGTGCCACTCACATACTTAATAGGTCTCCTCATAATGTCATTGATGGTAAGACTCCTTTTGAGGCATGGTGTAGTAGAAAACCAATTTTGAGTTACTTCAGAGTCTTCAATTGTCCTGCATGGGTAAATGTATCTTCCAAGAGATGCAAGGCACTAGCACCTTGGCCTTGTACTTTCATAGGATATGAAGACAATGTGAAGGCATATAGACTTATGGATCTTGAGACTCATGAGATCTTTGTGGAAAAGGATGTACACTTTGAGGAGAGTTCACCAAGCTTATCCTCTAATCCTTTCCACACTTCATACACTATGGAAACTAATAGTGACACCAATGATAGTGCTTCAATAGATTCAGACACTTGGAATTCTATCAATAGTTGTAGTGAGAGATCATGAAATCAGTCTAGTCTACATGCTTATATTGCCACAGTGAAAGGTATAACACAACAAGGTACACATTATCTTCCAGCTCTAGCAATAGAAGATGACTACATGACAGACATTACAAATTTGTTTGTGGATTCACACACTACAAATTTGGGGGGAAAACATAATGATTTACATGTTCTCTTTAATGAAGATAATCCTTCTACAGTTGTTTCTAGGGCTCACTCTGATCCTCATGTCCATTCTCTACATGATCAATCTTTATAGGTTGGCATGATTGTGAATCCTTATGAACAATAGTTGTCAGAGGTCTCTTTATCAGTTGAGGAGATAGATGGTTCCTTGGGATAGGTTCAATAGACATCCTTGCCAGATTTGCATTCATTCTTTTTAGCACTATTGGAAGGGGAAACCACCAACATCTACATAGCAACACTTGAGAAAGTTTTAGGGCCACCATACATCTTCAAGATTGTACCTTTTCCATTATTTCTTCCAAAGCGGAGGCACATCATTCTACACTCTTGGACTAGCTTCTTCCTTGGAGCAGCAATCATTGGTTGACATTCTTCATTAGGTGGGGGTACTACCTTGTCTCTGTTCCTCTTCTTTCTAATGGCAAGAAATTTTTCCTCTTATAAGGTCTTGTTCTTCTCATTCTTCACTATTGTATATACTAGATGTATGTCGTAATGGGGGGGTCTTGATTACTCCATCCATCATTTCATCTTTCTTTTAGGGGGAGGGTTTATCCCATGAGGTTTTCTCTTTTTCTTCACTTTATGAGAGATTGCATTTCATTATTTACATGGGTACCTAACCTAGTCAAGTCGTTGGGACCCATCTTGCATTTCATCCTAGTTCTCATAAGCTTAAGGGCATTACCCTAAGTTGCACCTAAGGGTGTGGGGGGTGGGGGGGGGAGGTGGGGAGGGTTGGTGTAAATATGTATTTACTATTTAAACTTATTTAAGTTTACTTAGGTTAATCCATTATTTTATTATTTAATTTTGTCAGACACTTAGGAGTTTGCTCATCTTTATGAGTTGTCATGTTGACAACATAGAAGTACACAACTCTAACTCAACAAATGGTGTCTACAACACTAGATTTTGCATCATTCACTGAGTTCTCATGTAGACAACATAGTTATTCACACTCCATTTTTAGCACGTGTTGTCTACAACATAAATTTGTGTGCTTCACCATTGTAGGCTTATCATCTAATCATCACAATTACTTGCATTAATCCATATTTGGTGTACATGTGTCTAGTTGTATGACTTATCATTTAGATAATTCTTAGGCATTCTAGATGCATCTTAGAGGCCTTTATATGTACGCACTCCTAGTGTAATTTAATGCATATTGAATTGAATGCATTGCTATTCTAATCATACTCTTTTTTGGTCTACAGTTATGTTTGTGTTTGAGTTCTTAGTTCTTGCATATTTTTTCCCTAAGGTAAATTCTTATAATAAGTATGGAAATCTCTTAAGTACATGAAAGAATATATGATTGATCAATGATTAAAATCTAAACACACCATTGTTGGTCCTTTTGATTTTCTCCAAGTTTTCAAGACGTTGCATTCTTAGAATTTCACTAAGGTTAACTTGTTCCTTCTCAACACAAACCTTATAGGCTGCATAGATGATTCCTGTTAATAATTGATCAATCTTAGAGCTTGCACAAATAGAGTAGATAATGATTCTACTCAAAAATCTTACATCATCTTGTTTAATGGTGTCGATCACCATGGCCTTCTCATTATAAACTACTTTTGGATAGCTCTCAACCTTATTCTTAATAAATTTATCACCTATAGGTACACTACCTTGTTTGTTAAGATCAGTTACCTTATGAATAAGGTCAATTGCAATGTCGACTACATTGTTTCCATCATGAATTCTACCTAGTATGATCTTTGTCCATTTATTGGTGTTCAAATCTTGGTAGAAATGATATTTGAAAAGGTCTAGTTCTTTCAAATGTTCAAATACAGGCTTCATAGTCATATCCTATTTAAAGACTAATTACATATCTTTGTTCATATACTCACTCCCAATAGATTCAAACTTGTTGTTACGATAACTTCCTATATCTTTCAAATAAACTACATTGTTTAGAGTAATGTATAATGCTAAATTAGGATTTCCTTCTATCGATTTCATGGAAAAAACCACCAATTTTGGTCTTTCTTCATTCTCAAAATTATGAACTATTGACATATTAATGATTCTATCAAATATAAACTTTATGGAATAAATTCTATGGATAAACGATAGGATAACTCTTTCCAAAAATGGATTTTTCTTCAAAATCACCATGTCAAGTTGTTTATGAGTGATCTAACCTTCTAATGTAATCAGAATGAAGTGGTAATCAAGTATGTACTCCATTTTATTCCTCCAATTCAAACTTGCATTGATTGCATTCTTTGTCAACATGAAAAAGTATGTCAATTACATTCTCAAATCAAATATTTATTTCATAATCTTTGTTCGATCTTCAAATGCTATCCAAATTTTACCATAGCTTCCTTCCATCATTGAAACACTCCAAAAATATTTTCTCCTTGTAATTCTTTGTAAAAAAGTAATTTTCATCTTCTGGTATAGAATTTACTCTCTTTGTAATGACAGTAACTATTAATTCCTTCATAACTAGTTAAGATAAGTTCCAAATTTCAAATGACCTTTGATAATGCCTAAAATTATCTTGATACACCTTTTCCCAACTTCACTACCTCTAGTATGGTGTCTAAATGAAGTTTCTAATTCTAGTGTTGTGAAGTAACTTAATTAAACTTAATTGAATCAAACTTTCTTATTGACTTTGCTTTTCTTGTCTCAACATCTTCTAACTTTTTTTTTGGGATGTCTAATCCTTTTACAAATGCCTCATTGAATTCATCATTAAGTTCACTAACTACATTTCTTCGGTGCTAATTTTCTTTCTTAGTACTAGAGCTCCTCTCATGGTTCCTTCTATCATTTCTAACATTTCTTCCGTCATTCCTTCTATTTCTAAATTTTCTTCCATTGTTCCTTCTATCTGCGAATTTTTTATCTATTCTACAACTCTTTGATGTATGTCTAAAGTTGTTGCATAAATGACATACTAAAGTTATACTTCTATGATTCTATTGATCATAAAGTGCATGATAATTCTAAATTATGTGTCCAAAGTTGTTACATTTATAATACATGACCTATCTTCTCTCTTCATAAGGTCCTCCTCTCAATATCCTCTTATTAGATGTTCTACTATCTATAGGGTTTGTATTTCCAAACATTCTATTATTCCTTCCATCATTACCATATTTAGATTTCCTACAATCAATTGCTTTATGACCCTTACCATCACAATTATGACAATAAAAATCCTTGAAATGATTAAATGACTTATTTGTACAATCTCTTTTCATATGAGCTATTTCATTACATGAAAAAAACTTACCTTTAAATTCATACCTACTTTCTTTAGGAGATTCCACATGCTTTGGTTCATCCAATATCTCAATTTCCTTGTCTTGTCTAGCTTATTTAGGTTTATCAAAAGATTGACTAGATTCAATTTTATCATCAAATTTATCTTTTTCTTTTGGATCTGATCTATTTTTAGGTTTCTTTGTACAAATATTAAATAGATAACCAAGACTAGTCTTATCATAAGTAGGTCTCTATGTGACATTGAATCATCAATATTTTCTCTGCTAGAATAAAGCTTCTCAAGTTGTTTCTTGCACCGAGTTAACTCACCTTTCATAATAGTGATGTGCTTATAAAGTTATTCATGATCTTCTTTCAATGTTTCAAATGTAGATGCCTTCTTCACTAGAATTGTTCTAAGATTACTATTCTCAGTCTTCAAAATAGGTTCAAATTTTCGAAGATTATTCTTCAAAGCAAAATTTAAATTTGTAATCTTTAATTCATGCTTCAAGATCTTATGCTCTATATTTAGCTTTGAATAATCATCATCATTAGTTTTAGATTCAAATTCAGGGTTGGACATGAGATGTTCAATCTTGTCTAACTTTGGATCCTTCATATCTATCCTTTAGCTTATCTATTTCTTCTTTAAGGAGATCAATTTGTTCAAGTTCCTCTTCAATACTCTTTATCAACTATTTCATATCCATAGGGATCTTACTCAAGATGTTAAGCCTTTTTTGAGTAATTCTGCTCTGATATCAATTGTTAGAAATAGAAATTACTAAGAGGGAAGGTGAATTAGTAATCTAGAAAATTTAGTTGCCAACTAGATATTATTTATTACTTTAAACTATACATAAGAAAGTTAAAAAGTAATGCTGAATAGTAACAATAACCATTCACAAAGATGGACCTTGTGAAAGGATGGACCCTTTTAGGAGTCAATGAGCTAATTCAGTATAGAGAGTCGCTATTAGAAGACTTTGAATCCCTGTTAGGAGATTCCAACCCTATTAGAATTTATAGTACAATATATGCAAGATGATCCCACTACCCAAACATGCACTTCCAATTAGAGAAAGAGCTCAGTGCCCAAACAAGTATATATCCTTCTAGTATTTAGCTTATGTAACTTCTTTCTTGACTAATCTTTGATCTTCATCTTGATCTTAAATCAAAAGAATAGCTTCTCAACACTTTGCATGTATCAATTCACAAAAGGTCACATATTTCAATACAATTTCTCAACACAACACTTGAACAACACACTTTTAATTCACAAGATGTCTTTTGAATAAATGCTATGCCTTTTCAAAAATTGTTTCTAGGTCAGCTAAGACCATAATACACTTTTCCAACTTAGAGTAAATATCTAGGATGTCAACCCTAATTGGTCAAGTAATTATTTTGTAAGCAAAATAATTATTTTACATTTAATGTTGATGTTTTATTTTTCTGGTAAAACATGAATATTTCTTTTTGGTATAGTAAATACTAACTTTTAAGGTTATACACATCATCATAAATATGTATATAATCTTCATATAACTTTGATAATCATTTTATGATGTCAATAAAAAGTTACAAACAAAATAATACACTACTATAAACCAATATCATACTTAGAGACAATTTTTAAGTATCAAAAACTAGGTATTTTTATTTGTAAGCTTTTAGAGAAGCATGTACATCATGTGTTTCCATAAATAAAAATAATTACATATCTTCATTATCCAATTATCAAAATATACTACTAATTCTTGGTAAGAGTTAGTCTTAGGGCATTAGTAATAGATGAGAGCATTATATTATCAGATGCACTAGAGTCAATGACAAAATTACTCAGTTTCCTTCCATTGAGTAATAGGGAGATATAAAAAGGATTAGGTTTCCTATCTTCATAATTTGTCTCAAGGATCATTGGGCTCTCAAGATCTATAGTTTTTTCTAGGGTATGTTCATTAGTTGAGATAAGTGTCTCCAAAAAATTAGAAGTTTTTGCAATGAGTTGTGAATTATTACATGGTTCATCTTTTATAAACTCAACTAGTCTATCTAGTTCCTTAGGATTAGATTTTAAATAATCAATAGTAGATATAGTAATAGTACAAGATTTATAAAACTGAACTATACGAAAGTAGAAGAACTTGAATTTACAATCCTTTTCTAAGGTTAACATTTTCACTGCCTTTCAGAGAATCCTTGATAGGTTGAGATGAATCTTTCACTTTTATACCTTGTGAACTTGTTCTTACTTCATGAGAAAATTTGGATGCCCTTTGACCTCTTTTCAATATAGAACATGAGGGATCATTTGTGGCTAATAGAACATCTCCACTCTAGTTTGAATCAAACTCATATTCTAGAAAGAATACATGTGAGGTACTCATTTCAAGTGGATCCAATTCTACTTTGGTAAAAATTCCTTGTTGACCTTTGGTTTCTTTCATCTACAAGTAACTTAGCTAGTCTATACATGTTTCACCATTGTGATCTATTGTAAGATGCAAATAAAAAAATTATTTTTTACTAGGAAGGGAGCCTTCAATCTAAAAATTATTCTATGGAATAGGTAACTAATAAGAACCTCTTTCTTGTTATGTAGGAGAACTATTCTATCTGGGTTGATTCTTATATGGGTTTGGATAAATACTAGACCTATCTTGTTGTCTCTTTAGGGTAATAATGTCATTAACTAACCTTTGGACTACATGATCTATACTTGTAGAGGCCTGAGGGTTTGAAGTTTGAACATCCTTTGTCCATTTTCCTAGGATTATCAAATCATCTTCTAATGAAATGGCTAATCTTTGGGTAGCAACCAAATCAACTGGTACATTCCTTCTCATATGAAAAGAAATATCAGGGTCATCTCTCCCATGAAGAATCCTTTCTAATTTTCAACATTAGTTCTTGAAGGTATAGTAATTATTTCTAGAAGTTTGCTATATTTAGCCATGAACTCTCTCATAGGCTCATGCATTTCCTTCTTAAGCTATGACAATTATATAAAAAGGTAGTTTCCATCACTAGGGTTTTTGAAATGTTCTTCATATGCATGAGTCATTGTCTCCCAACTAGCTATAGAGGTATGTGAGAGGTAATTAAAAGAATTAGTAGCAGCGTCAGTAAAGGTTTGAACAAATAGTTAGATAGTGACATCTTCAGTAAGGACATCTACATTTTTGCAAGCTACTATGAAAACGATTAAATAATCTTTGGCTAGAACTTTTCCATCTCCACTAAATTTGGGTAGGAATTCTTTAACACCCTTGGGCATGGATCCAAGGCTCACTACATGTTTGAGAGGTCCTTCTTTTTTGGCCCAAAAAATTCATAATTAGAAGGATGATATTCAAAGGTTGGATATTTAATATAGAAGGGGTAACAATACTAGTGTTATCAAGGGCTTGTAGATCTTAGGAAGGTTATGTTGGTTGTTTTGATGTAGGCCTACTAACTGACTAGACTTTCTTCTTTCTTCTAAGGGTGTGATTAGGTTTGAAATCAATCAACCTTAAAGCTTCAAATTCATTGTCAATTAAACCTCTTTCGTTATTTGTTCTTCTAAATCTCTTTTTATACATCTTTCTTGGCTTTTCTTAATTATTTTCTTATTGGCCTTTGAGTCAATCTATTTACCATGACAACTTCTTGAATCACAAGAACTCCTCTTAGTTGCTTGCCAATTTTCTCCCACCTTTCTAGGGTTTTGGGAACATGTAATTATTTTTGGTTACTTATCCTTTCTCTTTAAACCACTACATTCAAATCAAATATGATATCTTCCTATGTGTCATTATAGCCAAGATTTGATTGAAGAACAAGAAAAATATCATAATGTGGGAGTAACATATTGAAGCATAATATCGTCTTTCTAAATAGTAAAATACTAGATCTTCTCAACTTGACTCCCTATTAGAGTCACCAAAAATATGTTGGTGTACAGATTTATCTTTTAATAAAAATAAATAATTAAGAACTTCTATGCCCAATTTTAAAAAACAAATGCAATTTCCCAATAGTTGAGGAATCTTAATTTCCTCAATTGATCTCTAAATTTTGGTAACATTTAGCTCCCTTATTAGATATTCGATCAAGACATCCTTTTAAATGAAAATTTCTTTTAACTAGAAGGTAGTAAGGCTTCCCATCTATTCTTAGATAGAGGGGTAATTTGATAAACAAAAATTAAATAATTAAGAAAGAAGAAAATAGAGAGAACAAAGAGTTTCTATATTAATCACTTCTCATAAACAAATACAAATAGATAACTTTTCTAATATACACTCAATATACTATCCAACACCAAGAAGAGATTTAAATAGTTTGTTATTAATTAAATACTAAATCAACAACAAGCAATTAAAAGTTTATAATCTTTCAATAATTAGATCATTTCCATTCAAAAAACACTAATCTTGTTCATATACAATGTTGGAAAACTTAAAACATTTGCATAACTATTAAAATATAGATAAAATTTCACAGTACGATATCCATCAAAAGCTACCAACCTGTCACACTACAGAGTTTCTAGTTTCAATAAAGTGATGCCTATGAATCTCCATTAAAACTCAATTCTTGGACAGTTTAAAAATAGTCAAAATAACCAAGTCTTTAAGGCATATGCAAACCCTTGAAGCAACTAATTTAAAATTGAAAATGAAAAAAGCATAAAGTAAATATTCTCTAGAGGGAATTGGTTGGTTATCTTAATACATTAGTAATAAAGGATTCACCATCCTTTCATAGTAACTCCATGATGAGATAGAACCATGTGTTTTCCTAAGAAAAATATACTAACTTCATGTGTTATTAATGGTTGTAGGAACAACATAATTATACCTAGCAAAGAAACAAACAAGGTAATTAAAACTATTCCAACAAAGAAGTTCACTCACCAAGTGGGCCCTCTTAGATGAGTAAACAAAAAAGAAAATCAAAGTAGAAGATGTAAACTTGAACTTTGCATTCTAATCATTCATGGTAAGAGATTACATCTGATTTGAAACAAGATCACATGCTGTTGTTATAAAAATCAATCTATTATATATTTTTCCCAAAAAAAAATTTCAGAGATACAATAGGCATTATTTAAAGGGAAACTACAACAACTTCCTAACTCTATGATCACTCCATCAATGAGGATCAATCACAAATTCATAAAGATTGCAATAGAAATATCAATAACTATGATTAAATCCTCCAAGAATCTAGTAGGTTGATGAAAATATATTCATGTGCTACCATAACAACAAACATTCAATATCTTTCTCATTTATGATAGTTTAGCAATCTGGTCAGCTTTGACTTAGCACTAAGTTTTTGAATTTGAATACATGTGACAAGTACCTAAAAAACATTAAATGTAGACAAATTCCACATTCATATATTCATTTCATCATCAATGTTAGAAAAATGTGTAATTTTCAAACTATCACTCTTTGCAAATCCTATGGCTACAGGAAGCAATCTACCCAAATATAACATGGATAAGGAAACATTTATCAGCATGTAACTTCCCTTCATTATACCATATAAGTAAAGAAATTCAAAAAAACATAGCATATCTGAACTATCTATTCTTCAACTTCATGTCTTAACATACGTATAACATATTCATAAAAGAACAAGTTTATTTGCTTAAAACCATTGAGTCAAACATGTTCTTGCAAGATAATTGTCTTAAAAAAATATAAAAATGATATCAAAATAATGGCTTTTTATAGGCTCATCATTCCCCCCAACTAATATATTGGTCCTGAGAAACTATGAAGTTCATGATCCGGGCCTAAATTCTCTAGTCACTATGTGTCTTTTCTCTTGGCTTATTTTGAGCATAGTCCAAGTAGCCATAATTTTCCTTGAGACTTCTCTAGCATCACTCTTTAGCTACCATATCATGATCCTCTAAATTTTCATTTACTACAAATAGTGGCTACAAGAGAATAGGAGACTAATACCTTAGTGGAAGCCAATGTTTAAACTGAGTTCTGCCCAACTCAATACACCACAAAACCCTAATTGTAGCGAGAGTAAAATTATGAGGGGAGTGATGTTTTGTTATCCTTGAGTCATATGACATCCTTTTCCACCATTTCTTTCAAGAAACAATTATTGTCTCAACATCTTGAGATGACTGTTGTTCCTGGTCTATAAAATCTCGTTCTCTTTCTCAACACACATTACTAGATCTTGCAGGGTAATCTAGAATAGAAATCCAATCCAGAAATGCCCATCTAGTGCGTTGGACCTCTGGCCTTATGAGAAATGGTGCTCTCATTTCACTTTCCCTATAAGGTGCAACTTGATGTTGTCTACTTATCTCATTCTTTATCCATGACATCAGTACTATTAACTGCACATCCCCTACATTCATTAGTGAATTCCACTCTATGTCATTAGGTACTGCTAGATTTTGGAGATATAACTCATAGAGTAAATTTTTCAAAGATATGGAAATAGATTGTTATGCATCATAAAAATCATGTGAGGTAGAAGTAGAGGGATTAAGACCTTCCACAATTTGGATCAATTTAAAATTTGCAAATTTCTCTTCAAGAAATAAGACATACATTGTTGATGGTGACCTGCATTCCACTAATGAAGGAATCAATTTTTTGATCTATTCAATTCTTCTTTGCAAGAGTTCATTTTGGTATGCACTATATTACAACTAATAGCTATGTTCATTGATAACATGTTTTAGTTGTTCTTTCTCTAGTTTCAATTGAGGTCTCTCCATAACAACAGTTGAAACAAATTAATACTTGCGGACAAAGGTGTAGAAAGAGTGGGTGGTAAAAATGGTTCTTAATTAAAGAGGTCTATTTATTAAAATGTCAAATCAAGAGTTCTATTGACACTTTGTGGTGTGGAGCATTCTCCTTTTCTTATGAAAGTTGTTGTCACCGCATTCTTTACACTAATGGATTCAATGGATGTTGTAGGTAATGTGTCTAACCCATCATGATCAAATTTTTCTATTACTTCCTTAACAATTTCTTGTCTAAATTTTGAATATTCCCCCAAATGAAACTCTGTAGAATTTTCACCCATATCTTACATATCAAGGCTTCCCTTAGACTCCTTTGATACCCTAGGCTAGAAAAATTTCTCATCACTATTAATAAGTACATAGTTAACAATACAATCACCTTCTGGCTATAGACTCTAGAATTTGTATTCATTTTCACTAGCTACATTTTCTTGCAATATTTCCTCTAGAGATGAATCCTTTTCAAATTAACAAACATTAGGGGTGACTATTGGAATGGAGGTTTTAGGAGTCCTATTTCACTATGAGAGCCTTGTACTTCCTCTCATGGGTGGTGTAGACAGGCATGGAGGATTATTTCATTTCCTCTTGCTTACATGTATTTCCATTGTAGATGCTTTAAGAGGTTTTTTTGAATTTTTTCTCCACTTGTAAGTGCAAGGTTTAATTAATGTTACTCTCAACATCTAATTATTCTTCTAACCTTCTGCCCTTAGGTTCCATAGCTTTACATTTACCTTCTTTACTGGTAGACCTATTCTTCGCAGATGATGGGGTCTTCAAGAACTAGCAACTTCTATATTTTTGCTTCTCTTTTTGCTAGGGATGGAGGCTTCAGCTTTGCAAATCATCTTCTTAATTGATATAGAACTAGAGAGAGAGGTTTCAGTAACATTCTCAATTCTTAAAAAAACCTTATTAAGACTAGTAGATGTTCTTTCCCTTCATCTAACAACCTAGCCTCTAGGATCAACCAACCTAGGCTCTACCTCATTTAACCACAAAAACTCTTCCCATGTTCTAATTGATTGCTTACTCAACTCCCTTTCTATGATTAATTTTACTAAGCAATGGTTAGAGATAGACTGATCCTTTCCTAATTTTACTAAAGAACCTTACTTCTTAACAATGATAAATGATAAATTTGGAAGGTTTACCTATTTGTAATCATGTCATAGGTGACCGAAAATCTTGAAATGGATTGCATGTAGGTATGTGTAATTTCCTTCACATATGAAGTACTAAATGATAAACATTATAGGTTGAATAAACTCCATCAACAAGGATAATGTAGAAGTACCCTACTTTTTTTCAATTTCAAGTGGAGGGTCCTCATGTACATTAAATTGTGCCCTAGTTGTCATTAGATCAAACTCTTTATCCTAATTTTTTCCTTCCTTGGGTAAACTTGTGACCTTGGCTACCGCATCTTCTATGAACTCAATTATCAAGTGCTTAACTACTACTTTTCCATCCATTAAGGTTCTCATGAATTGAAGAGAAACCTCTTCATCAATTTCTTTTAGACTAAGGTAGTAATCCAACCATCCCCTTCTTCTAAACATCTTACAACTGACTACATCACATAGAAGAACTTGATAATGAACTGGCTTGTATTTTTGGAGACTTCCACCCATTGTTGGCTTTAGCAAAATTTTGGCAAAATCATATTGTTTTAGAGCTTGGTGAATCAAATTTTGAAATATTACAATACTATGTATCTTACAAAAATGACATGTACTAGGAGAGTTTAGAGCACAATATCTCATAATATCCTTCTTGCATCAAGTTTCATAATTTTCACTTGTGTACATGTTAGTCACCCTAACATGTTGCAAATTATCATGAAAGGTTATGTAACTTATTTTAATGTCCTTAATTGAATAATGACACAATCAAAAAAGGACGAGAAATCAACATGTAACCTTAAGCATTCAATTACTTCTAGTCATCTCAATTAAATTTTAAAAGTTACATGTGATTTCAAATTGATTTGAAAAAAAATATTTAAATATTTCCCTGCCCGCAACTATAAATTTTCATGGGTCCCACTAGGCCAAGATATACAAGAGTGAATAATTATAAACAATACCAATTCCTAACAAAGCAGAAATAAAATAAAATGCATACAAAGTTATGTGGTATGTACCTCACAACTGTTGCAAGAAAGATGTTCTCAAAAAGATCATCAAGATTGACAAAGTGATGGGATGGAATGGTATGATGGCAAAGAGAGATGTTGAAGTAGAGTGGATGGTGAAGAATGTACTTTCCAAAAGAAAGTGTTATTATGAATTATTTGAATAGAGTCAAGTATCAGGAGTTAGGGTAGGAGACCTAGACTCTTTGGCTACAAGAATGAGACCATCCTCATTGTCCTAAAAATGCTACAAGAACTGCTCATGGATAACTAGTCCTAACCACCATGTTTGAAACCTCCCTAGATTATGGTAGTTTTTTTGGTCATAAACGAGTTCCTAATCTCCTACAATTTTTTTTATATGTTTGATAAACCTATCAAACCACTATTTTCTTTTGTGTTGAATAAGTCCAATGTTTTTCAATGCAAATTTCCTCCATTCATCAAGATCATTCAAAATCATATTGATTCTTGTTGTACAATAGTGAATTCTATACCAAGCTCCATCATAGTCATTAATGATTTATATTCAAACTCCGTAGTTATTACAACTGACCTACCATAGATGAGCTCAAAAGGGGTAAAACCAATTATGGATTTTCATGTGGTTCTAGAGGCCCAAAGAGCTTTAGGAAGGCATGTGGCCTAATCGTTCATATGGAGTGCTATTTTCTTGGTGAGGATGGACTCCATGTCCTAATTAGTAACTTCTACCTGACCATTATCTTGTGTATGAGAATGTGATGATTTTCCATGTTAGATGGTATACTCCTCCATAAGAGAAGTTATCAAATGCAATGTAAATTGGGCCCCTTAATTAGATATTAATTCCCCTGGGACTCCAAACCCTGTAAAGATGGATTCATATAAGAAATTGGCCATGTTTGTATCCCTTGTGTGTTTAATGGGTTTATCCTCTACCCATTTAGTTACATAGTTAGTGCAAACCAGATATCTGATTTGCCTCTTACACCCTACAAAGTCAATCAACTATTTTTCAAAGGGTGCAACAACAACATGAGATTACAAGAGAATTTCATCTAATTTAAGATGGTCTTCCCATTCATTGACACTTTTCACATTTATTTATATATCTATTTGCAACAAAGGAATAGACATTTTTTCACAATGACTCCATGATTAGACAAAACCATGTGTTTTCCTAAAAAGAATATACTAACTTTATTCTATTTTGTCAACTTGAGAGTATAAGATTAAGAGGGTAGCTGAAAAGTATATTTTCTAATTCATCTCTAATTCATTAAAACTAAAATAAAAAAAATGCTAAAGGAGACTTAAGGTAGGAAATAAAACAACATCTTAACTAAGAGCTTAAAATATTGTTGCAAACAATAAATCTATCTATAGACCTATGTTTCAAGAACAGTTCATTGAATTTTTTATCAATGGCTAAAAGAACAAAATAATTCTACATTACAAATAAATAACAAGGAAATGAAATATATTCTAATATAGTAGTTCACTCACCAAGTGGTCTCTCTTGGATGAGTGAATAGAAAAGACAATCAAGAGAGAAGATGTAAACTTGAACTTTGTATTCTATTCATTTGTGGTAAGATAATACATCTGATTAAAAACAATGTCACACATAGCTACTATAAAAATCAATCTATTCTATCTTTCTTTCAAAAAATTCCTTAAAAGCTACAAGAAGCATTATTTAAATGGAATCTATAAGAACTTCCTAGCTCTATGATCACTTCATCAATGTGAATCAGCTATAGATTCATAAAGTTTGCAATAGAAATATCAATAACCACAATTAAATCCTCCATGAATATAGAAGGTTGATGAAAATATATTCGTGAACTACCATAACAAAAAGAATTCAATATATTTTTTGTCCGTGATGGTTCATTAATCTAGTTGGCTTTGACATAGCATTCAACTATTGACTTTGAATACACGTGGTAGGTACCTATAAAACATTAAATGCCTACAACTTCCACATACATATATTCATTTCATCATCAATGTTATAAAAAGGTATATTGATCAAACTATCCCTCTTTTCAAATCCTATAGCTATAGAAAGGAATCTACCCAAAAATAGTATTGACGAGGAAACATTTATTAGTATGTAGCTTCCCTTTATTATACCATCAAAGTACATAGATTCAAGTAAACATAGTATATCCGAACTATCTATTCTTCAACTTCATGTCATAACATATAGATAACATATTGATAAAAAAAATAAGTTCATTTTGTTAAAATGATAGGGTCATAAGTATTCCTACAAGATAATTCTCTAAAAACAAGATAAAAGGAATCTCAAAATAATGGCCTTTTAGAGGCTAATCATGAATAATTATCATGCTTCTTCAATGGTTGTTCTTCTTCATCATTGTCATCTTGAGCAGGAAGTCCTTGTGCCAATTTCTAGACTCTATATGTGCCTATAAATTCTGACATGGAATTCTTTTTTGTGCTCTTTATACTCTAGATGTGATCCTTCAACATGTCCCTATCACATTTTATTCTAGTGACATTGTCTAGGTTGTCTAGAAGCTATTGGGTACATATGATAGCCATAGTGTTAACTTTAGCAAGGTTGGTAAGGTCTCCTACAATTAAGTATAGTCCATTTTTATTGCATATAGTGGCTCTTCATATTACCTAACTAGTGTCTCTATGTTTGAACCTCCTTCTTTGAAAGGTACCAGTAAATTGAAATAATAGTATGCATGTCTTTATTTAAATCATCTTAAATTAATTTAATTTCTTCTAAAAAGATTGAATATAGGAAATGAACGAACCATGATTAGAGACCTAGCAAGCTATGTTCTTCTATAATATATAGATCAACCCCGCGTAAACCATTTGTAATAGATTTTCTACTACGAATATATATGGGCCATACTCCTCCACATCTGCTAGCTAAGTAACCATAGTAGAAAATCTCTCAAATTCCACTTTTTGAACCATCATGTTAATAGAATCCTCACTTATCACTTCTTCACCAATATTAAATATCTTATGTATTTCTTCTATATATTTAGTAAACATATTTATCACAGTCAATCGAATTATGGATTACAAAGATTATGCCCTTTGCCATCTTTATATCATCCATATGTTGTTGATTTTCAAGTGCACTAGGATTAAATGTCAGCTAAGATAAATTATTAGTCACAACACTTTTCCCTTTTAATGATCTAATGTACTCTATGATTTCATAGATTTATGCCTTCAGTCTCCTCTTCTCAACATCATCCTTCTAGGATCATAGAATAATTTGTTTTATGGATGATTCTAACCAATGCTCCTTTGTTTCTTAGCTAATCACTGCCAAATTACTATGAGTAATTTCAAAGTTACTCAAGTCTAAAGTACTAGTATCATCTTTTGGGTTATAAGTCACCACTTTAGCAATGTTATTACCCATGTCTTGTTCAAAAACTATTGTAGCTTAAGTTTTAGTTCTTTTAGATTTATAGGCTCTAGCAGTATAATTACTCGTAATGTCATTGACAGGGAAGCAAATAGGAACTAGGCTCCTTTTCTTATTAACTAAGGCCACTATCCAATTGGTTATGGAATCAAAAGCCTTTTGATGTTTCTTTTCTTTAACTAGAGTGTTCAAGTTCTTCATCCACTATAGAGAAGTTCCTGCTGTCATCTAAACCCTCTGAAGGTTACCAATCCTGACAACACCAAAATTCCTTTTGCTCCTTTTATTAACCTTAATAGCTTCACTTGACCCAATAGTCATTGTCGTGTTGTTTCATCTCTTAGAACATGACTTTTTCACTAGAGGGTGGTTACTTATTTGCACCTTTTTAATCCTTCTGACCTCCTATTACCTATAGGTCTGAAATAAACATCATAACATGAATTAGTTTATTGCTCAACATGTTGTACCTTTTTCATTATTAACCAAGAATTGTTCCTCTCAAACATTGTGTTTGTTCTCTCATGGAGGTTATGCTCTTCTTCAGACTCCCAATTAATAATTTCTTTGCTATAAATTAAATATTTTGTTATTTTAGTACCTTTTAAATCTACTTTATCTTCTTTTATACCAAAGATATCAATATCTAAATTTAAAAAAACAATTATAATTTTGGAAATGGTGAACATTCTATATTCTCTCATCCAAACATCTAGATCATCTGCCCAATCTCCCCAATAGTCTTCAACATGAGGATCATGCAAAAGCTTCACATGAGAATCAAATAGGTTATGAGCTAGCCCTTTTCTGTCAAAGTTATTCCTAGTGAGATATGAGCCAAGATAGAAATTGATTAAATTTGAACTTCTGCACATAGCATCCTCCATACACTTATAGGTTATGTTGCCTAGATTAAGTAGAAAAATGACATTAGAAGCCTCATTAGTTGAAATTTTATTTATGACTAAGACAAGTTTTCAAGATACATTAGCCAATATGAAAAAAACAAGGGAAAACCTTGAGATCCTCAAAGGTTCTTCATCAAAATCACCCACCCTCATGTAGGTAAAATTGAGAAATTGGATATAAATGCTACTAAATGTTTCAAAAAATTTCAAAGATTCAGAAGAAAACCTGCAATGAGGGAAAATTTCCATTCCAAAGCACAACTTCCCTGAAAAAGTGTAATGAACTTTCCTTAAAAACTCCAAAACTCTATCTCTATGGAATAGACGACAATAGTTATAGATTTTGATGTTTTCCATCTAGGGTTCTTGAGGTAAACACCTTAAATCTTATGTACTAGCTATCATATATTTTCAATAGGAACACATCTAAAAATATTTCTTCATACCTAAAGCTCCTCCAAGCACACTTCTTAAAGAACTAGCAATCAGTTTAGCCCATTATAAAAATTGAGATCCTTTGAAAATAATTTGAATATAAAAATACATTCTTTCTTCAAAGGAAGACACATGTTGGGAACCAAAAATTTGATGCAATAGTATGATGAAAACGTGAACCTAAGGCGCCATGTGACCTTTCTTGAGAATATTGGGAAGCCTAGAGCCACCTTTATAAGGACATTTCTATAAATATATGCCTTTTTTGGAATTTTAGCCTATAATAACAAAAGAGTCAAATCTACAAATTCTTGCTCTTCAAAATGGAACAACTTAGACATGGTCTCCCTAGATATATTTAGTAGTATACTTTTATCTTTCTTCAAAATATTTCCACTAGGGATATTGTATCTATGAATTTATTCACGAATGAATTTTTGACATATGTAGGCTTGTGGTAAATTGGAGGCGATAACAAATGTAGTGTCTAAGACTTTGGCAGAGAAGGGTTGTGCTAGTTTCTCACACAATCTTTCTATTACCCCTCCTAGATCAACCCTTAAAATATTTGTGTCTAATACAAAAGGAGATGTACTACACAAACTATGGGTATTCCCAAAAATGTGTAGAGTAGAATTCATGGTTTAAAATTCCCTCCTGTTGGTTGAAATTCAAAGAAGAAAACACAATTTATTCTACTAATAGGTGAAAGAAAAAGAATTTAAGACTTCAAGAATTACTTCAATAGTAGAAATTATCATGACTATGAAAGAAAATTCCCTTTCTTAGACTCATATTTTTGACACTCAATCAACTGCATAAAAATATTTTTCAAAGAGGGGAAATTTCAATCATATATAATTCATAGCCAAATCATGGAACCAATCATGGGAAGGACATAATTAATTACACATTCCATAGAAAAAGGAGGACGTGACAAGGTGGCACCTAAAAATAGATGTGATGTAGGGAATTTAAATTGTATGTCACCTTCGCACCTACCAAATTTCTCTTTCACCCTTTGAAAATAACTCATGACATGATATTTGATAATTACCTTACTTTGATTTATTAACCACTGGGGATTGATGGCATCACATGTGATCCATGTGAGACCCTAAAAGGAATCCAACTATAGTGCATCTTCTAAGAATCAAACTCTTTGGTGCAACATGATAGGGCCCATCAACCATATTGTATGGGGATTGAAAAATAATTTTAAATAATGAACCAATTCAGCTTTTGAACTTAGTTCAAATGGTACAAGGGGTACAAGAGGTTTAAGATATATTAAACAAAAATAAATCACTATAAATTTTCTTTACCAAATTGTTCACAAAGGAAACCTAAGAGTTGAACTTGGTCAACAATTAGCTTAGGGGAAGAAGGAATTAAAAGGATGAGGTTTCTGGAAGATTGGCTGAAATGTTATCATACCTCAAATTACATTTGACTCTTGGCAATACCAATGGTTCAACATAAACATTTGAAAACAAGAGTAAACCAAAAGTAAAGAATAAAAATGATGTTTCTTAAAAATTATGAACTAATAGGGTACTAAAGATGGTTATGAAGACATTGCTAAAGACTTTTAGTTTTTTGGATAAAGTGTTGAGGCCAAAACTTATCATGTAGGGAGATCTATGGGAAATAGTGTTCGTCAATTTTCTATACCTCGATCTAAGTTGAAGTTGAAGCATAAGATTGAGGTTTCTAATTCCTTAGGTACTTTAAATACTAAAGACCTAATTGATTGGATTGGTAGATTTGAACACTACTTTGAGCTTGAGGATATTAACAATTCACTTAGAGTAAGGTTGGCACAAACTAAGCTAAAGGGACATGATACTCTTTGGTGGAAGGAAGTGCATAGAGATAGAGAAGAAGGTGAAATGAAGATCACTAAATAGAGGTTGATGGTAACTAAATTGAAGGCTATGTTCATCAATTTTGAATATGAACTTGATTTTTTTAAGAGGTTATATAATCTAAAGTAGAAGGACATGACTATGAAAGATTATACATAAGAGTTCTACAAGTTGACTATTCAGTCTAAGCATAAGGACTTGTTAAAGGAGAAGGTATCTTGGTACCTTAATGGTTTGAAATTCAATATTTAGGATGAGGTTCGTATGCTAGATATTTATTTGTTTGAGGATTCTTATCAATGTTATTTTAGACTTGAAGAGAAGTTGAAGAGAATTAGTCAAGGTAGTTCTTGATGGAAGGAGAAGTAGGACTACTCAGCTAAGGCTAAACTAAGTGCAAAATATGAACTAAAACCTATTGATTAGAAGAGAAGGACATGTAGAGGAGAATTTAAGGGTACTTGTTTTAGATGTCATGAAGAAGGGAATAGATCTTGTGAGTGTCTATAGAAGGTTGGTGATAGAATATTTCTTGTTGTGCATGAGGTTGAAGACAATGAACCTGAGAAGGAGAGAGTTTTCTCACTTGGTGAGTACTAGCTAGTTAGAGGATACTTGAATCTTGTTAGAGGGGTAATTTATTCAAGACTCATTGTAATTCTAGTGGTAAAGTCTACAATGTTATTGTGGATGGTGATATATTGATAACCTTGTTGCTAAGGAGATGGTTTAGTAACATGGTCTAAAGAGAACGAGACATGGTTGTCCTTATTGGATTGGCTAGTTGTGAGGTGAGCATGCTTTGGAAGTGAGGGACTAGTACCTTGTTTATTTCCAAATTGGGTACTATAAGGATCAAGTGTTGTGTAATATTGTGGACATGAATAGTTGTCATGTATTGCTTGATAGAACTTAGAAGCATGATTATAAGGTTATGCATGACTGTGTCAAGAATGTATTTAAAATTGACAAAAGTGGGAGGAAAAATTCCTTGATTCTTTTGAAAAATGAAGAGGTTGGTACAAGGAACCTGAGTATTGGTAATCAAGTTGAGTTAACAGATTCTAAAAGGGGGGTTAGCAATCAATGTGGACAGAAAATCTACTAAGGATAGATGTGAAGAATTGAAGGAAGGGCAAGGGAAAGATTGTACAAGTTGAACACTTGGAGGACATGTATGTGAAGAACCAATTTGGCATATGTGTGTTGAATCTCTAAAGATGTTCTTTTAGCTACTAAGAACATATTTTTGCACCTAGGGAGTCTGATGTAGGAGCATTTTAGGGTAGTTGGCTATCTTGCATAATTAAGGGATGTTGGTGTATTTGAGTGGACCTTCTTGGGTCATGTTTAATTAATTTTAATATATTTAATAAGTATTGTAATGTTGACCTTAGATTGGTTTTGAGAATTGAGTGCAATACACTTAAGCCATTAACACAGTTTATGTTGAACTAGTAATACATGCCAAGTACAGCATGAAAATATTAGACCATGTTGAGCCGCTCATGTGTCGAGTCACTCAAGTGTTGAGTAGATAGACTATGTCAAATAATTCAAGTGTTGAGTGAGTAGTAGATATCGATTAGTTTAGGTGCTGAGTAAGAAATACAATTACATTAAGTCCCAACTATCAATAACTTCAAGTGTCGAGCAACATAAAAAGGACATATTTGTTTGTAATTGCACAAACAACTATGTAAACCATTTCCAAGATGATTTAAGGATTAATTACAATATTTTGAAGATACACATGAATCTATATGTAAAATTCCTATGCAATCACATGAAGCCAATAAAAAAATGAGAAGGATTAAATTTTAAAATGGATGAATCTAAACTATAGATTCATATTGAACCCTAAACCTTCAAATTCTTTATAAGGAAGAGGAAGCCCTCAAATTTTATTATCGAGAAATATGTAATGAAGCAATCAAGTTATAGGAAGGTAACAAGGGGTGAATGACAAAGAAGTGAACAAAAGATTTTGCAAAGCATCAAAGGTGGCTTAGTAGTGAGCGTGAATTGCAAAATCAATTAGAGGAGAACAAAGGATAGAGAAGGATAGAAAATTGATACATATGATCATAAATGATTAAGGAGATTTTGTAGATTTGATCTTTAATTAGGAAATCCAATGTCAATCACAAGATCTATGCTAAGACATTGTAACATGTGATTTTAGTTAAATCTCCTAGGTGGAGTAGACCTAATAGGCTAAGCCAAATCATTTAATAGGGTGAGATTCCAAGGGGATGTTCTAAATTCCTTTAACTAGGTACACTTGTAATAGGGTGTTAAAATCCTCTAACAAGGTGAGACTTAAAAATCTTTGTAAACCTTTAATAGGGTAGGCCTTTTAGAGGGAATATCATGATTCATGGTCAAACATTTATAACCTTGATTGGAGACACTTAATTGTTGCAGGAGTAAAGATTTGTGGGTGTCATCCCCACCCTAGTTTTACCTTCTCTTTTGGAGGGTTTTTGGGTGACCATATTTGGTGTTATGTGTGTGTGATTACTTAGATGCATTTACTTTACATGTTATCTCAAAATGTTAATGCCTGTAATGTTTGAATAGTAAAATTTTAATGGGACCAAGTTTACACTTTCAATTCACTGCCCCCCACCCCCACCTTCATAGAAGTTTACTCCTTTCATACTTGTAATTCAAGAAATTGGTATTAGAGTTAAGTTCTTAGAAGGAGAAGCTTTGCAGCTTAGAGGAAAGATCTTGAAATGGAAGTCTACAAGTTGGGAAAGACTATTGAGAACTAGGAGATTTAAATACATATTATACTACATCAACTAAATGAAACTAGAGATGCTTCGAAGAGTTCCATGAAGAGAAGGAATAAAATTGCCATAGCAAACAATACAAAAATATATAAACCTCCAAGTTATTTGCAAATGGAGACACCAATGAATTTGATGCATCAATTATAGATCTGATGGAAAAGAACATAGTACAAGGTGAAGAGATTAGAAATCATAAGCTAGAGAAAAAATCACAAGCCATGATGTTACATGTGAGGTGACAAAACTAAAGAAGAAAGATATGAAAGATAAGGTCATGATTAAAGAAGAAAAAAGAACCTTGTAAATAGACTAGAAGAGAATTCAACACAACTAACTAGGATCTCAAACATGCAATTGGACACCTTGAGCCAAACGTTGAATGCTCATTATGAGTTGAATGTCAAAGACATTGAGCTAACTACATTTAAGATGCAAAATGAACAGCTTTAGAATCACCTGAAAAGTAAAAGAGAGATTTCTAAAAGCTTCAACAAGCCAAATGAATCCATCAAGTACTTTAACCAATTACTAAAATCCCCTAGATCCAACAATGATGCAAAAGGATTCGGCTAAACAAGCATTGAAGAAGGAGAATTATCCAAAGCTTCTAAAGAAAAGAACATCAAAGGTAAGAACTCCAAACCTATTTGTCACTTTTGTGGTAAGAATGGACATATTGCTAATGTGTGTAGGATCAAGAATACAAATTAGAATGCTAAGCCTAAGAATATGACTTCATGTAATAAGTGCAACAAACAAGGTCATTGGGAACATGAATGCAGAACCAAAACCATGCATGCACCAAGATTTCAAGGTTACTACTACAATTGTTAGAAGTATGGATATACATCTTTTGAGAGTAGATCCAAACCAATGTGGTCATCAAACAGGTCAGAAAAGGTAAAAATTCATGGACATTCTTACAATTGGGATTACTATGCAAGACATAGTTGTCATTATTGTCAAGAATATGGACATATTTCAAAGAACTGCATTATGACTCACTTTAGTGGTAACTACAAAAGATGGTTGAGTCAAACTACATGTTTCAATTGAAGACTACTCACATCGATAAGCATTTTACAACTAGGTCAAAGACACTAAGTTGTGAATTTGATAAAGGCAAAGGCAAGGAAGATGTAGAACACATTAGGAGTGAGATGAATAAGGCATGGAAGAAGAAAGATGGTTACAATGGAGAAAAGATCACTTCACCCAATGGGTCAAGTAGTCACACCTCATCAAATTAAGAAAATAAGAGGTATGTGGGATTAATACTAAAAGTATTCTATCATGCATCAGTTCCAGAAGAAATAGCACTAAAAAGAATGGATTAGCATGAATAAAGATACTAGATGTTGTGAAAAATTCAAAGTTAAATCTTCAAGTTTTCATGTTGATGTCAAGTGAAATACTAGTTAATGTCAAGCTGCCAGACTAAGTCAGTGGATGCTGAGCCTGCAGTAGCTACCAAATGATGATCATATTAATAGATGCTGAGTTGATAAAAAATTATGTTGATGTTGAGTTTACAATTGTACAAGCACCATGCAATAAATGTAGAGTTTTGAAGGATATTTGATCAATTTTATACTCATTTTTTGTTATTTCAAATTCAAGCAAGATAAAGAAAAGTAGAAGGTAATTTAGAAACTTGTTTGAAGCATTCAAAAAGATTACAACAAAAATTTCATACTTCTCTCCAATATTTCCAAGGTATTTATTGTAAGCCTTACTATGCAGATTATATTTTCATAAACCCTAGTTTGTCAAATGGTATCTAGTTCGAGGAATGTAGAAGGGAAATACATTTCAAAAATATAACTAGTTAGCAATGAAGTTATAAAACCTATATTCAAAGAAATCATTGGTATAGCATATAAGCAAGACCCCTTAGGCGCACTTTTGATGATCCCTCCCAAAGTAATCATGATCCAAGATGTTAGGAAATGCCACAATTACAAGATAGGTGGAATAGGTGACATGGAAATAAGGGAAACATACAATGAATTATGTGAAAATACTGTCTTGAAAGAACAATACAAAATGGTTGAAAGGAAGGGTTTGATCCATGCCCTAGATCTTCCCATAATATACAAGACTGAATGGATTGAGATATTATTGAGCAGAATACATGATGGATCCTTATGGCTAGAAGGAGGACCAATTAAAATTTCAAAGAGGATAATTCATAGGGTGACTAGCTACCCAACCCTAGATCTGCCAAAGACTCTATAGAGTGATTCCAAAGTGGTAATTGAAAAGAATATAGGAGCAAAGTGGAACAAACAAGGAATGACAATAGACACAATCACTAATCTATTACTAGATTTTTCCATTAGATTTATTTCTCACAAGCTCTAACAATCTAGTAGATTTAATAGTATACCCTAAATTGTAGTAGATGTTGGCTAAAAAATTGTGAAGAAAGATCATACTTGTGATCTAGTTGAGCTTCAATTGTAGTAGTTGATGGAAAACTTAGGAGAAATTAAGAAAACAAAGACTGTAGAGTACAAATTTGGAGCAATACTTGGTTGTATATTTCTCTATATATAGAATACATTCCCATATTTTAGCACTATAGGATGGAAGACAAATATGTCAGTAATTGTACAGATCAATGAGTATATTGAGAAAATGGGAGAAAATTTTGAAACACTCATGACCAGCTATTTTGAGGACTTCAAAAAGTCAATGAAGAAAAGAATGAGGATACCTATTTCACTAATGGAACAACATTATAATGATATATGTTTCCTGGTTGATGCTGATTACAATTTTTATATAGGTTGCCATGCCAAGAGTCAGATGGTTGAAACCACTTGCCTATGAAATAAATGTTAATGAAGCATCTATAGAAATTACAACATTCCTAGCAGAGGAGATTGATATAAGTGCAAAAATATTTGGAAACTGTGATGTAATGAAGTCAAAAATTGAAATGGAATTGAAAATTTCTTCCACATTGAAACATAAAGATAAGTTGATAAAGAAGCTTAGAGCTAAATTTGGTGAAGGAGTAGGTCAGGAAGAAGACGAAGAGGATGAAGAGGATGAAGAGGAAGAGCAGGAAAAAACCAAAGAACCTCTAACATTAACCCAAGGCTTGGGAGGAGACAAAGTTGAAGAAGAAATAGAAGGTGCAGAGGAAGAAGAAGTCAAGGAAGCACCAACACAAGCCAAGACAAAAGAAGAGAAAGGCCAAGACACAACTCGTGGCTAAGATCAGGGCAAATAAAATTGCAAAACCAATCATATCCAAGCCTACAGCTCCTACCACTAGAGCCAACACACATGTAAGGACACAAAAGGCCAAAGAAAAGACTAAGGCTATAGAAAAAGAAGACTAAGTGTAGAAGAAACAAAGAAGGAAGTACATTGCACAACCTGACACAAATGAAGAGAGGACTAAATTAGAGGACACAAGTCAATTCAGAGTGTCATGTCATACTCCACTTTCTGATCTTTAGAATATCTATGAAAATATCAAAAATAATGCACACTTATCTAGTTTGAAGAATCTTGATTTTGATAAACTTGATAGAGAAAAGAAAAATCAAGTAGAAGAAACAATATATGGAATGATTTCCAAATTCAAGAACACTCCACTTGAATTTGAGAACACTTTACCAAAGGATCTATATGACATTGTGGAATAGAAATGACATTATTGTTTAAACTCAGAAAACTAGATAAGAGAATTCTCATCAGTGCAGGTAATGCCAAAGTTGACAAAAGGGAAGATTTCTAAGGAAAACAAGAAGTATGGAGGAAGGTTTACATCTAAGTATAGAGCCTTCAAAATTCTCAAAAATAACATTGAATATGTTGTTAAGAAATCCACCCCAATGTGGAAATTAATCTATGGACTAACTATTAACAAACAAGGAGAGGAGGGTCCCTTTGAGGGTAAAAATGGTGATGAAGATGATCACAAGGAAGAAAAAGATAATACTATTAAGGAGGAGAATGAGAAGATGGATACTGACATGACAACAATTGAACAACAACAAGAAAAAAAGAGTCTACAAGACAACAAAATATCAAGTGCTAGTCCTCCACATGACACAAATATACCTGTAGAAAATATAAATGTTAAGGATGTATCTGATATTTCAGCCTAGAACATCAATCCTTTAACTATAGAAGATCTAAAAAAATACTAGACCAATCTACACTACAAGAATAGTTGTGTGAAAATCTAGTATTGGTTAGTGTGGATGAACTTCAAAAGGTAGTAGCTGATATAACAAGGGATAAGGTGAATACACAAGAACCACCTTCTATCATCCCTTTAGTTACTAGTGATAAATCTTTAATTGAAACATTAGTAGACACATCCAAGGTTGACACATCTATTAGAGTTGATTTAATTGAACAAAGGAAGACTGTAGAAAAAGATACTACAATAAAGCAAGAAAAAAGAACAAGCTCAAGATGCAAGTAATGTCATTGTCATAGAGCAAGACTAACCTAAAGAGACTGAGAAAACACTAAAGGTGAAGGAGCAAGAGGCCATTGAAGCATTGGTAACTTTAACATCATCTGGCACATCTTTTGCAAAATTCCTTCATAGGCCAAGCATAGAAGCTATACCCTGGTAAATATCAGTGCTAGGCCCAACTTCCTCTAAGGTTGAAAATGTAATTCACTATGGAGATGTAACTCTAGATGAAGAAATAGTGAATCCTAAATTTTATTATGCCACAATAACATTAGAATAGATAGGCATTATGCAACAAGCCTTAGAGAAAAAAAAAGAATCAAGAAATACTCAGGAAGGAATATGGATAGAAGCAATCTCTACAAGAAATTAAAGGCATATTTTTAGATGCATTAAGCTTGCCACTTCTTGAAAAGGTTAATAATGAAGACCTGGACACAAATGCCAAACTTTTAGAATGGTTTGAAAGAAAGTTTCAAGGGAAAGTAAATGAGAAGATATTTGGTGAGATAGCACAGTCACAAGTTGCATTAGAAAAAAATATTGAGGAAGTGATGAAGGTACTTGAGAACATATTCTCATTGTATAGCAAACTATGTGACCCCACAGTCTTCACTCAAGAAACAAGGCATAGAATTATGAGACTATAGAGAAACCTAAACATATCAGGTATCCAACTACCTTAGAACCAAGCTCAAAGTGAGAAGAATTTTCATGCATTCCTTCAATCAAAGAGTTAGTTAGCTATATTAATAGCAAAAGAGGCTAATATAAGAGCCAAGCTAACAAACATTCAAGCCTCTCTTACCCCACACATGGAAATTCTCCATAAAGGGCTAGGCTATGCAGAAACTTTACTGAAGAAAGACCACAATCTTTCTAGGCTAGATGGACTTGTACACCTTGCAGCAAAGCTAGCTATCCAAATAAAGTGATTGAAAGTTTTATGTAACAATTGGGATGCTACTCTAAAAATAATAATCGAAGTCCATAAATCCTTTTTTGGAAAATACACTATAAGTGTATCACCCATTTGACATAAGTGTCAAAAAGGGGGAGATAGATGAAAGCGGGAGATAAAATCAAAGACAAGATAAAGCATAGGAGGAAAATAAGCAAAGGGAGAGATATAGAGAAATAAAGAAAAAACCAAAGAAAGGATAGAAATATAGAATATTAGATGAAAGAGTATAAGTGAAGTAATATAGTATTAGTAGAGGCAAATCTACTCAAAATGAAGCATAGATTTTGAATACATATTAACTCAGGGGGAGTTATAAATTTTGAGGTATATAGGTTATTGTAAAATTTTAAATTTTTTAAAGTTTTGTATATAAATTGATCATGGACATGTTATACTCGATAAGATTAGATTAATTATGCATATTTAAGTGTTTTTGACACTCATGTCAAAGTGGGAGATTATTGATCTTAGATTCATTTTGAAAATTGAGTGTCAACACACTTAAGCTATTTACTCAATTCTTGGTGAACTAGTAACACATGACGAGTACAACATGAAAATATTAGACCATGTCGAGCCACTCATGTGTTGAGTCACTCAAGTATCAAGTAGATTGATCATGCCGAGTGATTCAAGTACCTAGTGGGTAGTAGATACCAAGTAGTTCAGATGCCAAGTTAGAAACATAATTATAGTAAGTGTTGAGCATTAGTAAATTCAAGTGTTACATAACATAGAATGGACATATTTGTTTGTAATTGCACAAACAACTATGTAAACTATTCCAAGCAAAATTAAGGATAGATTATAATGTTTTGAAGATAAGAATGAATCTATATGTAGAATCCCTATGCAATCACATACAACCAATCAAAAAATGGGAAGGTTTAAATTGATGAATCTCAATCATAGATTCATAGATAACCCTAAGCCACCAAAGTCTTTATAAGGGAGATGAAGCCTTGAAAGTTTATTATCAAGAAATGGGTAACTAAGCAATCAAGTTACAAGAATGTAATAGTAGGTGAATGATAGAAAAGAAAACAAGAGATTTTTCAGAGCATTCAAGGTGACTTAACAGTGAGAGTGAATTGCATAATTAGTTAGAGGAGAAAAAATGATAGAGAAGGATACAACATTGATACATTTGATCATAAAGGAAAAAGAAGGACATAATGTGGATTTGATCTTTAATTAGGCAACCCAGTATCAATCAAAATATTTATGTTGAGACATTATAACAAGTCATTTCAGTTAAATCTCCTAGGTGGAGTAGTCTTAATAGGATGAGCCAAATCCTTTAATAGGGTGACATTCCAAATGGATTTTCCAAAATCCTCTTACTAGGGACACCTCTAACAAGGTGGGACTTAATAGTCTTTGTAAGCCTTTAATAGGGTAGGCCCATGATTCATGGTAAAATCTTTGTAACCTTAATTGGCTACACTTTATTGCTACAAGAGTAAATATTTGTGGGGTTCATCCCCACCCTAGTTTTACCTTCTCTTTTGGAGGGTTTCTATGTGACCACATCTGGTGTTATGTGTGTGTGATTACTTAGAATCATTTACTTTAGATGCTATTTCAATATGTCAATGCATGTGATGTTTGAATGGTAAAAGTTTTATGGGACCATGTTTACACTTCTGATTCACCCCTCCCCCCCCCCCCAAAAAAAAAAAGAAGAAGAAAAAGTTTACCTCTTTCCTACTTGTAATTCCAACATGTAATCCTTTAAAGGCCTTTTGTGTTTAAATTTTGTCGAAGGTTGACTTCTAGCTCTTCAAATAGCTAATGTAAGGGATATTTAATTTGTAGCTTAATGGGCCAACTTCTCGCTTAGTTGGGTATATGTACGTGTTGTGGTGAAGTAATTAGTCATTATCCATCTATCTTAGAGAAGAGGAGGTGGTAGAGAAGAGAATTTTGAGAAGGGCTAGATGCTGAGGCTTGGGAAACAAGAAGATTTTTTGGTGGGCTTGCGAGTACAAGTTGGATCCTCCTTAGAGGTTACTATCAGAGTGTTGATCTAGGATAGCTAGGGTTTGGATTGGATCTTGAGGGATCTTGTAGAAATATTACTTGCTTTGTATTTGGTCATAACTAGGAAGGCCTTACAATCTAATAGATTGCATATAATCAATTATATCTATGAAAAAATTAATGTGATTTGGATTCAAATATTGCATTTTTATTTATCTTCCATTGTGTGGTTATTTTCTAGGGGCTAGGAAATCTCCTTTGCGAATTCTCCTTCCTTGAACTACATCAAAAATAGAGACAAGGAAAATGAGAAAATGTCTGGAATGAATTTAGCTCTCAATATTTGTATTCATTTTCATTGACATGTATACAATTTAATGATCGTCTCCATTAAAAAAAAGCAATAGACTAGCAACTATAACTTTTTATTCAATTTTAGAATTTATTTACAATATGTATGGACTACCTTAAAAAATTCCAACGAATTATGCAAAGAATGAAACTCTTACCCTTCTCTAGCCTTGGGAACATACTTATATAGTGTGAGTTGCAACAAGGTTGAGGAATAGAGGAAAATGATAGTTATCCTTATAATATAATTATTTACATATGATAAAATTATAATTATTACAAAGATGCTTGAGAAGAAGACAAATTTTGGTGTCTATTCACATTTTGTAACAAAATGGCTTTCTCATTGATTATCTTATAGTGAGGCCAGCTTTATTGTATAAACTTATTGTAGATCCACTACACCTGATGATTGATCTTGTTCCATCTAAGTTTTTCTCTAGGAGTCAAGACCATTTGGCTTATACATATTTTATCAACCTTTGATATCAAGATTTTTCTAATAATTGGTTTCTCTTCTACTATATCATCACTTTGAGTGGCCATGTCCACCATCGAAGTTTATTTCTCATTTTCCATCTCTTATATTTAAACTTCTTTATCAACTATTTGTACCCTTTCTATGGAAACTACTTTGTCCATGTTCTCCCCTTGAACTTACATTTGCAACAACTTTGTTGCTAGGGAATATTGTTACATCCACTTTTCAAATGGTGTGTCATCTGGCTAGTTGAAGCTTAATATTTCTTTCTCTGTCTTTAGGATATCCTTACCAATATTTTTATTTCAAAAAAACAATATTTGAAATAATAAAAACATATTTGCACTTGTAAAAGTTCCTCAGTGGTTCTAGCAAACCAAATGCAATTCTCTTCATTTATTACTTTGTTTCACCTGATGCTCATTAATTCTTTCAATTCATTACCCCACTCTTCATTGTATTTTATCCTACCTATGCCTTTAGTGCATGAGGAAAAATTTCAAAACTTGTACCAATGTATTTCAAAAAGGAATTATTTATATTCAATTTTTACAACTTTCTCTTATAATCAAAATCTAGAAGATCATTGGCTTTATCGATTTTTTTCTCTATCTAATAATTAGTGATGAATAATAGAGCAACATAAGGCTACTATAGCATTTTTCCTATTGATCTATTTACTCAAAATTTGTCTTAAAAAGGCTTTACTATCAATCAATTTATTCTATATTTCCATCAGTACTGATAAATCCAAGTAGAATGGGACCCAACCTACCCTATCTACTAGGTACAAAATGGTATTTCCTAATTCTATCTTCATGTTGGACTCCTAGTTCCACATCCAGTGACCATATCTTGTATTTTCCTTGTTCAAGCTCCTTAGTTGTGTAGAAGTTTGATGTTTAAGGTGTACTAGGAATCTTAACAATTGGTAGTATGTACAAGTAGAATATAGAGAGTTGGAGTAGAAATTCTAATTTTTGTTGACTACTTGCCTTCCTTTTTCTTTCCAAATTGTTTCTTAAATTGTACAACTTTGTTTTCCAAGTAGTAGATCTACCAACCTCTTTCGTCATATTCTTCTAACACCTTCTTAATTTTTTCATTTAATTCTAATTTTTTCTAATCTTTGGTTTCCACCACTACACCAAAGTCAACCATCTCTTTCTTTATTAGGACCACCTTTTTATTGTCTACCTCCTCAACTCTATAGACCATGAGACTGCTTGCATTTTTAGAGCCAAAGACTTCCCAAATTTTTTCCATCTCTCTTTTCTAGATAGACCACATGACTAAGGCTCTTTTTTCATCAAAATACTCATTCCCTTTTTGGGCCTATAAAACCTCATCCTAAGTTCTAAACTGGGTCTCATTTTCTTTCATGATTGTGTCAAAGACCATTTCATTAGCAATGTCCCATTCAAGTAATATCATGATTCCTAAATCTTTTAGCAATTACCTTTCCACTTAGGGGTTATCTATCCAAATGCCTCCATGAGGATAACTTTGACCTCCTATTCAATGTTAGAATCATGTTTATCAGGGTTGTTCTTTTGTTATTTTCTTGCATCTAGCCTCAAAATCCTCAATATTATTTTGCCAAAGAAATTGAATAAAATCCCTATATGTAACAAATTTCTCATCATCTAATTTATTTTTTTATTTCTATTCTACCACAAGATCATTTTTTTTTCCATTTGAAGTCTTATACTATAAGGGCTAACAATTGCATAGGGGATCGACAAACACTCCCTCTTCTACCTCTACTGAAGTGATCAAAATATACCTTTGGCCTCTTATCTACCTCATTTTCTCCCTCAAGGAATCTTCATCATCTATGAAAATATAGCTCTATAAATAGGAATATTCTTCAACCTTATATTAGGATCTCTATTCCAATTTCTACTTCTTTGTAGCAGGTGTAGCAAGTGGGCATTCTAAAAGTTATCTCTTATAAAGAGGCATAGGTTGTGCACTTTTTTCTACTAGATATCCAACCCTTTTCAATAATGTTTATTTCCCTAGGTTTATGATGGATCTGCTAGCTAATTTCATTCTATCTCTATAGCCTAGTATAGATTAGCTTGAGAGAAAAAATCATTCTTCCCATTTATGGTTTGCATGAACCATGAAAAAATATTTATAAGCATGTTAATCTTATTACCACAATATTTCAAATCAACTAGAGGATCATACTTAGGCTCTAACGTATTAATAAATTCAAGAATTCTACTATATACTTTCTATTTTTCTTTCCTAACCTCCTGGTCTTGCAATGAGAATTTATTCCTAATTACATTTTCAGGAAAGTAAGTAAAATGTTCAGAGGATTTAGCCTTTGTCCTATCTTTAAAGATATCATAAAATATCTCAAGATCAATGAATCATACATGGGATCAGGCCATTTGATATCTATCCAAAAAATTTCCTAGATGCTTCCAACTCCCCTTAGAGTTGACAAAGTTATGGATTAAAGTGACAAGGGAAAAATATTACTTCTAGATCTACCAAGGAGATCCTTCTCTTCAAGTCCTCCTATCTTCCATAGGAATTCTACAATTCCAGCCTTTAGTGGAACTTGATAGGGAAAGAAATGGGGCTTCCCTTGGAAACCATATACTCAAGACAAATTGGAGACTCAATATGGGATAATGTCTCCCCAATTGTGACTCACCTTCAACCCTTCGGCATGATCCTTTGGTTTGATTAGTTCTAATGATGATTGAGGTGTTCCAGGTGTTGGATACAATTGTCTGATTGTGTGTTGTCTTTGATGTTACAAAAATGTCATATCAATTATATATCAATGCTTAGCAAGCTCAGTTGGTTAGCAAAGCAATTTTCTATGTCTACTAAGCATTCCTTGAAGTTACTTTTCATAGACAATGCCTACCGAGCTCACTCAGGCATTAAAGGAAATTGTGGCAGAAAATAGTGTTAACCAAGCTCACATGGTTAATGAAGGAAAGATGGTTATAAGTTAGTGTTCACCAAGTTCACTTGGTCTCGAAAGGATTTTTGTAGGTTCATAGTAACACAGGAAATCTTTTCAGGATTAGTATTTACCAAGCAGGGTCAACCAATGAAGGATTTTTGTTAATTTGAGAAATAAAGTTTAATTATTTCAAGTCTTAATTCTAGCCAACTGAGGTAGTGATTATTGGTAATTGTAAGTTTTAATTGGTCTGACTTGACAATTTGTAAGGTATTTATGAAAGGTCAAGTTGAGATGCAAAAGTGTACGAGTGAGTATGCAAGTGTATTGATTATTTGAAGGGGAAAGTGTGAGAGAATTTCAAGAATGGTAAGATATCATTGAGGAGTAGCAAAGTTTTATTTGATCAAGAAGGATCTAGTGTGAATCAAAATAGAGATCTATAATCAACAAGATAAGTTGCATCTCATTCAAGCTATTTCATTGTTACTTTCTTACCATTGTAATCAACAAGATAAGTTGCATCTCATTCAAGTTATTTCATTGTTACTTTCTTATCATTGTAGTAGTGACTACAAAATCTCGTAATAGAGTTGGTTTAATAGCTAGTTGTAAATCCTCTAACAAGGTGATAGTTTCATTGAATTATTTTAAAGACCTTTTGCAAGGCCACTCCTAATAGGTTGATTAGATCCTCTAACAAAGTTAAACCTAATAGTGTGTTTTGTAACCTTTAACCAGGTTGGCTCGTAACAAGGCTCACTTTAGAAGAGTGAAAATTAGTAGCTAGTTACTTGGTTGTTTTTTCCATATTGGGTTTCCATGTTAAATCTAGTGTTTCATGTGTTCATGTTATTTCTTTTATGCTTGCATGTTAATCACTGTGAATTTTTAGTATCAGTAATAAGTAACATATACTACTTTTGCCAATTTACAACAAATTCTATATGTTTACCAAGCGACAGTAGTAAATAGTTTTATTAGACATCTAAGGGATTTGTGCTTTTTTTTTTGTGGTACCTAATTCACCCACCCTCTCTCAATTACTCCATCTACATTTCCAACAATTCATATTAGAGCTTTTGGTGCTTACAGGAAAGGTTTCAAGGACCTAAGCTAAAAATCAAGATGTCTTACAAGAGAGTAATTCCAAGGCTTAATAGAGATAACTTGTTAGCATGGAAGGGTCTCATGAGACTTCATCTAGCTTCCATTGGAGATACAAGATTGAAATACCTTGATGAAGAATAGACTACTACTTTTGGTACATTATTTGTCAATGACATTGCTAAGAAGAAGACTCATAACACAATGATGATAGACATTGTATTTGCTCTAAGCTATGAAGAATTTGATGATATAAAGGACTATAAAACTACCTTTGAAATGTACAACAAACTAAAAGATAACTATGGTGGTGATGACAATGTGAGAAGAGCCAAAGTAGAAAGCCTTAGAGGACAATTTGATCAAATGAGAATGAGAGAGGATGAAAACATTGCCCAATATGTTGAAAGGATCAAAGCATGTGTCAATGCAATCAAAGCTTCTAGAGGAGAGATAAAGGAGGAAATAGTTGTAATTAAACTTCTTAGAACATTTCATCCCATTTATGCAATTAGAGTATTTGCAATTTGAGAAAGAAAGTGTGAGACAAATTATAAGATAACTTTGGATACCCTAGTAGGCGGATTGATAGCCTTTGAGGTAGATAACTATGACAATTATGTTCTAGCTTCCAAGAATATTGAATCAGCATTTGAGGCCAAGGTTTCACTTAAAGGAAAAGGAAAGAAAATAAAGTACTCTCAATCAGAAAGTGAAGAAGAATCAGAGGAAAGTTCTGATAGTGACCTTGAAGTTGTTAA